>JAXCLR010000073.1:4728482-4740156 GCA_035584095.1 Annona squamosa
TGTAGTTCTCCACATGAGGCCTTTTATTTCCTCTTTAATAATATAAAAAATTTATAAGGATTAAAATAAGGTATTGTAAAGTAAATTCTCAAATGGAATAATAAAAACAAATAATTTAATTTTTTATTAAATTATGATTCGGAGAAACTGGTACATGTACAGATTTGAGGTCCTCAGAAAGTTTTCTACTGAACAACACTCATACAATTAAAGAGTGGCCTTTTCTCGTTTTCCTCTTAAAGATTAAAAATTGTATTAAATTAAGTTTAAAATTTATTTATAGTATAAACTTTTATATGCGTATTGGCATTTTAGACTTTGCCAAGTTTTAACTTTGTATTTTACCCCCTGTCCACTCACGGCGTCAACAGAGCTGTGTCAGGCCACTTGTAATCATGGAAATACCCATCAAAGTAAAGAAACCCACAAGCCAAAACACCTAACCCGAATCAAAACTCATAAGGCCAAAATCCCTAGATCGAAACCCTACCTCACTTATAAACTCAACATTCCCAAATCGAACAACATCCGATGGCCAAATCTTTGGCTCGAAAACAGCACGACATCCATTATCCATCTTGCATCTGACATCAAGTCTTCAAATCGAAAATCAAATAGTGGAAACCCATCCTCTCCTTTAGTGCACGAAAGAGAGATTCTGATAGCTCAAACTCATTCAACAGCTTTCGCTATTTTGAGCTAAGAAGGATGGGGATTGCAAAGAGGTGAGTTCATAAGAAAATAAAATTTTTATAGGCAACCTTATCCTTTTGTGTATGTGATTGAATGGACGGCGAACTCTATGACGTTTCCCATGTGTGACAGGTGCTTGTGGGGTATGCTCATTTGCTGGACTTGTTTGTCGAGATGCAACATCGCAAGGGTGTTGGTCCTATATATAAAAAAAAAAATATTTTTCTTTAAAATGCAAGTGGTATCGGGTATTATTTGTCGTGATATAGGGGGCGGTGGCCCCATGTGGTCCCATGTAATTTAAAATGTCAAGCTTTGATGCATATGTTGCTATAAAATGATGTTGGACTTGTTATTAAATGCGAGTAAATATCTAGAAACAGAATTACAAGTGATGTTAGAACCGGTAGTGGTTTCCATAGTTGAGCAGCGAAATACTTTCCATCATTATGGGATAACAATTGTGCCATATTCATTGAATGTGTGTACATCCATTTGAACAAAATTCAGTAGTTGCTCTTAATTATGCATAACCAAGTAAATAACATGAAGTGCACAATATTTTGAGAGGATATTTTTTAAATAAAGCACCCAGTAAAATGTGTAAGATGTAGATAGTTTGAGTTTTAAAATCAATATCTATTTTGATATCTAATTATTTTGCCTTGTACATTCTCAATCTACTAGAATGGTTTAAAATTGGTGAGCAGTTGCTGGAAATTTACGCATTCAACTATCTATCTTCTTTATTTGCTGTCGGTTTATGGTTATTTAATGGTTGTACATGGCTAATGACTACCTTAAAAAGGTTGAGATTTTCAAATATAATTGTAGATGTTATATTCTTTACAATTATTTTAGAATTGTAACTACTGTAAAACAATGTATTAAATAAATAGATAAATGGGTATAAATATACCTATTATGGGAAAAAAATTATTTTAATTTTAGACATGGCTCATTTATATGTGAGATAGAGATGGTTTTAGGAAGAATTACATAAATGTTTGACATCCGAAAACAATTATATTAATTTGTATGATTTCCTGTCTTTCCTTCTGTTGTTGTAAACTTATGCATTCAACTATTTTTTTTGAGAGAACGCATTCAACTATTTTGATGTCTATTTATTTTGCTTTGTACATTCATGATCTACTCGAATGGTTTAAAAACGTTGAGCAGTTGCTAGAACTTATGCATTCAACTATCTATCTTATTTATTTGCTGCTAGTCTATGGTTGTTGAATAGTTATGCATGGGCAATAAGTTGCAAACCTAGTCAAAATAGTAAGAATATATGCCCTAGTGCTTGCTGTCATGTCAAATTCATTTCATTGCCTCCAATTGTATTGAAAATTCAAATTCATTTTGGCAAGATCTTGTTTGTATTAATGAATTGCTCACATGTTTAATATGAATTTGTGATGGATGTTGCTTAATTTTTACTGCGATTGGTGATTCTTGTATGCAAGAAGACAATTAAGGTTGATGTGATGTTATGGTGGCACTATGAGGGTAGATTTGTGTATAATATAGAGGAAGGATGTGAAGTGTACTTTAGTGGAGATTTTGGTATTGGTAGAGTTGAAGTGGAGACCTATAATCTATGTAGGATGCAAGAACAGATGATAATAGAAACCGAAATTCTTGGTGATCAATTGGACTTTTGGTATGAAAGAAAGAAGAAAGTTTTGATATCAAATGATGATGTACTACGCAAGTGCCTCCAAGAAGCCATACACGATGATTGCATAGATGTGTGAGTTATACCGAAAGCAAAAGTGCAATGGGTCTCAGAACAAATGCATGAAAGGAGTTCAAAAAAGTCTAGAAGCTAATTGAATGTATTTGTCAAAGAAGAGGTAATTGAGGTTGGGCAAACTTCTAATGTGGCAAATGATCTTGAGAAGAATGTCAACGGAAGTGTAACAAACACAAATGTGAAAAATGAAGAATTTATCGCAGAAGAAAATGTCGGCAACAAACATGATGAGTGACTTAAGTGGTTTGGAACAATTATGCAAAGTCAGTGTGATGAAGGCATACCAACAAAAAATGTGGACAACACAATGCATGATGAGAACAAAGGTTTAGGCTATGACAGGGCAGATAGTGATGACTCATTCATTAAACTATGATGGGAACATGACTTCGCATTAATATGATCCATATTTCAAGCAAAATGACCCATATTTACGTGTCAGCCTTGAGTTTGAAAATAGAAGACAGTCGGAACTAATGATCCAACAACATGGTATTGTGAATGGGTTTGATATTAAGTTTGTGAAGAATGAGTGCTACCGCCTGACTGCCACATGCAAGATTGATGGTTGCCCATGGTGAATACATGCATCAAAAAAGCTTGATGGGTTCACCTTCGTTATTAAGACATACAACAATGTGGAACACACTTGCACTATTGCTGAAGGTACTGGAACAAAATAGCAAACAAGTCTTGGGTCTCCACATCTCTTAAGAAAGAAATTCGTGTTAATAGTAATTTAACGGTCAAACAATTGAATAATGGATTGCATACAAATTTTGGGTTAATTTTAAAGTACTGAAAGGTACGAAGAAGCAAAAAATAAGCTATGGGAAAGATAAATGGCACCAAGGATGATTCTTTTACATCCTTTTCAACATTTTTCAATACAATTGCGATGACCAATCTAGGCACAATCACACATGTCAAGACTGATCTTGACCACCATTTTCGAAGAGCTTTTTTGTGTATTGATGCCTGCAAAAAGGCATTTATTGAATGTTATAGGTATTGCATTGGATTGGATGGTCCTTTTGTCAAAGGTGGATTCAAAGGAAGCCTACTGGTTGCAGTGGCTAAAGATGTGGAAGGGCATGTCATGCCGATTGCAACTGGAATTGTGGAATACAAATGCTACAGTAGTTGGATATACTTTCTAACACTTTTGAAGAGAGCAGTGGGGAAAGGAGAATTTACCATCACGTCGGATCAATAAAAAGGTTTAATGAAAGCAGTAGCTTCTGACTTTCCAAATTCAAGGCATCGCTAATATATGCAACACTTAGTACGAAATTTGAAGAGGAAGATTTTTTGGCAAACGATATGGTTAGAAAACTCTTTTGGGCAGTGTCAAGATCTTACACCTAGACAGAATTCAAGCATCAAATGAGAAGGATAAGAAAGATTAGCCCACAAGCATGTGATTGGATCGAGAAAATTGACCCAACATATTGGTCTAGAGCCTATTTTCCTTACAATGCCCCATGTTCAGCAATTGATAATAATTTTGTAGAGGCATTCTATGCTCGGATCAATGCAGCAAGGGAGATGCAAATTAGTCAACTTTTTTACAGATTTCGAATAAAGGTATTAGAATGGTTTAATATAAGGAGTAGTGAAGGCATCTTATTACATTCAAACTTGTCAGAGAAATCTTCAAAATTGTTAGAGAAGATTAGAGTAAAAGGTAGACAAGCAACTTTCTTACATCGTGAGAATGAAGAGTATGAAGTTACTTATGATCAAAACACTCATGTGGTTCAGTATGGGCTTTAAAAATACAGTTGTAGGCAATGACAATTAGAAGGAATGCCCTGTTTTCATGCATATAGAGTTCTTCTTTGGTGACGAGAAGACCCAATTTCTTATTGCAGCTGGTTTCATACCATGGATTCATACAGGAAAACCTCCCACCATGGGTTTCACGTCATGCTTAGTCAACAATTTTGGGAAGCCGAGATAGATAGTATACTTTTTTTCTTACTTGTTGTGATCTCTAGTTGAAAACTTATTGAAATTTCATACACAATTTACATCCCTTTTTTGTTTAGGTACTTATTTTCTGCACTATATATTTTCATAGGTATGGTTGTCTTACCACCAAATGTTCAGAAGACTAAGGGTAGACCACAAACTAAACAAATGAGAGAGCCAGAAGAAGGACTACTTCAGCATATTGAGAAAACAAGCGGTAAGATACATTGTAGCCTATGCAAAAGAGAAGGCCACAATCGTAGAGGATGTCCTAATAAAGGACGAAATGCCACAAGTCATCCAAGGCCTACAATAAGGAATTCATCTTCACAAGCTTCTATGCAGTCATCTCAATCACAAGCTACCACAATACTAATGCATGAACAAAGACGGACACAACCAAATGCAGGACCGGCTCCCACAACTCCTATTGGACCATCAACTTCACAACCATTGAAGCGTAGTGTGAAGAAGTTTGCACAGAAGAGGACATTTGCAAGCACTTAATGACCACCTCAGTTGTTGTAGGGCGTGAAATTTTTTTGGTGGAAGACTTTGATGCGTAAAAGCCATTTTTTGAGGGAAAGACTTTGATGTGTAACAGCCAATATGAAAATGCTATGTCGTTATTTATATGGATCTATGATTTTTTTGTTATTGTGAATGTAGCTAGCTTCTAGCTTTTGACAAATATTGCAAAGATTTATAGGTTCTCGGGCGACTCGATTTTCACCCAATATCGATATTCAAAACCATGGATTATACTTCCCACTGAAGCAACACATCAATAATTTTGATAGCCACTCCAACAAGATTGACAAATAAGTTTTCAAACACAAGCTAATTCATTGATCAATAATTGTCACCACAAATATGAAAAAAAGGCTAACATATTATACGGTCACCAAATAGACAAGTTTGATATTAAATATATTAGTACAAATCATCCCTTTGGATCATGAGAACAACATAGTTTAACATTTATGGTCAAGCTTGTCATTGCTCTAGTGATCTTATCAACTGAAGTTGCTTTCTTCATTTCAGCTAACTCTTTCTCCACAGCATATAACTCCACCTTCAAGTTAACATCAATTTCAGTGGAGCACTCCATCTTGTATTCTTCTGACACCATCATCACTACATTGGGTTCATATTCATCACACAAACAAAAGAAATTACATTTCTTCACATCCCACAAAATAAGTGCAATCATAATTTAACAATTACATCATGATATTACAAGTTATCCAATTGGCAAATAATGTAATCATAGTATTTTTTCATACCTTTTTAGGGCAACGGTAGAACCACTTATTTGGATTCTTAGATGTCCTTGACATAAAAACTTTACAAGTTCTCATTCCACAAGGGCATTGAATCTCTTTAATCCGACAAAGGATAGTCCTATTTCAACATAAAAGATGCAAAATAACAACATTCGAGCTAGTAAATCAACTTCTATATATTTCATTAGCTAGTGATTGGTTGTATGAGAAATAAGAGAACTCGTAAAGATAGCTACCAAAGACACAATAATTGGGTAGATATGTCATACAACGAGCACATCTTATTTTGTATAGTCTCAATTTTCCAACATTAGCAGCTTCATGATGAATGTTAACTATTCCACAGTCGATTAATAAGGGTATATTCCAACTACAATTCAATCCACATAGTTTTCAATAGTTTTCAATTTTTTAAGTTTTAGAAATTAGAATTTTTATTACTATTATTATCAAGTTTTGAATTAGTGAATTTCTCAGCGTGCTTTGAATTTTGATGCATTAATAATAGAGATACCCTGTATTTTGGTTATGCCATCTTAGTAAAAAAATACAAAGACATGCTAATGCGGGCCACAAGCTATTAAGGCAAAAACATTAGTTATACCATTAAATGAAAATTCAACTTTCTAGATGCTAAGAATAAGACATACAGTCAAGCTATGTTAGAAAGATACTAGACATTTTATATTTCTAAACTTAGAGAAACAGGTGTTGAATCACATCGTCTGATAGCAAATGAAAAAACTAGCAATTCAAAATTTACAGCCCCCATTGTGCACTATTTTGGGCAGCGAGTTGTGTTTGGCATATGATTATATTTTATAATCATTTTAATACAGTTATATGATAAGCCACAACTCAAAAATATTTTATTGGCATGTTTATGTAAGATCTCATTATGCTTGTAGCGTAATCATCAAAAACTAAAAAAAAATTCAACGTCAATGCGCTAATTTACAAATATTACAAGACATTTTGCCCAATTCATATTCACCACAGTCTATACACATGAGACATTGCAAATTCATAAAATTAAATGAACAAATAGGAAACACTACCTCTTCTCATCCATTGCCAATAACACCTTCTTAGTACCGTCCTCCCTTCCAAGCTCTCTACCTTCGGTGAGTGGAACCTAACCTACCCTTTCCTCCTCTTAAAAACATATACATGACGTTAGTTTGGTTATTTATGAATGTAATGGGACAGCCTGACGTAGCTCTATTGACGCCGTGAGGGGACAGGGGGTAAAATGCAACGCAAACTGCATGGTCTAAAATGCTAATACGCAAAATTACAGGGTCTATTGCGCAAATTTTCCTAGTGAAATGAGAAGATAACGTTAGAAGAAACGACAAAACAGAAGTAAATCATGAGATGAGCTGGACAACAAAATTTCGTATATTATAAAAAAATACATTGTTAAAGTAATTAAAAAAAATTTTCCTTTTCAAAAAAAAGTAATTTAATTTTTTACCAACCGAGATTGGGTCCCGGCCTTGGTTGGCAGCGTCTACCTATGTCGGTTGTGTCTCCGTGTAAGAGCTGTGGTTCTCCACAGGGATACTTTTAGTTTTCTCTTTAATAATACAAAAAATTTCTAAGATATTGTAAAGTAAAATTTCAAATGGAATAATAAAAACAAGTAATTTAATTTTTTTTATTAAATTAAGATTCGAAGAACTCGTGTATGTGTATGGGGTCCTAGACGATGGAAATTTTTCAATAAATAAAATTTCGTAAGGTTATCTACGGAAGAACACTCATCCAATTAAAGAATGGCCTTTTTTCGTTTTCCTCTAAAGATTAACAAATGTAGTAAATTAAGTTTAAAATTTATTTATAGTATAAGCTTCGTTTGCTTAATTAATTTTTTAGTTTTGCATATGATACATATTTGCTTGCTGTAAATATATTTTTGCTATAATTGATTATTAGCGGCATATATTCGAACATTTTTTAGTGGCAGTATTTGATTTGGTAAATATAGTTGTTTTTACATAAATGCGCTCAAAAACAATATTTAATGTAGCTATCAAAATTTGACGGCAAATATTGATAAAAATGTGGCTGCATTTGGTTAAACTTTGGTTGCAAAAAGGTGGCCACGTGTAACAAATTTTTTGTAGTAATTAACAGCATCCTACCTAATCTTTTTTTATGTGGCCCATCGTTTTATTTAATGTAATTAAAAGAACTAGCGTTTATTATAGTTTGAGCCACTTAGACTAATCTTTGAATCCTCCATACAGACAACATATAGAATATCATTAATTTTCAACTAGAAGAACGGAAAAGGGAAAAGAAACTAGAAAATGGCGTATCCTTTATATATTAAATGAAAAATATTTACGAACTACATTTAAGTTTGAAATTTAACTACTAATTTGCCTAGAACTCTATGTTCAGTGACGCAGATTATTTGGATATATTTGGAATTCATCATTATATATATGGTTAGGCTGGACCCAGGTGGATTTATATGGAGCTGATGGACCCTTAAATCTCAAAAATATATCATCCTTTTGAAAATTTGAAAAGTAATTTTCATATAATTGTACCTTCCTTAATAAATAATAGAAATTAGGATAAGAAGAATGAAGCTAGCAATACACAACGTGATCTTGTTAGCCAGTCAACCATAGCAATTCTGAGCCCGTGGCTACATATACTCATGATCTCATCCACAATGCTGTCAATTACGAAAAATTATCAATTTAAAATCTTTCAGTTAATTTTAAATATATTTACAACTTTTGCCTTTAATTTCAAATACACCTACTAAGTATGAAATTTCTCAGATATGCTGGATATCTATAACCCAAATATCAAATATATGAAAAAACATCACGATTCCATTGTTAGTCATTTGTGTTAAGAAAAAATGTCAAATCTTAAAATTAGGGCGCCATTTTGAATTTAAAATTTTTGGTTAATTTCAAATATACTTACAACTTTTGTCTTTAATTTCAAATATACTCGTTAAGTATAAAGTTTCTAAAATATACTCAATATCTATGAACCAAATATCAAATATATTAAAAAATGTCACCGTTCGTTTGGCAGCCGTCGATGCTAAGGAAAAATGTCAAATTTACCCCTAAAAACTAGGGCATCGTTTTGAAGCTTAAGAAGCCGACGACAATCTCGATGAGGTCCATCTTGGGATTGAAGACTTGTTGTTTAACGCCCCATGGCAATATGCCCCAAGTCTGTTGCGCAACATGATCGGCATTGACGCAGCATCTCAACAATCTAACAGGCATCTTAATAAAAATTAGGGCATTGTCCTTGCTTCTTGCCCGCCAAGAGAATGAGTGCAGCAGCCGCAGTGGGAATACTCATTTCGTGGAACAAATGAAGTGCAAGTGGCATCCCTTCGAACAATCATGGGTGTATGCGCTTCCCACCTTTGCCAATATCTCCTTGTCCTCATTGAAGTCTAATCCAAGGAATCCCGTCGAAAATTTGACCCCCAGCCGCCCCCATATGCTGCTGCCGCCAGCTAGGCCCCCCTCCTCTCTCCTTACCTTGCTTTGTCTCCCCCTACATCTGCCATCAATCTGACGCCTGGCAACACTAGCACAGCTTCCACAACCACCAACTCTTTTACAGCATGCCTAAGTTAGCCCAGCCTCCCGCGCTAGCAAGAAGAAAGCCGATTCTCCGTCCTACCCTCCCTCTTCGGTGACCACCATCATTCTAGATCTGACTATGCCACCCACGATCCCGCTAGCCCCATCCCCATCCCCTCGACCTCCTCCTGGTTCTCTGCCTTCCACAAGAAAAAATTGAGGATGACGCCAGCAGTGTCGAAGGTCGCCAATCATGCCGCGCAATGGATCAAGGCTTGTCGCCGCAGGCACTGGACAACGAGTCTCCGATCCCAAGCGGGATCTTGTCGAGATTGTTGCATGAATAGATGCCAGAAGTGGTAGCTTTAAAATGTTCTAATGGTTTCTTATGTTCAAAACAATGCCCTAATTTTTAGGGGAAATTTTGACATTTTCTTAAACGGCCATCAAATGAACCATGACATTTTTCGATATATCTGATATTTGGGTCATAGGCAGTGGATATATCCGAGAGATTTCATACTTAGTTAGGATATTTGAAATTTAAAGTAAAAGTTATAGGTATATTTGAAACTAATCTTAAAGTTTTTGTAGTATAAAATTTTTTACACTTCACAACTATTTTAGTTTAAATTATTTTTTCATAATTTTCTATAAAATTACTTTACTTTCCTATCATTTTACCAAAACTATCAATACAACTATTTTATCTATTTTTAACTTTACTTTTTTTATTCTTCATCATTACTCTTTATCATTTTACATCATCTCTCCCATTTCAACCAAAAGCTTTTATTTCAAATATGTATTTGAAAAGTAATAAAACTTTTGAATGAATTTTTTTTTTACAAATTTTTGAATTAGTATAAAATGATGTGATATAATAAGGATAATAATAAAGAATAAATAGAATAAAGTTAAAATGGATAAGTTGATTGTATGAGTAATTATGTATAAGTAATTAAAAAAGTATAATAATTGTATAAAAAATGTAAAGAAATGATTAAAAAATAGAATAGTTATGGAAAGTAAAAAAATTTCACTTAAAATTTTATTTTAGCCAAACACACCCTTATCGCCAAGGCACCTAACATCACACACTAACAATTAATTATAAATTTTTTTTCTTTTTCGGTGTATTTGAAAATTGATAAAACTTTTGATGAAAATTTTTTTATATAAAACTTTTTAAAATGTAACAAAATAATGTGATATAATAGAAATAATAATAAAGAGTAAAAGGAATACAATTAAAATAGGTAGATTAAATTTTCATCAAAAAATATATAGATTAGATATATAAGTATGTGGGTAGAAATGATTATAAAATAAAATACTTATATAAGAAAAAGTAAAAAAATTAAAAATAGAGTATGGAGAATAAAAAATTTTAAATAAAATGTTTTAGGTATTGAGCAGCTCCGATTGATGGCCTAGTAGTCATTCTTTGGTATGGATAGGACCAAAGTGTTTTACAACTATAATGATTGGAATTTTTTCTTGTTAGCAAATGTAATTCGGGTTAACGTGGATCATAGCAGAAGCACACTTAATAAATAAAATAGGATTAAATAAATAACAACAAGATTAAACACAGAGACATTAAGATTTACATAGAAAACCCTTAAAATCAAGACAGGAAAAATCATAAGAGACAGATAACGATCCATTATGATAAACGGGATACAAAGATATATATTGAATACTACACACATTTTCCCTGAATCCAAACAAAGAACACTAAGAGCCCCTTCTCTCACGTGAATACATGCATAACACTATTTACACCAATCAAACACAATTAAAACACGCACGATATGCATTCCTACATTCACTTAACTAAATTAGGGAGAATGCAAGACATCTAACATCTTTGGACACTAACGACAAGCTCATATGATGATACATACACCCTTTTCTTTTTCTTCTTCTTGGAATATAATTATGCACGCTCATGGCTATGAGTGTGATGGATAATTACAGAACCGCAGAGACGAAGTCCCTCACTTCCATGATCAATATGTCATTCTTCTCTTTCTCGAAGAACTGGATGCCATGGTATCCCTCCTCGTCCAATTTCGCCACCACCTTCACGCCTTTCTCTTCCACCATTTTCATGACCGCCAACTGCCGGTCCACGAGAGGGTCCTTCCCAGAAGCTCGCAACAAACATGGAGAAAGGCTGCCGCTGCCATGGCCGTCGGCTCCGCCTAATTTCTTCTCTAGACTTTCTGGATTGCTGCATTCGTGGTCTCTGTCGGCCCCAACAGACAGCGCCAGTTCCCACACCAGATCCGATGAGACGAACGGAAGAACCGGATCCTTTGCCAGCCTAAGCTCCGACTGCGTCCTTTCCACCCCACCAAAGAAGGGCTGGTCGAGGA
>JAXCLR010000073.1:4740370-4765634 GCA_035584095.1 Annona squamosa
ACGGTGCTCGGGAGCCAGCCGGTACTCGACGTTGATGACGACTGCGGGGACTTGGAGGGCGAGGCGCTCGCAGCATTTGTGGAAGATGGAGGTGGCGGCGCTGTAGATAATGAAGCGGCCGCCACGGAAGTAGACGATGATGGGGAGCGGGGAAGTAGGAGCTGAAAGAAGATAGGGGCGGTAGATCCTGATTCAGGTGCTGTTGCAGGAATTGAGAGGGATGTCTTTGGAGAGAACGTAGGGATCTGTTTCCGGCGAAGGAGGAGGAGGACTGGTGTTGGGAGGAACGTCAGGGAAGGGTAAACGACGAGTGAGGGAGCCGTCGGAGTTTTGAGTGATGCCGACTAAGCCGAACGGATCGTCGAGCTTGGAAGCGTCGGATGCGCTCGACCTCGACGACCTTTTCTCCTCCTTATCCTCGGTCTCCATGTCTCTCTCTCCCTTGTTGTTTTGTGGCTGAGTGGCCTAGGAAGTATAGAAGTAGCAGGAAGAATGAATAGCCTCCCTCACAGGCTCATATACCGGTGGTGCAGAGAAGATAATGTTGGAAGAAACGACAAAACAGAAGTCGACCAAGATTCATGAGATCGAACTGGACGGCAAAATTTCGTACGTTAAAAAAGTATATATTGTTAAAGTAATTTAAATCATTTTTCCTTTGAAAAAAAAAAGTAATTTAATTTTTTGCCACCGGAGACTCCGAGAGTGGGTCGCGGCCTTGGTTGACAGCGTCTACCTATGGCGTTTGTGTCTCCCTGTAAGAGCTGTGGTTCTCCACAGGAGGCCTTTTAGTTTCTGTTTAATAATATAAAAAGTTTATGAGGATCAAAATAAGGTATCGTAAAGTAAATTCTCAAATGGAATAATAAAAACAATTAATTTAATTTTTTATTAAATTATGATTCGGAGAAACTGGTGCATATATATATGAGGTCCTAGACGATGGAAATTTCTCAATAAATAAAATTTCAAAAAGTTATCTACTGAAGAACACTCATACAATTAAAGAATGGCTTTTCATTTGCTTAATTAATTTTTTAGTTGCGCATATAATACATATTTGCCTGCTGTAGATATATTTTTGCTTCGGCATATATTCGACCATTTTTGAATGGCGGTATTGATTAAATTAGTTGTTTTTACATAAATGCGCTGAAAAACAATATTTCATGTAGCTATTAAAATATGATGGCGAATTTTGATAAAAATGTGGCTGCATTTGGTTAAAATTTGATTGCAAAAAGTGGCCACGTGTGACAAATTTTTTTGCAGTAATTAACAGCATGCTACCTAATTTTTTGTGTAGACCATCTATCGTTTTATTTAATTTAATCAAAATGATTAGCGTTTAACATAGTTTGAGCCGCTTAGACTAATCTTTGAATCCTCCTTACAGACGACATATAGATAATCATTAATGTTCAACTAGAAGAGGAGAAAAGGGAAAAGAAACGATAAAAAGGCATATCCTTTATATATTAAACGAAAAATATTTACGAACTACATTTAAGTTTGAAATTTAACTACTAATTGGTCTAGAACTACATATTCAGTGACGCAGATTATATCGTAATACATATTACTCATAATTGTTTGAAAGATAAATACACCGCCTAATTCGTTGTCGCCCAACTATAAGCATCTGGCTTCAGTCATGCACATAATATTTATTTATTTTTTTGCAATGGAGGCCAAATAAAATAAGTTGGGATCTAGCTTGGAGTCAAACATGTGCTTGAAAGCAAAGCTACTCATGATTAGGGTCAGAATCGGGTGGGTCGGAATGGGTCAGGGTTGACCCTACTTTTCAAAAATCTTATTTAACTCTTATTTTTATCCGGGTTGGGAGAAAGTCGGTTTGACCCTTATTTTTTTTAATATATAAAAACAATGGGTCAAGTAAGAAGTTTTCAAAAATTTAAGAATCTATCAAGTATAAAGACAAATCTATATTAAATTTAACTACTATATATTTCAATTTATTACTAATAAATCAAAGTAAAACATAAATACTTAAATAAAATATGAGTACATATTCATCTACATAAGAACAAGTTAATGAAACATACCTCGTTCAAAATTTTGTTCACAATTTAAATATTGAACCACTAATTGTTTGAACTCATTCAATATTTTTTGTTGTTTACCTTCAACAAAAATAATAATGATGTCATATTTAGAATTAAAAGAAATTTTTTATTTTTTATTATATAAGGTAATTTCACGTATATTCACAAATTTTACTTATAATTTTACTTACACAAGTAAACTTTTAAAAATCTTAAATATACCTACATGTATCGCCTAAAATTTCTTTTACGCCTACGACGTTAAGAATTTGTTAAATAAGCTGTTAAAAATGACGAATATAGCGGAGCTTTAATTATGAATATATAGCTAAAATTTACATTCTAATGAATTTTTTATACTTTTATAATTATAAAATCATATATTATTTCAATGTGAATTTTGAGCTTTAAAAGCATATTCATCATTTTACAAAGAAACTAATAACCTCTTTAACAAATATTTAATAACGTAAATAAAATTTTAGGTAAAACATAGATATATTTAGACTTTTTTTAAAAGTTCATGATATAAGTATAATTAAGAACAAAATTCATAAGTGTGCGTAGAATTTGTCATAATATATAATAATTCCATTCTCATCCAAATTTCGTTCATTCTATGCAACTGGACAATCGTAATCAAACCCTAAATTGACACGTATGATTATGCTGGTGGGTTATGAATCTGAATCCTAAAATTAAATTTCGGAAGAAATTGGACGCAGCAAGGGGGACGTAGAAGGGTCAGCGGGTATAAGCAAACCAAGGTCCAATAGGTCTACCATGACCCGCCATTTTTTAAACATTGATCCGACTTGATATAAAAATAGGTTCAGATGGGTCACGGGTCGACCCACCCCAATTCTCACCCCTATTCATGATCTATCCATCTCTTGTTACTTTTATAAGGGCCATTGAGGTTCAAATCGACTTTATCTCAATCCCATATAAAACATTAAAATCAAAGAAAATTTTTAAAAGTAAAGCTAGGGCTAAATAAACCTTGATTTGGCATGACCCACATTGATTCCCACCCCTACTATAACGGTCTCAAAAATTAAAAATATCAAGAAGATGCGAACCAGCACTTTTAAAATAATTTCACAAGCCATAGTAGCATTGGCTCACTTCAATGCAATTAACGTTACTTTTTCACAAGAGTAGATAACCAAATAGCTAACATAAGTGTGTATACCACGTTAGGATGGTGAGATCCAGTGTTCAAAGTTGGTAGATGCAGTGAACACCATTTACGCCTTGTTTAAATTTTCTTTTAGAAATATATTATATATTAATACATTTTTAAAAAATGAATTAGAAATTATCAACCTGAATTTCATCCCAAACACGGTTCACATAAATAAAATGTAAATTTAAATTTTACAAATAAAGTGAGGATTGGGGTTGAAGCATTCATGAACCTAACTTCCGCCCGTAATCTCAATGAGCACAGGGGCCATTTGTTAATGACATTGACAGTATGACACGGCACCATTCCGGAAAAAACCGTTTGATTCTGGAACACAGCACCCTCATCACCAATCCAAATTTCCAAATCATGCATCCAAAAGTGTTCGAAACTTGAAAAGTGTATTTTGTAATGAATAAAATTTTTGATGAAAAGTTGTGAAAAGTAAAAGTTATCAAATGATGTGATATAATAGAGGTAATGATAAGTAGTAAATAAAATAAAGTTAAAATAGATAGGTTAGTTGTGTAGAAAAAAATTGAAAAGTAAGGTAGTATAAGAAAATGTGAAAAAATGATTCAAAAATATAATAATTGTGGAAAGTGAAAAGTTTTAAATTGAAAAATTTTAACTTGACATTTTTTGTAAATTGCCAAACACACCCGAAATATAAGTATAAAATCAAATTCTACTTGTCGACTGGACTCTGGAGGTACCAAATTTTCAGAATAAATCCTTCAAATTGTATAGGCTGATTTTGCACCACTAAAGGCTTCTTCTTCCTTTTCTTCTTTTTTTTTTTTCCGATTGGTCACCAGAGGCAATTTTAAAAGCACTAATCAATGGGAACAGAAACAAACTTATCTCAGCAACCACAATGACTGACTGGAGGGTAGAGACTAGCACATGGTACAGATTGATCACGCAACAATAGAAGCTCACATAGCCCTGAATCTGCAGGGCTAAGTCTTGAGTCAAAAATCACAGAAAGCAAGGTCTAGTGATTTAGAAGATCGTATACTAACTCCAGGCTGTTGGATTTCCCTTCTTATCTTCCCATGATTATGAATTTTGCAGGGAAAAAAAAGCTGCTATCCTAGATCTGACTGCAATGGAATAATTCTCACCGGTATATTTTGGGTTCAACAAATGCCATGTCCTTCTATTTGATGCTGCAGTAAAATCATCAACGAACATGCATGAACTCTTTAACTGTTTGTACTGTACAATAAATGATCACTGTTCAGCAACCACCAGGAACAGAAGAATATTGTGAATCAAAGATTTCAAACAAACGCCCCAAAGTTCCATGCTACTACATACATCAATCCTGAGCTATCAACAGCGGATTCCTACTACTGTACAAAACCAACGGACCCATGTACAGCAGCAGTGAGCCAATAGATAGCGCCCGCAAGTGGAAGATCGTCTCGGTAGCTATAAACACAACACTAGTCGCAATGACTACTACATGGGAAAGAGTCAAAGGCATAGCAAAAGCACCCAAAATTTGAGATTCGCTGTTGGGAGCCGAGGCTGAACTATCTTCTCTCACATCAGTGGAGGGGCTTCCACTGCCATCCTTCGATGGGGCATCAATATCCCCACCTTCGTTGTTGCTAGGGCCCTCAGAACTTCCATCCCCTGCACCATCTTTTGAGTGACCGTCATCATATTTGCCATCCCCTTCACCATCCTTTGAACAACCATCATCATCTCCACTGTCTTTGTCTCGGCTAGGATTTCCAGCATTTCCATCTCTTGGAGCACCTGGAACAAGCTCTGGCCGTGCTTCAACTCCAACCCGCCTCAAATGCAGCTGGCTCTCATTTGAGGCATTGGTTGTCAGTGCAAGAGCATGAAAGGATCTAAATCCAAATAAAAGAAAATGAAAGAAGGTTTCATGCAGCAAATAAACATTCTTGCATGTGCTGCAAGTTTAATTAAAACAGCAGCATTCTTCGAGCAAAAAAGGATTCTTGTGAACTGCACCAGAGATTCCTCAGGTTCTCCATTCTTTTTTATTATTTTGGAAAACTACAGAAATACACATATTTATCACATAATTACAGCAAATATGCATCCTAATCTTCAGAATGAAGAGACAACATGATCTCGGATGTGCCCTTCTATATGGTCCCATCATAGTTTATGAAACTACAGATAAAAACATTCATCAAATAATTATAGCATATATCCCAACTTTGGATCCATGATCATTAGACCCTATCAACTAGGAAATAGAGAGTAGCTACATAATACCTGCACTTGTTGATTCTACAGTCGCACATGATCAATTCAGTATTTGTGAACTCAAATTTAATTGTGAACACAGTAGACAAGAATGAACATATTGCAGCAATTATAGTACCTGAAGGTGCAAGTTGACCTCATCTGACCGTGATAGAAATGGAAAATCTCCACCAGTCTTTAGGTAAGCTCTCCTTGCACCAGGATATCTTTCACTTAACTGATCTTTTAATTGTTGGGGAATAGCACAATAATCATTCGTCTGCAAGACAGTGCAATCTTTATAAAAGTAACAGGACTATTATCTCCTTTCTATAAAGAGTTCTTCAAAGACAACTTACATTACTACAGAGCAGTAATTAGATCAAGCCTGGAAACCAAATAGGCTGCATCTACTCAAAATTTAATTCTAGCAGGCACAGCCTTAGCCAATTGGCAGCATTACTGAAAATACTAGTTCCATTTGGTATTAAGAAAGTAAATAATCCATCATGTCTTAACATATAAAGATATGAAAAGCTATTGTCACAATCCTTGATTACGTTCATCGTACTGATAAATGAATCTTATTGAAAAGGAATTGTCACAACCCTGGGTTACTTACATCCATTATAGTTATAAAGGAATCTGACAATAAGAGAGATCCGACTGAAGCAGCATCCACATTTAAAGATAACCTTGAAGCAAGGTCATCTCTTGACAGCGTCTCCACCTGTAACATTAGTAAAAATTAACAGTGTTAACAATTCTAAATAAATCAAATAAATATTGGGTCATAGAGCTGACAAAAGCTTGACTGCTTAACAGAGAACACAAAGGCAAAGGAAGCATACACCAGTAAAGAAAAGTGGAACTGGTTGAATTTACCTGGCAAACAACAAAGTCCACAGAATCTGCAATGAATGGCTCATGAGGGCCATCACGAATACCTGTCAAGATGTACCGCTTCAATAGGAAGGAAGGGGTCCAACTAACACTGCAACACAGACAAATGCACTCAATTGGAGCAACAAAATAGAGAGAGCTTGGCCAACAATTGAACCAATTGCATCGGATGTAAGTTGGAGTGTTATGGAAGAACTATATTGTTGGAAAATGGAACCTACGTTTCTCATCTAATCAAAAAACAAAATGGAAGTTGGAAAATTACAAAATAATCTCCAATGAATTTCTCTGCAAGATGAGGTTCTTTCACAGAAAATAAAATGTTTTAGAATGCATACATTGGAGCCCATGGCATTGCCGCTTTAAAATTGCCTGTCTCCAGGAATGCATTTGAAAGCACTAATGACTTCACGCGCCTTGGGCGGTGTTGTGCAAAGAGCTGTGCTAGGAAGCCTCCTAGTGATGTACCATAAAGATGAACCTGCCAGCAATTGCATTGGGTGACTTAATTAAGTACTGGAGCCAAGCAACAGACCAAAAAAGAAAAGGAAAGGAAAAGACAGTACCAATACATAGATTTGTTCTATAATCCATACCAAAAATGGAAGAAACAAAAGCACAAAGATCAAAATATATGAAGCTAGTTCAGAAATAAGTACATATATTCCTTTTTAACCTTTTTGAGATATCTTCCTACAAAAAATCTTATCATCTAAGCTGTATAAGTAAGGAGCTTACATTTCTGCATCAATTAACAAGACTTGAACCAGGTGAACCTTAAGAATAAACATCCACTGCCAAATATTGAATATCTATTCATGTAAGTTATAAGGAACTAAAAGGAAGAGAGAATAGAACTTCGTGAACTTTAATCCTTGGAACCCTGAAATTCCCAACAGATTCACATACTTATACATCAATTACTGAGACCTGAACCAGGTGAGCCTTAATAATAAACATCCAATACCAAATATTGAATATTTATTTGATCAGTTATGAGGAACTAAAAGGAAGGGAAGATAGGACTTCATGATCTTTAATCCTTGGAATTCTAAAATTCCCAATTCGATTCACATACTTATGGGAGAGCACTTAAGATTTTAATATGTTTTTACCTTGAATTTCACTAAATGTATAGATGAACTTTTCCTAGCATGAAGTAAGATTCTGGTTATAACATCACAGCACTAAAAGTCATTGATCATGGGAATTGTGGTCATGCACCCAACCAAAAAGTCAGGTTAGGGTGTAATAGTAGGATCCACCAAATTGCAAACTAACTTGTCAATATTAGCAATAGTAAGGCTCCTATTGAAATTATATAAAGGTGCTTGAAGCTTTTGCAAGTAGCCATGTTGAGCATACGAATTTATCAATGAAATAAAAGCCTTCAGAATTTTTCAGTAGGGGATAGATACCAATCAGGAGTTACATTCTCTAGCAACAAGTAGATGAAAATAGACCTTTGCTCATGGTACTATTTTTTTCTTCCATTTGATTATCTGAATTCATTGAAACTGTTTTCAAGCATTAAATATAGAACATTAATTTGACATATCATTGATGCAGCACACCGCTCAAAATTAAAATATTCAACTAAAACTATTGCATGCAGGTCCTATTTTTGAAGTTCTAGAACTAATTTATGAAAGTATTATCATGTGCCACATCAAGAGCACATCAAAAAGCAACCAACTTACCAATAAAAAATAAAAAATAAAAAGTAACC
Source organism: Annona squamosa (assembly GCA_035584095.1). NCBI lineage: Eukaryota > Viridiplantae > Streptophyta > Magnoliopsida > Magnoliales > Annonaceae > Annona > Annona squamosa. The sequence continues at coordinate 4,748,493 of JAXCLR010000073.1, forward strand.
GACTTGACATATGCATGGATCAATTCCATTAGTGAGTAGGATCTCAAAACAATAAGCAACAACCTTCAAAATGCCCAAGACACAAGATAATCTCAATTCACAAAGGAGTAAAGAATACAGAATAATAGTATAGCTGAAAAGATCTGTTTGCTTACATGATGAACATCAATTGTATCCAAGAACTTCTCAAATGCTTGAATCCACTCTACATGATTCCAAGCACGTGGTATGTCAACAGAAATCACACGGTAGCCCTAGAAAATAATGCACAGGATGCTTTTGTTACCTTCATCCATCCTGAATTTATATGAACTGAAAAGAAACTAGACATACAAAGGGATAGTCAATTTCCAAAACAACAATTAGTGTAGGGGTGAAGTGACTACCTTCATGGACAATGACATGATTTGTTTATAATAAACATCAGCAGACCCAGCTATACCAGGAAGGCATATAAGAGGAGGTACTGCCTTGGGACCGAAATCATAATACCTCCACTGTTTCGTCCCAATCTGTAAGTAGATAGTGACATAAATGAGAACGTGAGATATAGATGAAGAGAAAAGCAGCCAAAAATATTTTCAGCATCCAATGGACTTAAAAGGAAAACAAAAGGGAGTAGAGATCTATGCAACAGACAAATACCCAAAAACCTAACATTTTTGGAGTTTAATACGTGAGAATTTAAGAATGCTCGCTATTAAAAAGAAGCAAGAGGAAAGAATGACCAATGCAGTCAAAATTCAAGAACACCATCTTAGCCTCATTGTGGTGGCTTGGAGACCATATAATGGAAATTTTCAGATGTAGATGCTATCAAAGGAAAAAATAAATTCCTCTTCGTTTCAATGATATTAGTCAACAATTCAAAAAGTAGGTAAAAACTCAGTAAAGTAATGTCAGCATAACTTCAGATTTAAGATTACACCCTCCGGTGGCCAATTCTGCACAATTGTACGACAAAGGCAATGATATCATTAGGACTGGCAACCTCCGAGTGGAAATGGCACTCTTACATTTATGATATCAAAAAATCCATCTAAATGATCTAAGTCTACGCCACTTTTATGTGATTGGAGGAAGTGAGATTAGCAAATCAAAGGCATCAAATTATCATATCACAAGTCAATAGTGAATGACTAGCCAGAAACACAATGCAGAATCCTAATAGACTTACTTCCAAATCATAGAACATCAAAAATGGCGATTCCTCTTGAGCTATAGTCTGCTTCCATCAAACAACTAAGTAGTGACTTCTAAGTTTATCCGATACCAGAACTGAACCCCAAATTAGTGGTGTGAATGGAATCATCCTAGTCTGATAAACATCAGGCGGGAAAGACTGAAGGCCCATATTTCCTTTTAGATACCGGCCGCCACAGACTGATGTTACTAATCCACCGTCCAAGAACAACCCCCTGCCAACCAAAATCAGATCTTCTTTCCAATTCTCAGTCGTTGCAAAACGTGATCTTTATATCCAAAGACAGTACACACCGACGTTGAAATCCAACAAATATTCGAGAAACAAGCCCAACCCAATTCCCATACGATCGGCAGTGAACGAATACTGACAGATCGACAGAGTGGCAGTAAAAAAGAGGAAGAACAAGATGGAAAGAAGGGAAACAGACTTGCAACGAAATTCGATAAACAGCAGAAGAGAAAAAACCCAAATTCCAGATCAGCTGGAAGACAAGCAAGGGGAGAGCGCGAGGGAGAGGGCCTACTGAAATCTTGTGGAGGGGCACTTGGGACTTGAAATAGACGTAATCACCAGGCGCCGATGAGACGCCTTTCATCGCTTATCGAGCGGATTCTATGACAATCTCGCCCTTCGGAAAATTTCTCCCCCTTTCTTTTACATGGACGATGAAAGGCAGCCAGCAATCAGTGAGAACAGTTCTTGGCCTGGACCAGCTGTTCCAGTTGGAGGCGAATCGAAACACGTGCTTATCTATGGCCCACTCGCACCTCGGCAACCGGCCGCTCATCAAAATCGAAGGCCTTGCCCAAGAGCCTTATTCGCCTTAATTTCTCCAAATTACATTAATGGTCTGGCAAAACATAAAAACTGAAAAAAGGGTGAGCAGCAGAAGATTGAAATTTGATCAGAATCCATTGTTCATATCGACCGCCACTAAACCGTCGAGTACAACCAGCCTCCTCAACTCCATTTGCTAAATTGCCCAAGGGAAGTGCCTAGAGTTTCTAAAACCTCCTTCGAATTCAACTTGTTCGTAGAACAAGAAAGGATGGGATTTGGATGACAATGTTGAATAAGAAAGATCGTTATCATTGTTGTCTGATGAGAAATGAGAAATTTTACTAGAAATATAATTTTAAAAATGGGAAAAGTTAAGAGCTTTATATGTTAAAAACAATGGCGTTTTTTAAAGTCATAAAATTTCTGGACGAAAAATTTTTCCATGTAAAAAATTTTTGGAATGGAGCAAATGAAGTGATAATAAGTGTAACAATAAGGAATAAAGATAATAACATCAGGATAACAAGTTAGATGTATGAAAATTATTGAACATTAGAATAATTATATGAAAAATAATAATAATAAATAGTACGGTGAAAAAGTTGTAGAAAAATTTTGGTTTAAAAAGTTGTAAGTACGGCAAACCATACCAAAAAACTCTCATGAAAATCTGAAAAATTTATTGAGCACGAGAATTCTTATTTTATTGTGGTCTCATCCAATTGGAGAGTCACTTGGGTGTATTTGCGTGAGTGTAAAACTTTTTAAATAAAATTTTTTTCAATCTAAATTTTTTTACTTTTTATAATTATAATTTTTTTAATTAGTTATACTACCTTTCAATTTTTTTTACACATCTACCTATATAACTAATCTATCTATTTTAACTTTATTATATTTACTTTTCATCATTATTTTTATCGTATCACATTAGTTTTTCTTATTTAAAAATGTTTACATTAAAAACTTTCTATCCAAAAATTTTTAATGTTTCATTATTCTTTAAAAAAGAAGTTCAAAGATATTACTAATCTTCCAATGTAGCTTTTGGCTAGGTTATTTGCAAAAATAAAACTCTAAGTAAGCATAATTATCTCTTTAACTTCGTAGCTTAAATATTCATAGAAATAACCCTCCAAAATTTACTCTTGTGCAGCAATAATCTTAAATCATGACTATAAAATTAAAACCTAACTTTAACCGCAGTTGCTCTATCAAAACCACACTTAATCAAAGTTTCATATAAGTGTATCTTTCAATAACTATAGGAAATTGATCCTATGTACCTAGTTACACTTAGCTTTGATGCATTCGGGTGTAAATAACCATTTTTAATATATTTGTTTGAAACTTTTTTACATAATTATTAATCTAGATGTATTTAACATGTATATAAATTTTTACTATTTTTCAAAATTTTTAGATATTTATTTTGAATTTTTAAAAATCAATAAAAGTTTTAGTAATTTAAATTTATTAAAATACGACTAATTTTTAAAAATTCAAAATAAATATCTAAAAATCTTCAAAAATGATAAAAATTGATACACATGCTAAATACACCTAGAATAATAGTTGTGTAAAAAAGTTTCAAAAAATATTATTAAAATGAATATTTGCACCCCGGTGCACCGAAACTAAATATATCTGAGTACATAGAATCAAAGTCCAAAACTATATATAATTTTGTATAACATGTGAAAATACTTAGATGCGTTTGCACAATTATGTAAAAGAAGAATATTTTGTAAAGTATATAGTTATAATTTAAATTCATAAATTTCGTCTAATAACAGATTAATTTTAACCCATTAATATTAACCACTTGGCCCAAGTCAATTCTGTGCCTTAGGTGCAATTTAGATTATTAATTTAGAATGGTGGAGTGTGATGAGGGTAATCGGAGGAGATTTAATGAAAGAGTGTCGCTGTGTTACCCGTGTATCGAAACATTGAAAGTTAAAAAAAATTACGATAACAGGAAATGTTTTTTAAAAATTGAATAAGATTTCATACTCATTTGTTTTTTTTTTTCATCCATTCAGCTTAAACATGTCTAAATGTGATATTAGAAGTATAAAATATTTGAAGAAAAAGATTAAAGAAGTCTATTGTTTTTTATGAAAATAAAAAAATAGTTAAATGGCTAAACTGTTAAAGAAATGGAATTTTTTTCACGTCTTTAATCACCACCACTTATTAACACGAGCCTACTCCGGCTAGTGCAAGTTCCTGCTTGTGCCCAAGTAGACAAGGTACTAATCTCATCAGGAGCATTATGTTTCCCATTTGAGGAGCACAAGTCATAAAAAAAAAAAAATCACCATCACTTAAAAATACGAAATCATATCTCCGTTGATGCCCATCTTAATGATTATATAGAATTTATTTATTTTTAGTGTGATTAAAATTATTGATAACTACGCAATTAAATTTCATACATTAATTTTTTAATTTTAAAAATTATTGACTTAACTACGAAATTAATTTTGTACCAAAAAATTCCATATATTAATCTATTATAGAGGATTCGCCTGATTGAATTGTAGGAGCCATTTAAATAGGTGAGAATGGAGGTAAATGAAGTGAAATTAAAAAGTCAGCCGCATTAATTAGTTAACCATCGTATTTTTCATTTTTTACTTTTATATGTGAATTTTTTTTCATATATTAATATACAATTACTTTGTCTATTTCGGTCATTTACATTTATACCAAGTCTCAAGTAAAATCAATATGACAAATTAAAGTCTTCAATTTGTATGCAGACTTCAAGGTTGCTAATTTAGAATATCTATATTTAGTTATTTACTAGATAATAAAAAACGAGTAATGTAAATGCAAAAGATAACACTCAACTACCATATATTTTAATTTTTATCACTATATTCTAATCATTTCATATGTATTTTTAATTATTTTCTCATATTTTTATATGATTAACATTTCAGTTTTTTAATTCTAACTTTGTTTCTATCATATTCATTCTATTTTCGTTCTTTATTTTTTATTATCTTCTAAACAAATACAAATTCTTCCCACCTAATATAAGTTATCATAATATTTTAATTCACGGATGCTTGTGAGATTGGGTCTCCATATATTTTTACGATTTATATGCGATTAATAATTTTCAACGTAAGTATAACAAATTTAAAACTTGGATTGAAATATTTTTTTTTTCCTTGACAAATGATATTAATGAACGAGGCATTGGATTTCGATTTGTGAAGTCCCACGTATTCCAAATTCCAATTCATGGAACGGATTCCATTTGTTGGAAACTCATCACTTTTTTATACTATCACATTCTTAAATGAGAAATTTACAGAGTTCAGTGGCTTCATGATAATAAAATTATAATTTATTCTGCAAATTATATTTAAAATAATAGGTTCTATTACCATATAAACTTTTATTTCAATAGTATATTTGTATTGATCTCATCTGAAAATAGTATAAAATAAAATAATTTGATTTAAATAATAATTTTAAAGTAATTTTTCAGCACGTAAACTATTTACTATAAAATTTATATATGAATAAATGATTGTATAAAGTTTCATTATATTCTAATATATATAAGACTCAAAAATAGACAACTATGCCATCAATATGCATTGAACAACTCTCTTCTTAAATATATACATATATGTGTATGGAGAAGATACGCAGTCGATTTCCAATCAATACTAAAGGCTGAGAAACAGCCATGGGATTGGGATGTATCCCTAATCCTAATGTAACTTTTGTAAATTTTCATATAACCTTTTATATTTTTAATACATTTTTTCACGATTCCACAATACATATTACATTCTCATTTCATTTGCTCATCTTATTCAAGTTTTTTGAATCTTTTCAAATGACTCTTTATAAAAATTATAATTAATAAAAGCTTTTTTACAAGGATGAAAGTTTTCGTTTTATAAGAATAATTGCATTTTTCTTATCATTTACATTTTTTTAAAGGGATATTGTATATATATAACCAGGCTGTCATTCAACTAAGTAACATTCATTGATTTTTATATTTTTACAAAATATTTAAAATTTAACCATTTATAGCATTCTTCCTATTTGAAAATATTAATATAGGACTTGCAAGTTTTCAACTAAAGTAAATTTTGGCATTATTAGGATTTTTGCTGGAAAAAAAATCGAAGAGTTATAAAAAAAAAAGTGAGAAAATGAAAGGGTAAGATAAAAATAAGGATTATGAGTAAAGAGCAGTTGTATGAACAATTAATATGTATAAATAATTGAAAAGTAAAAAAATTATTTAAAAAGATAAGTTGAAATGAAAGTAAATATGTATTTCGTTTATTTATTTGAGGTAAATTAGTTTATTTGTGTGGAAGAGTTCTGGACTAATTTTTTTTTAACCAAAGTACACCCCAAAACATGGGATTGGAAACATTCTAGGTTTAAAAAAAGAAAATTTAAATATAAAAAAGGTAGGGCACGGTTGTATATCGTCCGACGTCCATCCAGTTGTACGCGAAAGGCTGACTCATTCCCGTTCTGCTTTGCTTCGCATGATCGCATCCCTCCTCTGCCGAGTGCGGTCCTACAACAACAAACATACGCCAGAAATCAGCAGAAACTCAGATTTTCCCAGCGGAAGAACAGAAAGCCAGCGATTGCGGTGTGAGAGAGAGAGGAAGAGAGATGGGAAAAGATCTGAGCGACGAGCAGGTAGCTTCCATGAAGGAGGCATTCTCCCTCTTCGATGACGATGGCGACGGCCGCATCGCCCCCTCCGAGCTCGGCATCCTCATGCGCTCCCTTGGCGGCAATCCAACCCAAGCCCAGCTCAAGGAAATCGTCGCTCAGGAGAAGCTCACATCCCCCTTCGATTTCCCTCGCTTTCTTGACCTCATGAAGAAGCACCTCAAGCCCGAGCCCTTCGATCGCCAGCTCCGCGAGGCTTTCAAGGTTCTCGACAAGGACGCCACCGGCTACGTCGCCGTCTCCGAGCTCCGCCATGTCCTCACCAGCATAGGCGAGAAGCTCGAGCCCGCCGAGTTCGATGAGTGGATCCGCGAGGTCGAGGTCGGATCCGATGGACGGATCAGGTACGACGATTTCATCGTTAGGATGGTTGCCAAGTGAGCGCCATGCCTTCGCTACTGATGCCCTAATTTCTTTAATGAGGGGAAAAATGTGTTATTTTTTGGGAGGTGGTTTTGATGTTGGATTTCTAGGGTTTGTTTGAATTTATGACGTCTGTCAAGGGGTTCTAGATCCGACGGGCAGGAGAATTGGGTTTGGCTTCTTTTAGGTTTTTGTGTTCGTGTTAATATGAGAATGAATGGTATTGTGTTTTGGATTAAATGGCTGTGTCTATTGTTTTGGATGCGATGAAACAACTGCTTCAAAACATCAATGAATGGTTGATCTTATGTTACCATCTGATATCTGCTTCTTTCTTTGATCAATTGCGAATTTTGTGTGGAGGCTCTTTTTTTTGGACGACTGGTTTTACTTTATCGCGATCAATCGTGGGAACTGACTTTTGTTTTGAAGTAAGTCGTGGAAAATATATGATCAGTTGCTATACTACGAATGTGTTATTGAGAAACGTGTCGATTTGATTTCTTTGTTAGTCTTTTGCCTCCAATCGTTGTGCGGACAATTGGCGTAATTTCCTCCATCAATCTTTCAAAGTAATATTGTTACCGTACCCACATTGACGTTTGATGTTTGAATGTTTGAATGTCTGTATACGTAGGGACATGCATTCAACTAAGTTTGTTTCTTTGACAATAGGTTCCATCGTCTCCTTCCAGTGGATGATGAATTTTCAGGAGCTTGTATGATCAAATTTATTGAACGATGGATTTTGTTCATAGCCCATGGCAATCATGATTATTGCCTGCAATGGCTTCTGCCAGCTTACAGCATAATCGAGATGTTGACTGATGCGTGGTTAGAAACATCTGCAAAAGCAGCTAATACCCATTATTTATTCATCTTTAAAATTTTATGTTGTGACTTGTGCAGCTGATGTTGGTTTGGATGATACCTTGCTCACGGAACTTTTTTTGGGTTATGTATCTCTAGATTATTTGTCTGAAATGGAGACTAATGGGATGCATATTGTTCAGCCTATACTTAATTATTTGGTTGTTCCCCCTAATTTTCCTTTTCTTTTTCTTATTTAAAAATCTGTGTTGTCATGTCTAACATTTTGGGCATGCTTCCTAGTCTCCCTTCATACCTAGAGATGACTAGGTTCTCCAATAGTGGCTGCCAAATGTTCTCTTATTCATTGACGTTTGACGGACATCTACAGAGAGATTGTATCAAATGTAAATTCTTTGATTATAGCTATCCCAAACATCTCCCCTTTTGAGATCGGACTAAACTCTTAATATCCTCTTTGCCTTTTATTCTTATTCACCATTTGTCTTCCTCATGATTTTTCCAACTTATGTGGCTAGCTATTTTGTTATTTGACTCAATCACAGGATATATCATGGGTTAAAAGCAAGCTTCTGTCGCTTTTTGGCATTTTCTGCCCATGTTCTTGTGGGGCTTGTCTTGTCTTTGTTCCTTGTTTTTAGAGCCTTGCAACATAGTGATTCCAACTATATTGGTTGGCTACTCTGATACTCGGGAAAAATTTCTGAGGCTACTCACGGTTGTAAATTGCATGACTAAATTTAATGCATCATTTCTGTCATTGAATTTGCATCTGCATGTGTATCAGATTTTTATTTTTGTGATGCTTATCTGAGGAAACCCAGTGATCTCCAAGGATTAAGTATTGTCACTCTTCTGTTAAATTTAATTTGTCATTTCTGTCATTGCATCTGCATCTGTATCTCATTTTTATTTCTGTGATACTTATCTGAGGAAACCCAGTGATCTCCCCAGATCTGAAAGATTTCTTACTGAAAAATTCTTGGCTTATGAATTCGTTGGTTAAGATACCCAAGATGGTATTCAATGGAGGGGGCAAAAAGAAAAGCAAGTGCAGACAATATAATAGTGACTGGCTCCCTATTTTGTCCAGAGGCCTGTGAATTTGGATTATGATTTGAAGGGAGATTATTTTCCCTCCAAAATCAGTGGTACCATTTGGCATTGATTTTATATATAAATGGTCAGAGAAGTTGTTGCTTTTATTTTGATAAATCCTTGTAGTCAGCATGGGCCATTGCATCAACGTAAATGACTGGATGTGTGTATTTGCCACTTGGGGTGTTTGGGGATGTAATTGTTATGAGAGCCAGGACAAGGGAGCAAATTAGTGCTTTTGGAGGAGACAAGTAACACTATTATGTTGCTGGTTTAACAGTGGTTTCGTGAGAGAGATATAATGTTCTGTTAGACGTGGTCCCTACTGTAAAATTTACTATGTTGAGCTCGCTCTATCTGCAACATAATTCTTTAAGTTTGTCTATTTATGATTTTAATGTCATAATTTTGATATTTGCGGACAGAATTTTATGGCTGTTGATGTCGTACAAAAATAATCCTATGGCTTAATTGGATTTGGAGAATGAAAGTCAAGTGGACTGCAAACATATGAGATATTTGACATGAATGAAAACTGGTATGATAGAGATGCATTTGATATGAAGAATGCATGCTTATGTGGTTATTTTTGCAATGACATCAAGATTTTGAAAGGGTTATATCAGCAAATATTAAGATTTTACCAGTTTAAAATCATAGAAAGGTTACCTTACAAGGTTATTTTTAACCTGTTATATCTCTAAAACAAAACCAGTTGTCCCATTTGATGGACGATAGGAACTTCCTGTGTTAATTTAAGCAACAAGGTTCATATTCCGTGGGACATAGCACGATTGCTGATCGGTTCATTGTTCTTCTTAATTTATTTGGGAATTTATATTACTTTCGTGGCAACGACTGCTTGAAATGAATGGCTAGTTTCAGGAACCCAACACTATATTGTTGTGTTCATCTCATGGATGTTGCACTTGTTCAACTGTCTATCTTGATTTTCCTAACTGTATAGCCGTTGGCTTTAGGCCATTTGGTGTGTTTACCCGGAAATTTTTGGGGGACTGCTGTTAGCCGGGGCTTATAGGTGGATTTTCTTTTTCCCGTTAAAATCTGGTTTAAATGTAATTAGACCAAGTTTTATAATTTTTAACATATTGTTGACACCCCACCCTCGAGGCCCAAAGACAGATAATTGGACACAAGATTCAAGCCCAACTAAATTCAATGCAAAAGGAAATTCAAGCCAACTAAGCGAGCCATTCCGCACTCAGCTCACAGGAGCGAAGCTTTGCCAAGTCTCGAAGTAAGCTTTTCAACAATTCAGATCCAGCTCACCAAACCTCAAAAGTAGACTTCTCTACTACTTTGGGTCTCCACAACGGTCTACCCAAAACAATGGGCTAAGTCAAGCTTTAGCTTACCAAGCCAAGCTTATGGACCAAGTCCAATCTCTCAAATGGCCCAAGAGCCCACGATCCCAATACAAGTCCAAGCCCACGGACTAAGTCCATGACCTCAAGGGAGCCCAAAGCCCACTCCTGCATCTATAAAAGGAGGAGCACCCCCTCTCATTTGGACACTTAAGGAGAGGCATCCCAGAAGGGAGGACGGGAGTCTGCAGCATATCCCTGGTGTCCCTGTTTTTCCCGCTCTACGAGCTCTGCGCTCTCTTCCACGCTTCTTTTCCATTTCTTCTATTCTCTCAAATCTTTCATTTTCCCCCTTTTACGTTGTGTAAACTGCCTTGGGTTGGCAGATTTCTCCATATTTGTTTCAACTCGAAGGCCGGAACCCAGACTCTGTATTACTAATGCCTTATTTCATCAAATAGAAACTGATCTCTCTTTAAAGATCAGTGGCGACTCCATTTTTTTTTTAAAATTTTGTGTATGTGTTTGAGTTAACGCCCCGGCAAGGTGGGTGCACGCGGGTCCACGGATTTTAGCATAATACGCTGCCGTTATGCTACCGAATTTGTGACTCGACCCGTGTACAGAAAGCCCTGTCTTAGTTGTTATGCTACCAAACCCGCAAGAAAACACCCATACGCCAACTTTCCATGTGAATGCAGGAAATCTAAGTTCATATTGCTGTCCAACACAATCCATACTTCCAAGGCCCGGGAAACCATTCCGAACTCATCGTAACGCTCCCGGCGGGTACTACATATATATATTTTCAGAACTTTAAAAACCAATAGTTTCATAAAATAAATATTCAAATTTTGTAAAATTTGGAACGTGAATTAAATAATTTGGGCTAATCTTTTTTTATTAAAAAAAAAGCCTATGTGCACAGGCTACTTGAGCCCCTTGTAGTCGGCGCTAACAAGATCCGTTCCCAAAATCTTTTAGGCTAAATTTTAATAATCAAAACGAGAATTTCGTTACTCACTTGAGGTGTAATTCTTTTCTTATTGCTTCATCGGTAATTTAACTTGCAACATCTTTTTTCTCATAAGATCATACCCTCATTAGATCATACCTAAGGGGATTAACAACCTAAGGAGATGTTAGTATTGGCGGTGATTTGTTGTACTCGTGTGCACTTAGGCTTAGTATATTAAGGTGCATTTAATCAATTTCTATAAGCTTTTTGAAAAATTTTTTAGAAGTGTTAATTTAAGTATATTTAATATGTTTATTAATTTTTATCATTTTTGAAGATTTTTAAATTTTTTTGAATTTTTAAAAATTAGTAGCTACTGTTTTATAAAAATTCAAAAAATATATTTAAAAATCTCTAAAATTGGTAAATATTGATGCTCATGGTAAATGCATTTAGATCAACAGTTGTGTACAAAAATTTAAAAATGGTTATTTGCACTCCGTTGCATCAACTCCATTACTATTTGTGTGTGTGTGTTTGGGGAGGTTGATATGATGGCTGTGCAAGTTTTTCGGTGAATCATTTAATAACAAATAGTCCTATTTTTTTCAATTTCGCCCATGTATTTTAATTATTTTTTCTCTTAGTTACCTTATTTACTGTAACTTTTATCTTTTTCATTTCATACTAACTGCACAATTATTAAAATATTTATTTTCGCACTCCCTGCTTTCTCCCGTGTTTCTGCCAAAATTTACCACACCAACAGTAGGACCCACTTGTCTACAGGAGATAATGCCTTGACTTTAAAAATGAAAGTCATCAATATCTTTTCAGCGTTATCACCAATGGCGACAGGCGGAATTAATGCACCTGAATAGCCGTTGGCTAGCCAACTGGTGTTGACTTGCTGGGCGTCGACACTGGCTTCTTGCCAACATGTCAGTGTTCGAGTCTTTTGCTTAAGTAAAATTTCTCCCCTAATTGGACTCCAGAAAATGTTTCTTCCTTAGTTCGGAGTCGTCCTCTGTTGGGGGGCCATAGCTCTGTCCCTCGTATGGTGGTCTAATTACGGTGTAGAATGTAACAAATAACACTCCAATAATAATAATAAAAGAATAGTTGTTGGCTTTGGATTAATGACAGTTTTCCCGCGAGAGAAGAAGTGACGGAGCTTTGGCTTCTCCCAAACAACCAATATTTTCCTAATACACCCCCCGCTTATCCCATAATTCCACGAATTTCAGCATACCAAACGTGACATCCGCTGGGGCCACCATGTGATGTGCAATTAATGGAGATGGAAATGAAAGAAAACAACGTGACGAGACATTTCGTTCCATCCAATCAATTTTCAATTAGGGTTGTCCATGTAGTAGACCATTTTGGGCACGCGTAGACAAATGTTGACAGAAATGTCACGATACTGCAGAACTTAGGAGCTGAAGTTTGTCCTGCTCAGACCGACTACAGCACTTGGCATATATATTGAGATGGTTTATAATTCCACTAAAATATCACATTAAAGATTTATAAAATCATGTGATATAATTTTTACTTAAATTTATTCATAAAAATACTAAAATATATTTTTAAATTCAGTAGAATCATGGATGCACGAAGCATAGATTTATATCTGATTATATACTCATCTGTAGACAATAAGAAATTTTAAAGTGGTTAATCAATATTTACTCTTAAACTAATGCACTTCAGAGACCTGAAGAGTGTGCTTTTTAAAGAAGATCTATGAAAAAAGAATTGTAGAGGGTAAGAGCCAAAAAGATCCATTGATTGAAATCTGAGTGGAGCTTGCATTGTATTTAATTTCACAAGGTCAACTCGAAGGTCAGATCACTGAGCATTAAAGGTAATTATGAAATTGCTAAAACAGGAATAGGTAATGATCTAAGATTAACGCTTCAATGCAACCGGATACATTGAAATTTCAATGCATCGTGCTAGAATTTTTATTTTTTAATGTTTTTAGAAATATTTTTATAAAACTCTTAATCTAAGTATATTTAATCTATAAATTAAATTTTACTATTTTTGAAAACATATTTATTTATTTTTAAAGATAAGGGAGTTTTAGTACTTTTTAGACAACTAAAATACCTATATTTTCAAAAATCACATATATGTATTTTCAAAATTGATAAAACTTAATACATAAGTTAAACATTTACAAAATCACATGCTATAATTTTTACTGAAATTTATTTATAAATATGCTAAAGTGTATTTTAAAATTCAATAAAATCATGGATGCATGAAGTATAATATATCTGATTATATACTTATCTGTAGTCAATAATAAAATTTAAAAAGGTTAATTTCAATGCTTCCGATTGCATTGAAACAAAACTATATGTGCTTTTTTTATTATTTTAATTTTTCTTAAATATAAACTTTATTTTTGTTTTTCAAGATATAAACATAATCATAATGAGGAAAATTACTTTGATTAGAGACATAAGTATTGTATACACAGTATATATTACTTTTAAATTATGAGTATGTTTGGAATGTGATAAAATTTTTAGAAAAAATTTTAGCATAAAAGTTTTTAAAACGAAAGAAAATAATGTAATGTTTAAGAATAAAGATAATAAAATTAAAATAGATAAGTTAGTTGTATATGTCATTACATAAAAATGATTGAAAAATAAGATATTTATATAAAAAGATGTAAAAAAATTAAAATATAAGATAATTATAGTAAGTGAAAAGTTTTAGCTTAAAAAAATTTTATATGTAGTCAAATGCACTCTATAATAGTTATACATTAGACTCTATAATAGTTATATATTAGCTTTCACAAGATTAAAGTTCTACAAAATTTAAGCTTCTAATCAAAGTAATTTTTAGCACAAAGAATAATTAGATATAAATAAACAAAATAAATGATTGCGTTCCTCTTTCATGAAATATGCTTTGGTGAAACCTAGTCTATTTTGGCTAATGTTGATAATTGACAGTGAATTCACTCCATTCATTGTATTAATATAATTTAGTTTAGCCATGAGAACTTCATCATTTGATTAGTTTTATTGCACATAAGCTCCATCTACAAATACGTAAATTAAAATAACAGAATAATTTAATCCTAAATATAAATTTTAAAATTATATTTTCTATGTAGTCTAAAATATCATTGCTGCATGGAGAAGAGTATTATTATATTCAAATGTATATATATATATATATGAATGAATCCAAGTATTTTCATAATTTACATAAGAATATATATTTTTAAGTAAATTTAACTATGTGTGTCTTTTATTTGGATCAAACAATGTCTCTTGGCTAAATAAACAAGCTCATGAAGTGAGTTTTTCATTAATCATAAAGATAAAAAAAATTATAAAGTTCTAAGAATGGCCATGGACTCTAAATGATATAGATTTTAAGAAGAGTATTTCATTTTTTTTTAAGAAAAAAGAAATGAAAGATTCAACCCGAGTGCATTAAACCACTGCCAAGTAAAGATAGCAACTTTTCCCCACTTGACAGTTGACACAGACATGAATGATACATCCCGCGTTTGCATTGAATATTTATTTTTATTATTCCTAAAAAAGTTTTGGCATCCATATCCACAGAAAGTCACGACACAATAACACATATACTGTAATTTCGAAAAAATAATAATAATAACAAATGTACTGTGAGACCGAGTCTGATGAAGCTGGCATTGAGTGGTGATGGACTCAGCAGAAGAGAGAAGCAAGGAACGGGTTTAGGCATTTGTGGTGCTGGTACCCTTCGTAACAGAAGAGACGAAGTCTTTCACTTGCATGAGCATGATTTCCCGTTTGTCCTCGTCAAAGAACTGGATGCCATGGTATTCATCGTCAGCGAAGTGGCCCACCACCTTCCCGCCTCTCTCTTCCACCATCTTCATCACCGCCCTCTGCCGGTCCACCAGAGGGTCGCGGGTGGAAGCCCTCAACAAGCAAGCTACCTCACTGCTACCTGTACTCGTGTTGCCTTCCATCATCATCTTCTTCTTCTTCTCTAAAGTCTCGGGGTTGCTGAATTCGTGGTCCCTGTCCGCCCCTTCTGGCAGCGCTAGCTCCCACATCAGATCCGAAACGGGGAGGGAAACAACCAGGCTGTCTGCCATTCTAAGCTCCGACTCCGTCCTTTCAACCCCACCAAAGAAAGGCTGATCTAAGATCACCCCAGCAATCTTGAGAGGCAACTGCTCCTGCTGCTGCCAGAGGTAGTATGCAATGTTGCCTCCGGAGCTGGAGCCCATGAGGAAGCAGCAAGACAAGTCAGCAACTTCAGGAGCCATCCAGGAGTCGCGGAGAGCAGTAGGCAGCTCCTCCTGGTTCTTCACCCAGCGGAGCCCGTCCATGGCGTCGTGGTAGGCGGCGGGCAGACGGTGTTCGGGAGCGAGTCGGTGGTCGAGGCTGAGGACGATGGCAGGGAGGTGAAGGGCGAGGCTGTCGCAGAAGTAGTGGAACTGGGAGGAGGCGGCGCTGAGGAGGATGAAGCCGCCGCCGTGGAAGAAGATGACGACGGGGAGAGGGGAGGCGGGGGGAGTTGAAAGAAGATAGGGGCGATAGATCCTGATCCAGGTGTGGTTGGAGGGATTGAGAGGGACATCTTTGGAGAGGACGTACGCGTGAGAAGGAGGAGGAGGAGGTTGGTTGTTTGGAGGTAGGTTCGGAACGGGCAAGAGACGAGTGAGGGAGCCGTCCGGATTTGGAAGGATCTTGAGAAAGTCGTAAGGATCGTTGGGGTCGGAACCGTCGAACAAGCGTTCGAACACCGACTTTTCCTCCCTCTTCTTCCCATCCATGTCTATCTAGTCTCGCTAACTTGCTTGGTTGCTTGAGAGCGCCAGAGCGTGTGTGGTGGTGGAAACTTAGAATAAAGCATTTCTATGAATTCAGATCCCCTGTTGCAACAAGTCAGCAGCACGTGACAAGGAAGCAGAATAAATGCCAAAAAAGAGAGACTTCATCTTTTTTTGCTGGGGTGGACATTAGAGCTCCTTTCGAAGACTACGATCTGTCAGCAAAGACAATGTACACAGTTCTACCCATCTCAATAAGTATTTGTTTCAACCATACGAAATTCTTAGATTGAATTTGCATTTTGGGATAAAATATAATGATGTATATTGAGAATGAGTAAAATTTTATTGAAAATGAATACAATTGTATTGAAAATTGAAAAAGCTAAGTTGAAAATTAAAAAATTATCTTGAGAACGGTGATATAAATTCAATCCGAGGATTTTGTATAACTTGGAACACGTCCTAATTAAAACAGACATAGCACCGCTACGCCTTGCCCGTCTTTTGAACATGGACGATTAACAATGGAGGCAACGCTCCCACCAACTGCACTACCCGTAAGTGGCAAGAAAGGCTTATCTTTACTTCCTATAACTTACGAAAAGTAAAAAAGTGTCGTGCTTGTAATCCATTTCATCTATTTTTTTTAATGTTATTTATGTAATTATGAAAACTCTTTCATTTGTTTAATATTACTTTACACCAGCCTAAACTACAAATACATACATATATATAAAATGATCTTATTAGTCCAGACTAAATAAATAGCTTACATAGCCCACATTAAAAACTTATTTAAAATATATTTTTTTTCGTCGTTCACTTATTTATCTAAATCTATTTAATATATAAACCAACTTTTACCATTTTTGGGTATGTGTATATAATTTTTTAAAGATTTTTAAACATATGAGTATTATATGCAATAGATGTGTCTAAAAAAATATATGCATATATCTAAAAATGATAAAATTTAGTTATATATTGAATACACTAAAGATAAACAAATGTTTGAAAAAAAATAAAAATAAAG
>JAXCLR010000073.1:4765734-4790737 GCA_035584095.1 Annona squamosa
TGAAAAAAAATATAAATAAAGTATTTTAAATAAATTTTTTAAGGTGAGCTAAGTAACTTATTTACTTAACCTGGGCAATACCGCTAAAGGATTTTTCCTTATATATAAAATCAACAAAGTAAAATAATTTATAACTAAATATGAATTTTAAAGTCTTCAACATCTAAATCATTTAAAAATCATTACTATCTGAATAATTGATTTTATTAAATATTATTATATTCTAATCCATATGCAAATGGATCTAAGAAAGATTTGTGAATAATTGATTTTATTAAATATTATTACGTTGTACTAAACATGACTAATAATTAAAAAGATTTGTTTTCATTTCAGCACAAGTTCGTGATGTCATATCATGCACAACGACGCTCAAAAACAGCTTTTTCCGCATACAATTTATCAAATAACAACAATTAATATGTAAAAGTGAAATAATGTATTAATGAGGAATAGCATGTCCTTTAATTCGTGCTTGCCATTGTCGCATTACGATTTATTAATGTATAAGAGTGGGAATTGTAAAAATTTTGTAAAGGGTGAAGGCAATTTGAAGTGTGAATTACAAGAATGTTACTGATTTTAAAAAAATAAAAATATTTACTATTTAAAATAGTAAAACTTAATACATACGTTAAAACACCTAAAGTAACAGTTTTATAAAAAAAAAAAATTAAATGAATTAAATTCATCAAATACAACAAGGCTAAGTACACTCGAATGCATTTAGTCATGTGCTCCATGTTAATGACTCTCGTATGGGGATTGTGCGCGTGAATTTTTAATCCCCAGATGTCTTGATCCATCATCTAATTTTGAGACCAGTTCTTCTAAGAACAATGCTATCGATCAACCCGATGCTACCGCTAAACAATGCTCACAACTCACAAGAAATCCGTCTCCTGTTCACTTCTCTTGCACGTTTGTGGTATTCATTCCAGTGCATACTTCGTTCAGTAAATATGCTCTCAAAGGACATTTTAGGCTAGCTAAGCAGAGCATACGGCATACCATGCATGCTGCGTGGCTTTTCCACCGATCTTCGAAGGTAATTATCGGCTCATTGCCCCCTAGGCACTGGAATTTTTTTTTTCTTTTTTACAGAATTGTATGCTCAGGTTAGATTATACTCCATGCAAAATTTTATATTTTAATTTTAATTTTTTTAGAATTAAAAAAATGAAAAAGGTAATCTTAAAGGAGTGCCTGTTGCACATATCACTATTTAGATAAATAATTTTATAAAGTATCATTATATTTTAATAGATACATAAATAAAGCTAAATTTTTTTCTTAATTTACATATAAATGTATTTATTTTTGAGCAAATGTAACCTATTTACATATTTAATTTAGATGAAACTTGGTCTTTTAAGTAAATAAGTAGCATTAAATATAATGAATAAATTGAATTTTGCATCACACATTAACATCTAAAAAATAAAAAAAGATACATGAAATTACTTTTATGTAACCTTGTCAAATAAAAGGAGAGCCTATGTATATAATATGTTAAAAATAATTTAAAATTTATTATTTACATTAAATTATTTTATTACATTTATTTTATATCAATTTCAGATAGAGCGCATATATGTCTAATTTGGATGAAACTTGATATGTTAATAAAATAAATAATGTTAAATATAATAAATAAAGTAGACTTTTATTTTATAAACGTGTGGAGCCCGTTTTGAGCCAACCGAATGTACTTGAATATTTTCTTATAGCTATATCACCAGCCCAATATTATAAACTATGATTCCTAAATAGTTAATCTCTAAAATTTAATGATTTTAAGGGAAATACCCATAACATTTTTTCCTAATTTCTTACGTACCATTATATTTCATAAATTACTTTTTGGACTCGTAAAGCTTCATCTTAAATTCTTATATGCTATTGTTTACCCTTCTAAAAAAGAATTTTACCCCTTTGAAATTTCTTAATTGAAATAATTCCGCTTTAAATTTCTAATATGACACAGGTAGTTATGATAGATCATTAATTTGTGATATTAAATGATTTAAGAGTCACGTAAGGCTAAATCATTTTAATTAGAAAAATTTTGAAAGGATAAAAGTGTTTGTCATTAGCGTAAATGATAATTATGTTGATTCATAGGCACGAAAGGAATTTAAAGTGAAATTTTGTTTGTATAAAAGTAATTTATGAAATGCTATAAGTAAGTTAAGAGAAATTCATAAGCATAATTGAAATTATGCCTAGAAATTTTAGTGGCTGTAGGTATATTAAGAGAACTTGATAATTATAATTGAAACTTTCCCGTGAAATTATAGACACCCATGCATATCTCATGAGTAGCAGCTGGCTTCATTTTCTTTGCACACGTGCACGCCACGAAACCTAAGCTAACTCCTCTGTATAGCTAGCCGGCTAGCTAGCTCTTTCGATTTAAGTTTTGAATAGTAATTACAGTAGCTAGGTTGATGCAGAGCCAAGGAACTCCTTTAGATCCATGAAAAAGCCTCTGCCTTGTGAGGTTGGAAGAAGTGAACGCCATGGCATCCTTCGTCTTCAAAACGCCCAACTACGTCCACCCCACGTTCCCCAAGCACCTTCACCACCTCCTGCTGCCTCTCCACCAGTGGGTCTCCCTCCGTTCCCCTCACCGTGCAAGCTGGCAGCTGCTGAAGCATCTCTATCTCTACTCCTATCCTCATCGGGTTGCAGAATTCATGGTGCCACAGCACGTCCCTGGCTCGGAGCGGCAGGATCTTGTCCTCCGCTTGCCTCAGCTCAGACCCCGTTCTTTGCTCTCCACCGAAGAAGGGCTGATCCATGATCACCCCAGCAATCTTCAGTGCCGGGGGGAAAGACCGGTCGAGATCTAAATCCAATGCCAGCAGCAGCAGCGCTGCGTGATATGCAATGTCCCCACCTGCGCTGCTGCCCATGAGAAAGCATCGGAAGAAGTCCGCACGCATCATCCAAGCATTTGAGCCCCGAAGCTTCTGAGACTGACCTTGGACCCAACGAACAGCATCTCTTGCATCGGCGTACGCAGCGGGGAGCGGATGTTCTGGCCCCAGCCTGTAATTAACGGAGACGACGATGGACGGCAATCTGCAGGCCATGAGCTCGCAGCACTTGTGGATGGGCGCAGCATCCGCGCTGAGGAAGATGAAGCCGCCTCCGTGGAAGTAGATGATGATGGGGAGATCAGTAGTGGTGGTGGTGGTGGTGGTAGAGAGAAGGGGACGGAATATTCGTATCCAGGTGTTGTTCGAGGGATTGAGGGGAACGTCTGTCGACTGCACGGAAACTGTACTGAAGGAATTTTGATGGGATAATTGGAAGGAGCAGCCGCTGCTTCTTGGATGTAAGAGAGGGAAGATGCTTGGGCGAATAAGAGACCCATCTGGGTTTCGGACCATGTTGGGCGAAGTGCAGAGATCGTACATTGCTCAACTCTCATGTTGATTAGCGCATGTTTTTTTCTCTCTTGTTTCTCCTGAGTCTTCGAGATAACAGATACATAATCGGCAAACCATGCATGGAGATATCAAGATTGTGGGATTAGATTTATTTGGGGATTAACTTATATTAATAATATATATAATATAATTATCGAGTGGAAAAAAAAAAAAGAGTAGCCTCATGCACGTAGGTGCATTTAACTTTTTTTTATTTTTTTTAAAAAAATTATACAGCTATTAATCTAAACGACTGTTTGGATTAAGCGAAAACTCAGGTGACAATTTTTTTGCCGTCAAAGTCTTATGGATTAATTGCAGCATATGATGATATTAAAAAAAAAAAAAAATAGCAGCACATGAAAACCATCTCCTTGATTTGAAATCTTTGCCGCCGATTCCAAGAGCTGGAGTTTACTGCAGGGTACGTCTCTGCACCATGCCCGGTCAATTTTGACAGCTCCATTTGTTCTGCCGCAATTTCTACCCACGTGGACGAGCAGGAAATGTGAGAACGGACGACTGATGCGAGCTCATTTGTTCGGTCTCCCATGACCGTCACTGGTTTGCCAATTTTTCACAAACCTTCCTCAACTTTAAAAAGTTTTATACTTACCCTTGAGTTTCGCCCCTATGTTTGATGTTTCGCCCCCTATTTAAATAGATTATAAGTGTATTTAACATGTATATCAAATTTATTATTTTTAAAAAAAAATTAAATATTTTTATTTTTAAAAATTAATGGTATTTTTAGTCATTTTAGATTACAAAAATACCATTGATTTTCGAAAATAAAAAAATCTCTAAAAATGATAAAACTTAGCACACACCTTAAATAAATTAAAAGTTGTATAAAAAAAATCTCAAAAAAATCAAAAAATGAGTTAAAAGCACCTATGTGCACCATATCAGGCTCCAAAAAATAATAAGTATGTGAACCCGTTTTCGCACATACGCGCGCATGAGAGACAAAACTTGCCAACATCTTGGGTCGGACATTTCCGTGCTCTACCGAAGCGGCAGCCATTGAACTAATTTCCAATAATTCCCCCTTCTAGCAATGAATTGCATGCTCGATGCCCATGCATAGTTGACAATAGTTGGATCCTGATCCAACTAAGGCAACATACGCATCAACCATTTCTGCAAGTTGGCGATGGAATCAAATTATCCAAGATCGAATTGACAGGCAGCCAGAAAAATTCACCGAGGCCAAAACAAACCACAATCTGGAGCTTTTCCAACGTCCAAATCCTGACCTAGAAAGCATCGGGCGAGATGGAAGACCGAATTACCAAATCAATGAGCTGATTTGCACGTTTCATTTTATGGAGAAAGGATCGCGTTAGCAACTAAAACGAAATTCAGGCTTTCCCAAGTAAGAGATTTGCAGCATTTATCTTTTTTTATTTAAAAAAGAAAAAAGAAAAAGAAAAATGATAAGAAGAAGAAAGGAAATCACATCTTGCTTCAATGAACATGTCAAGAATAATCAGCCAACACGAATAGGGGGTCCAATAGAGCCCCAAGGCCTCAGAAGTAGCATTCAAATGGATCCAAAACCAATGATTCCAGTTAGCTGCTAAAACTACAGAATCTCATGTATGGTATCAATGAGTCAAACTTTCTTGGGGAGGAACCAGCCCAAAGGTCTCCATCAAAAGCAAACATCTCCATCCCCAACAATATTTCTAAAGACGCCTACAATTTAATTTTACACAACACGAGTTTCTGACATCTCTCAATCACAAGGAAATTATTCGTTGTAGATCTTACAGGTCTATGACACGAGAAAGCTTCTGGATCCTGTTTAACAAGAAGTCCCCTTGTTTGATAGTTGCCTGGTACAGAGCATTTTTGGCATCAGGTCTGTTCGTCTCCAGGACGCCGGCAACTTTGTCAATCTTGCAATGAAGCTTCCCAGCAGCTATAAAACGAGACAGTTCCCTGAAAATGCAAGTTAAAAGAACCAGGATAAGGCCCATCTGGATGTGCTGAAAACCAGAATCCAAATCTGATTATATCTTATAATATTCTACAGTGCGAGTATGGCACAGAAAAATTAAACTTTTCCCCACCATATATCATAAAATATGAAGATAGGACCTGACATTTACGTTGGAAGCATAAAATTGAGATGAAAAATAGAATAGCTGGCCAAGCCCGAGCGGATCGGTAGCCTATCAAGAATTACGGAAAAATCCAAATAAATCAACGCAGATTTGCCAGCTAACTATTTTCCAATATGAAATCATATTACTTACAGGTCAATGAAGTCCACAGTTACTCCAAATGCATTTGCCATTGCTTCCATAGTCACGCTCTTGTAAGATTCCAAAAACTGAGAGTAAACTACTGTTCGGACCTCCCTCATGTAATACCGGAAATGAGGCTGTAAATAGCGATCTAGCTTTATCTGCTCTGTGAGACCAGCTGTGGATCATCAACAAAGACCCCAGAATAAGCATAAATAAAGTAGATGAAATACCAAAGGCAACAAATAATCAAGTCATTTATCTATTACTAAAGGAAGAAGCAGAAAAAGAAAACTGAATTCTTTGCCACTGTTCTTTTCCTCCAACAGAAAATACGTGCAGCCTGCTCAGATAGGGATTTGTTGCAGCATGAGTCAGCACTGCTGACCGCACCACCAGACCAGTGAAGAGCAAAGGCAACTTTTTCAACTTTAAGTTAAACATCTAAATATTGAGTTTTTTTCCAGTTTTTATTTGGTCGCAGAAAACTTTTCTACACGTAAGAGGATAGTTTGAGCACAGATTTGAGGGTCCTGATTTGGGAGCCATTTCTCATGATTGACCCATATGGTGCAAAGAAATAATGGCAAATTGAAACAAGTATACCAAAAGACAACACAATTAGAACCATCAGAAATGCCTGTTGTAGCACTTTTATGGCCTTCACGACCTTAAAAATTGCGCCTCTGTACCATTGCAACCACCACAATGCTACTACAATAACTAACCTTCTAATTATAAAACCACAAGAACAATAATAACTGCATATCTTAATGATGAGTTATGGGATTCTTTTTCATTTTTACAAAAAAATAAATTTTTTTAAAAAAAAAAATCTATTTTCATGTGTTTTGTTTTGTACAAATTTTACATGGTTATACACTGCATCACTTCAAACAAACAGTTACATATTCCCCTATAAAAATGTTGAAAGGTAAGGCTGAATGGGAGATTGGCTCAGTAAAACTCTAAAATGACATCAAAGAAATGTAGTAACTACATGGAGAGGACAGCATAAAGAATATAGTCAGCAAGATTATGTGATCAAAGACCATGGAGGAGCTGGTGGCCAAACTATATCAAACTACTGCTTAAATAAGCCCAAAGAAACCAAACACAGAACCATGGATTGCTTTGCATGAGAAATATTCAGAAATGAACTATTATCAACTACGCACTCCATCAGATGCAATGATACCATCTCTGGAAATTGGAGATTGCTTTACTAACTTAACAACCTTTCAATATTCCGACCAAAAAAAAATATAAATCAATAAATTAAGCAAGTAGCAGATGCTCCTAAATCATTTTTAAAAATAAAAAAGAAAAAGATGTTTCTCTCTTTTTTTCATTTTCCTTGTGAAAACTAATGGAAAGGAGCCAACAAAGCATTAGTTGGAATTTGATACGATTCCAAAAGTAGACAATCCAGTAGAAGATTCTACAGCAACATATACAAAGCAAACAACCAATTAAATTCACAAATTAAGAACCACAAAGGAAACTTCTTACAGACACTATGCCTAAACAACATGAGAAGGTAAGCTTATCTACAGATATGCAGTATGTTGCTATCATCATCCAAGCCTCACACCAACTTACTGGGAATTGTGAAATGTTTGCTTTCAAAAGCTGGAGAAATCAATTGGTATACTCACAGAATGCTGAAAAGAATGATTTGTACTGGCATACATAGAGAGAGTTAAGAAACTCTGAGAGATGTGGAATTTTTCCAAGCACAGCCAAGATCTCAGGGGCATCCACCACCTGCCATAATTAACAAGAGAGAATAAACACTTGATCCCTGTTTGGTAATGATGAAAAAAATTATTAGGAGTAATTTTTGAAGAAGAGTGAGGTGACATGATATGATAGGGGCAACTATTAGAAGCAAAAAAAATTAAAGATAAAACCGATAAGTTAGTTGTATAAGAAAATATGAAATAATGATTGAAAATATAAGTTATAATTTTAAAAATAGGGTTGTCAAGTAATTAAAATGTCAAATCACATCAAAAGAGGTGAAGAAATGGATGAATGTTGTTTTTCCTTTTCCCTATCACCAAATAAAATCTTAGGATGAAGAACCATGAGTCCATAAATATGCTATACCTTCTGTTTTAGTGAAACTCTGTCCAGCGAAATGATGCTAGTAAGAACTGTGTAGAAGATGAATGTATCATAGGGAAAAAGCTCGTAAGTTGTGAATGTGGATATAGAATCCAGAAATAGATTAGCTGCCCTCTTAAAGTTTCTTGTAGACATGCAGTATAAACCTTCATAGACTTTCAACCGGTTCTTCCTCTCCCAATCACCACCCTCCTCGAACAAGCTATCATTAATTACAAAAAATCAAGAACTCAACATACAGTCTTATAAACAGAAGCTGGAGCAAATGATAAATTAAAATTTTCTTCTTACTTCTTAGCCTTTTCAATGCTTTTAGAGATAAGATCAAAATCCATGTCAAAAAAACCAATCTGTAGGGTGTAGAAAACCAAATCCATCTTTTGACCAACAGCAACTGTTTTGCTTTCTGTTAGTTTCAGTTGCTCCAACGCCTTTTCCTGTCACAAGATAGCAGTGATCAGACAACATAAACATATGCACTGCAATTCAAAAAGCAAACACAATTGTCCTCCTAAGTAAACCTTATTGCTGATTCTAATATAAAACAGAGCCTTGGCAAGATGGGCTTCTCGCACTTCACTCTCTCCCAGGTTCTCTTCTGCGTCTGCAATTCTGAGACAAAGGAAATACAAGCTTGAAAAATGTAAAGATCCTTAACAAACAGAAACATGAGCAAGTTAAACAGGTAAGGCCTGCCATGTGCATGTCCCCAGCACAACTAAAGCATTAGATGGCACGAAATAATCATTTGCTATGGAGGTGAAGGCAGCATCACATGGCTATTTTAAAATGGAATAGACACAATGACCTACATCCAAGACATATATATGCACTCTGCAAGAGCAAGATATGAGCATAGAGCTGCACATTGATGAAACTGGCAAAAAGTTTATCATAACGAATATGATGAGGAAATGTAATCATATGAATTGGCTTTTTAGCTTGAATATTTTAGCATGCTCCATTCTTCTAGGATTGACACTGGAAAACCTGTTTGATAACCAAGATGATGTTCCAGACCAAAATACAGGTATTGGTATCAATTCACGCTCTAAAGTGGTTCTGCTCCATATACAGTCATTAAAAAATTTTTAAAAAATTAAAATTAAAATTAAAACTCTTGATGAGCAAATAACACTTCCAATAGCATTTGATTGTACAGCCTGTAAGAGTATGCTGGCAGACCTAATACAAACTACCTGCACCGTTGCCCAGACTTTCACTTTGCAAGGGCCTCCACCTCAGTTATTTGATTGAATTATCCACCAGAGGAACCACGGAAGATTAAACACCATTATATATGCCAGCAGCAGGGATCTCCGTTACCTCCAACTCTCCATCGATGACCTTGTGAGCAGTTGAATAGAAAATCTCACAATGTCGACAGTTTCACACAGAGCACAAGATTGCCCAACCAATATTCAGCATAAAGGGCATATAGAGCTCAGCCCCCGGACGGGTTAGGAAGTACATAGCCGGCTCTTTGTATTCAAATGTGTTAATACCATTATACCAATATCTCAACAGTCGCTCTAATCCACCACACCACCCAGCCATCCAACTCCGTCATGACTTCTTCGTCTTCACAGTTTCTTATATCAGGTAGTCTATGCCCATATGGGATCTCCCCAAAAAAAAATACCTTTCAAAAGGTAGAAAATTTACAAATATTTTAAGCAAGAAGAAAATCGTAAGGTTGTTTCTCATAGAATCAGATCAACTACAGAGATACAGAAAAATAACATGCTTACTTTTCGTCCAGCTTTTTCAGCTCTTCGTCGATGTTAGCACGCATCGAATCGAGAAGGCCCTGATCCAACTCCAAGATGGAGTTTGTAGCCAGAGACTCGTAAAGGGGAGCCATGTCTGCGCGTTTTGTAAAAATCGAATAAATTAAAACATGGAGAATGGCAAAGAAATTTATGTGAGAGAGAGGGGGAGGGAGAACTCACTGTTGGATTTGACGGCCGAGAAGATGTCTTCCTTAAGACGGATCTTGTCTAGGTCGGGAACATCGGGGTGGGTGAAGAGGAAGAGCTTGTGCGCAAGCACCAGGTGCGGCTGCTTCGTTCCTTCCTGCCCCTCCATCCTTTCTGCTTTCCTTCTTCCCTGCCTTCTTTCCCACTTCTCAGCTCGCCTAACCTTCGATACAAAAAAGGAAACGAGGGCTTCTTCCTTCCAGCTTTCCCTCCTGTCGAAAGCGATGTACGCAGGCTTGCGGGGGTTCTCAGAAATAAGCATAGTATCTTTCTACTTTCTAGTACCTATGTTTTGGAATTTTATAAATAAACCTTGCAAGTATCAAATATTTGCAACAAGTGGGTGTATTTGGCTAGCGTTGTAAATTTTCAAAAAAATATATATTTTTTACGATTATCCTATTTTTAAATATTTTTTCATACTTTTTTATATTGCTACCTTGCTTTTCAATAATTTTTACATAATAATTCATACAATTAATTCATATGTTTTAATTTTACTTTTTTTACTCTTTGCCATTACCTTTGTTCGTATCACACTATTTTTTATTTCAAAAAATTCTTCATTAAAATTTTATTTTCAAAAGTTTAATCACTTTCTAAACACGACCTATATGAATTCTCGCGAATCGCATAATTTAAAGAATGATGATTTTGTTAGTTTGGGCTAAGTAAATATCTCACTTAGCTCAATTTAAAAATTTTGTAATTAACATTTTTTCATGCACCTATGCTGTCTAAGTGTATTTAATACGTCAAAATTTTTTACCATTTTTAGGTATGTATATATCTTTAAAAATCTCAAATATATATATATACACATATCCAAAAATTGTAAAATTTTGTTTATATATTAAATATACTTAGATAAACAAGTTTATAAAAATTTTAAAAAAGATTGTGTATAATTTTTTTGAGGCGGGCTAAGTGAAAATATTTGCTTAGTCCATACTAATAAAATCACTTATCTAAATTAAATACACAACCCACCATTAATAAAGATAGCTCAACCATCCTTCTGACTCTGTTTTGTATGGCAAAATTCATTTGTTATGTACAATATTTGCTCTTAATTTATAACATATCAATAATGTTTCATAAGTTTTCATACACCTGTAATATTTTATCCTACATGATTATCGTATTTGTGTTATAATCATAATTGTTGTCTACCAAATTAAAAAGACATTTTTACTCATCCAAATTTTCTAATTAAATAATTCAACCATAATATAAATCTTTAATTATTCAATGTCACAAATTGATGATCGGTTATCATTAATTAAGTCACAACGTGAACAACAAAAAAAATAAAAACAAGGTATAAAAATAAAGAAATCAAAGCACTTGAGTACATGAAGGGTTAGTATAGCTCGACTTAAGTTATTTAAAAGGAGATCACCGTTTGGATAATCAAATGATCAACACGAGTGAGTTAAAAAGTATATAGGGTAAGATTCGATATCTATGGTTAGGAGTTAAATAAGCGCATTTGTCTCATTGCCGATTTCTCCAAGTTATTCTTCTTCAATTGCTTATCCATCCAAGGTTGCTAGCATTATTTAAAAAAAAAGAATATATTTTTACTTACATATTTATGAGGAGTAACCAATATCACAATCATTTTCCTAAACCTATTGAAACTACAAATACACATACATAATTTTTATAAAATTACAAGCACATTCCTTATATTAAAATGTCGTATGAATTTTTGCAAAATAATAAAAATGCCCTTTAAGCCAAGTGACTAATAGAACTTTCAAATATTATATACATTTTTGCTATTTTGTTGTTCTTATGACACTCTATGTAACCTCATTCATTTTAAACATTCAGGTAAATGATGAAAAATTCACTTCATCTATTAGTTGTAACACACTTATATTATTATAAATATTCTGTTATTTGTCTAATATCACTATATATAAGTCTCATCTACAAACATGTAAAATCGGCGTAATATAATGATCTAATGTTAAATATCAAAATTTAAGTAGTATTTTCAATATCTAAACCGTATAAAATATTATTATTACATCGATAAACCAATACACATGTGAATGGGTTTAAGCATTTTCTTAATTTACAAGTGACTGTACCTATTTTTGAGCATTAAACTTGGCTTATGCGGCTTATGCACATATTATATTTGAATGAAACTCAGTTTATAACTAAGCAAATGATGTTAAATATAATAAATTGATTGAATTTTCTATTAAGTATCAAAATCTTAAAAGTCCAAGGGGTTACATGGAACCACTTCTAAGTAATCTAGTTACATAAAAGCGGAATCATTCACTACTTTATTAGTGTTTATACACATATATATTAATATTTTAGATTTCTTAAATATGCCTATAACGTCTGCAAAAATTGTAATTGTATCTTTTGTCTTAAATGACATTATTGCGGACATTATAAAAAATTTCAATGTTAGGATAACGGATGAGGCACACTTGTAATTTTTTACAAATATTATGGGTGTATTTATAATCTATGAAAACTTAATAACACATGCAATATTGGTCAAAACTTTTTTGAGATAATTGGATGAACTTGTCCATTTGGTTCCAAATATTTTCATCAAGGGTGTGTTTGGCATTGAGAAAAAATGTAAACTTAAAACTTTTCACTTTCTACAATTATCATATTTTTTAATCATTTTTCACATTTTCTCATACAATTACCCTACTTTTCTATTATTTTTACACAATTATCCTACTTTTTCATTATTTCCACACAACTACTCATACAATTAATCTATTTATTTTAACTTTATTATCTTTATTCTTTATTATTATCCTTATCATATCACATTATTTGACAACTTTTACTTTAAAAAACTTTTTATCCAAAATTTTATCCATTCCCTAACACACCATAAAAGTCCTAAAAAGAACAAAATGGATGAATCAGGTGTTTTTTACTTAACGCATTATATTGTCATAATTTTACCGTCAGACAAATAAGCCATAAAACTTACTTAGCGCAAATTATGCAAAATACAATAAATAAATTAAATTTAACATAGAACATCATGATGGAGCCTATACTAAGCCATCATACTAATTTGTTCTAGTAGAACAAACTTATGAAAATTTAAAATTTTACTTGTATATATGTATTGATCACATTTTGGATTTAGCCTACTACCCTGTGAGATACGAGGATGTTACATTTAAGCCTACCCTGGAGTTGACCCGCGGACCCCTGCAACTAGCCTTATGCAGGTATTGTTCTTTTTAATCTAGGACTTGCCTTTATGCTGGCAAGGTCACTTGCATTCAAAATTCAAACTTTATAATTAGGATTCTTGTTAGTTCTTTCAAATACGCCTGCCGCAAAAAATGCAGGATTTCGATTCTATGCACCGAGGCGCACTTACTTTTAGTGTACTGAAGTGTAAATACTCATTTTTATATATTTTTATATTTTTTATGCAATTACTAATTTAAGTTTATTGAACGTGTGTATCGATTTTTACTATTTTGGGATTTTAAAACGATTAAAAATGTCACTAATTTTTAAAAATAAACAAATGCTAAAAATCTCTAAAATTGGCAAAAAAAATAATATACATGTTAAATGTGTCAAGAATAACAATTTTATGAAAAATTTCAAAAAAAAAAAAAGTACAAGACGGGTTAAATACACCTGGATGTACTAAAGTTAAGTGCATAAATAATCCCAAACAAGCTATGTCATCGTCATGACTCTAGGTCGATTTGGAGATGGACTTGAATGTAATTACTCTATTTTTAATTATTTGTTTGTATACTTCAATATAACTATTATATTTTCAACCATTTTACACAATTATTAACACAATTAACCTATTTATTTTAATTTTAATATATATATTCTTCATTGCTATTCATATCACATTACATAATTTTCTTTCCATATAATAATTTTTATACCACAAGTTCTTCATCGAAAAGTTTTATAACTTCCTAAGCATGCATGGGTTTATTTGGTATTTGAAAAAGAATTTTTGAATGAAAAATTATTAAAACAAGAAAAGTGATATGAATAATGATGCAAAATAGAGAAAATAAAGTTAAAATACATAATAATAGTTTGAGAAGTTATAGATAAATGATTGAAAAATAAGATACATAAACTAGATAATGTTAAAAAAATATATAAAAAAATAAGGCGGTGGTGAAAGGAGAGATTTTTAGATGAAAAAATTCGAGATAGAAAAATTTTCATTGAAAAACAAACACATTAAAATAAATGACTGAAACAAATAATTTGAAGCGAAATGCAATATGGGTGAATTTCAATTTAATTTCATGAACAACGTAGGGCCAGAGCCTGTGGCGGCAAAATTTATGATTGATAATACTAAAATGAATAAACAAATAAATTTTGGAGAAAAAATTATAAAGTAAAAAGTAATATGACACAATAAAGGTAAAATAATACTGAGAAAATAGATAATATAATTATACCAAGAGATACGAAAAATTATTGGAATATAATATTATAATGAAAGTAATGATTCCATTTATATCCATAACAATTGCACATAATTCATAATATACTCACAATATTTCATATTTTTTTTATATTTATAACATTTCATCATAAATTCCTCTTATACTCACACTATTAAAACCATTATTATCTACCCTACTGAAAAGACAATTTTGCTCATTTAAAATTTTTTAATTGAAATAATTTAACCTTAACATGACTCGAATGATGATAGTAAATCATTAATATAAGATATTAAATAAGTTAAAAGTCATATTAAGGTTGGTTTATTTTAATTAGAAAAAAATTTAAAAGGAAAAAATTATTTTTTCAATGGGATAGATAACGGCGGTTTTATGACGTGTGTATGAAAAAAAATTTATGGTGAAATGTGATATGTATAAAAGGAATTTATGAAATATTATGAGTATATTAGGAATTATATGCAATTGATTGAGGTATAAAAAGAATTATCCCTAATTGAAAATGTATCAAAATTAATTTGCCAAGACATTAAATTTGCCTAAGTTAAAAAAGTACTTTTTTCCCAGCCTTTTCCCAAATAGAAGGGCTTCTGGAAAAATTTAAGAAGTTCACATGAGATAGAAAAATGAAAAGTGACGTGTTTTAAAAACGAAAGAAGTTGCATTCACAATGTAAAAGTCGTATTTAAAATTTCAAAAGCTGTTTTGCGAATTATATTGAGAATAAAGATACACATTCATTCAAAGATATTCGTATTTAAAATTCAAAACGCACTTTGCCAAATAAAAAAGTTATATTGCAAATAAACACACACATTCAAGGATGTTGAATACTTAGGAACACCCCCTAAACCATCTTTAAACAGTCGGGGCCCATTTGGTAAGATTAAAAAAAATAAATAAAGCGAGAAAACAGTGTAATGTAAATAATGATAGACATAATAATTAAGAATAAAGTGAATAAAAACAAAAAAGATAGAATACTAACATAAAAAGATCAGAAAAAT
This sequence comes from Annona squamosa, assembly GCA_035584095.1. NCBI lineage: Eukaryota > Viridiplantae > Streptophyta > Magnoliopsida > Magnoliales > Annonaceae > Annona > Annona squamosa. The sequence goes on from JAXCLR010000073.1 coordinate 4,781,012, forward strand.
AATCATAGGTAAAAACAGAAAAAATATCATAATTAGATAATTAAAACGAGAGAATTTTATATATTTTTGCTAATTTTTTTCTTACGTTTACTAAACGGACCTTTTTTTTTTTTTTTGTGACAGGGACTACACGAACCCTCAATGAATAAAAAATTTCACAACTCATCCCCCATGTTGTATGCATAATCATGCATCCAGCCTACCTGGCATTGGAACCCCCAGCGAACGTCTGCCCAACCGTCCTCGGTGCATTCCACTGGGAAATTTGGCAATCAGATAAGGAGGCCATAACCCATAGCCACCGAGACAGTAAATTGTTCGGGAAATTGGTGAGTAAGGGGAAAAATAACATGAGCAAATTTGTTGGATACGAGTTTCGAGGTTGTTTCATATGTTTTAACATAAAATTCACTGTATACACAATTGTCTTGGATACAAGTTTCGTTTTCTCTGACAAAAGATTCATTCCATATCCTTGAGTTTTGCATACATAGCTATCAATGGCCTAATAATCTCTTCTACAAGGTGAAAAATAAGATGAAATATAATGCCTATTACACTGCGAGATTATTTCCAAACCAACAAAACAACATTTCTTCTGGATGGTCATTTTTGAGACATGGCGACAAGCATAAAGGCTTCCATTCAATCTTTCAGCATTGCCATGTTCAAGTCCACAAGTACCTAACAAAAGATCCGCAGCACTATTGTTAAAGAACACATCAGGATTCAAGACAACAATTTTATCAGATAGGAATATCATTCAATTCCCAATTATCTTCTTCCAATCCATCAGAATCGTCGACCTTCACAGTCTCTTCTTCGTCGAACGGCGTTCTTCCCCTTGATTGGAAATTCCTTAATGGCAAAAAGGAAAGGAAAGAGATCATGGTAAGGAAACAGCAGCCACAGACAACATTGCAAGAATCAATTAAAAAAAAAAAGGTACCATTTCTTAGAAAATATATACAAGTGCACTGACGATAAAAAGAAAGATGCCAAAGTGCAACGACACGAATTCTAGAATTGCTAACAATCTACCAACCACGTGATAAAACCTACAAATATAATTCAACCAAAATTTATATAAATGTCAAAATATAAAATAAAAAACTTATTTCTAGTAAACCAAAGCAATTGAATACTCTTTACTTTCTGATAAGAGTGGTTTCCGCAATGCCAAAACCTAGAAAATTCTTTATTGAAAATTTCAAATAAAATTCTCAGGCAAAAAACGAGTGCCTCACATAAGTACACTTCCTAATCACCTAACTATTGCATCCAAATTCCAAACAGCCACAGCCATTGGTGATTAGAATTTAGAACTGCGACTAGCCCAACCATTTTTATAACCTGGATCGTATCGGTAACTACTCGAATCCTCCTGTGACTTCGAACAGACTTTTCTTGCTCTTAAAATCAACAATCCAGACCTCCTGGCCTCATTCTCTCACTGGTTGATGCTGCTTTCCGATTTCTTCAAACACATTCATTTCCAATTTTATCCATCCTGGTCTTAACCCTCTTAAAAATTTATAGTTCTCATATTCTCATTTTGGCTGTGGACAATGGGCATCCTACTCCCCGATCTTTCACCATTGCACCCAATCAAGCATGGAACCAGTAAATTCTACCTCCAGTTAAATTAGGAAAGCAAATAGACGGGAAAAATTCCAAGATCAACGTAGTTCGAATCGGACCCAAAAGAAACCCTACATCAAGGCAACAGAGAGATTGGCGCAAAGGAGAAGGAAGAGAACCTATAACGATTCCTCCTGGCAGCTTCCCTGGACTTCCTCTTCCGGCGTTCCTGCTTGGTTTCATGGAACCTCCTCCGCTTGCATTCCTGAAGGATGCCGGACCTGAGGACCTCGGTGCGGAAGCGACGGATGTATGAGTCCTCTGGCTCGTCTTCGTCGACGATGACCTCCACGTTGTATCCGGCACCGCGTATGGCAGTTCCGCCGCCGGAAGGGGAAGAGAAGGGCAAGCCAGTTAAGATGATGGGAAGGGATTCAGTCCTTCCTCTTTCGCAGCTAAGAGAAAAAGGAGGATTGGGGGGAGGAGAAGGTGGGAACTGGGAAGGGAAGCGCGCTGTCTGCACTCTCACGGACATTAAGCTGCAGCAGATAGAAGTCGCCATGAGGGATGGATAGCGAGAAAGACAGAAAACAAGAGAGAGGCTCTCTCTCTGTCTCTCTTTAGAAACTCTAGCCGCAGCTTTGGGTGGCCCGGGAATTATCTAGTCGCAACCAGGACTGAGTCGATCATCACACGTGTCGCCGTGGCCCGGGAATTCTCTACACACTACCAGTCTAAGGCGATCATCACATGTGTCCCCGTGCGGCATTTTGAACGTCAAAACTGCAGGGACGGTGAAATGGGCGCCAGCCGGGTGGGATGACGAAGGGATCGCAGGCGTCGTTGGCAATCTCTAATTATTTGCATTTGTTCCATCAGAAAAAGAAATTTTCTTGCATTTGAAAGGCGCGTTTTACCATAAAAAAAAAACCATCAAAAAGAAAGGCGCGTTTTTTGGGGTCCTGAAACACGCGGCAAAAGTGATTCTGAAGCCCGAGGGCTTATTTGATTACTGGGATAATTTTTTTATATTTATAATTTTTAATATATTTATGATGTTTTATAAATTTTTTTATACTCATAATATTTTATTATAGATTTTTATTATACCCATGACGTTAAAATTATTATTATCTGTACGTTGAAAAGATAATTTTATAATTTTATAATTTTTCTTTTATATTAAAGTTAAATTATTTTAATTAAAAAAATTTTTATAAATAAAAATTGTCTTTTTAATTGGGTAGATAACTGTTATACCGAAGGCATGAATATGAAAAAAATTTATGGTAAAATATGAAAAGTATAAAAGAATTTATAAAATATTAAAAATATATTAAAAATAAAATACTTGTTACAGGTACGACAGAAATTCCGTCGATTATTTGATTATTATCCGGATATTTGTCTCGTTTTTTCGCCGACACATTGATACTGGGCTGGCACCGGTAGTGGCTGGTCTCTCCCTCCTTCCTGCGGTTCTCCTCTTGCTGTCGGGAACAGATCGGGAACATATGCAGAGTATCTGTTCTCAACGTGGGCTGTATGCATCTCTCTCCTTCCTCCCACTCGCTTTTTCTGTTTTTCTTTTTTTAGTGGCTTAGCTCCTCCTACTCTCCCAAAATGATATGCAACAAGCACGGAGGATCCGAAAGAAGGTGATAGTTCCTTCGCCCATACTTCATTCTTTCTTTTCTAACCCTAGATCCGATTCCAAAAGTAGAAAAACGGGAAAATAACCAATCTTGATATTTTTGAGTTCTTATCTGTCAGATCGGTGGAATGCAATGCACTGTCTTGCATTTCATTTGCGGTTCGAATGTCGGAAAGGGGCGAGTATGGGCATTGTTCGAACTTGACATGATTGGATTAGAACTTCTTTTTTGCTATCCATGTATCTTGATCTGCCTCAGGCTTGTGCATCTTTTAATAGATTGTTTTTTAAAATGTCGTGCTGCCTGGAGCTCTAAACTCAGAATTAGCTAATATCATGAAGTTGCTACTGTTATTATTCTTTTCTGTTGCAGTAACCAATCACTTCCTGAAGAAGGAACACTAGATAACCACAAGGTGCACTAGATACGCTGTGGTTATTCAATTTCACTTTTCGACAGATCACACATCATCTGTTTCGCCTACCAATGGAGTTCAGGAAAACGAAAGACCAGGTACTGTCTTTTTCGGTTTTAACTAAAAGTATCACCCGGGTGTATTCTCCCGTTATTATTGTTGGAAATGAAGTTGATGTTTCATGCATTTCCTTATCTCGAAATTTAAATTCTTAACAAAAGTGGTTTGGAACTTTGTTTCTAGTATTGAATTCACAACCAGGATTCTAAATGGCTTTTCTCCATCTGTCGCACATTTTGTATGCACAGATTGACCTTAAACATGAGGCAGTCGTTGGTTAGTGACAATTTGTAGATGATCAAATTGCCACAAAATTGAATGAAATGGGACTCTGTAAATGATATAGACCTCACAAAGAACAACACTTCTTCTTGTAGGTAATTAAGGACCCAAAGGACATTTTCAATGGGTTGTTATTCTCCTTTGGTTGTAGGTTTGGTTACTAGAATGCACTGTATCTAAAATTCTATACCAAACAATCCGCTGTTTGCGTGGAATACTGCACGATATGCTGCATCTTTTGATTTGTAAATGAGCTTTCAGTTTAAACTGTTGGCATGCAGTTAATCTCTTTTGATTGTTTTTTTTTTTTTTTGATTGGTACAATTACATATATCTCAACACATATCATACTTGAAGATTTGAGACATTCTTACAAATATAAGGGATACATCTTTCCCAAAGAAGTCTGGAGACACAGCTCCACGAAAGAATAAGGAAGACACAGCTTCCAACAACCACCTGGGAGACCACCCGCTCCCACACTACATCCATCCGGGAGACCAACTGCTCCCACGCATATATTTATCGAAATCCCACGCCCGGGGATTCGAACTCTCGACCGACTGCGCGCACGCGTTTCTGCGCCGCAGTCGGCCACCAACCGAGCTAGCCTCGGTAGGTTCACTCAGACCTTCAACTTTAATCATTAGAACCAATACAAAAACTTATCTACATATTTTCTATAATTAAGATATATGCTTTCCCACCAAAATTCACAACTACATATATAAACCACATCCCTTGCTCCTTATTTCATATTACCATGCACAATAATTTTTTTATTATACTATTTATATATCGGACTAAACATTTGAACGCTTGATCTCCCAAGCATCCTTTATCCCGTCCAAGTTTAATATCATCTAATAAAAAACTTGACCGTTAATATTTTATATCTATGGCATTTAATAAAATAGCATCCATGGGTGACTGTCCTTTTCTTAATTTTTCCAAGAACACACTGAAAATGATCTGATGTCTAACCTGTTATCTTAGATATAATAATCAGTATCGTTCCAACCACAATAAAATATATGCGAATGAAAACCTAAAATAAAATAACACCACATCCATCAAATTCCTACTAATCCAGGTTAGATATTCATCTCCAATGTTATCACCTATACGTGTATGGTATTCACCTATTTACGATGCCTAAAGTTTCGCTAGATGTCTTATGCCTCAAATATTACTATTCATCAGCAGGAGATTATTCACTTCACATGTAAAAGATATAAAAATATTATTAATGACCCAATAGTCAAATAAACAAAAAGAAACAGCTAGGTTACCTTCAACCACACACCATTCCATTTTTCCATCTTTGAAGACCCCTTGGCACAATCTTCTTCAATCACCATCCCTCTCGAATGATCAATCTTCTAGCCTATTGGATTTCCTCCACCATAGTTTTCCGCTACTCCTCCATTAGCTATTTGGCTTAGGTATGAAATTAAAATCATTAAATAGACTTATCCATTCACGCTCGAATTCTAGCCCATTAAGTTGCACATTAGTGTGACTTTATCTCTGTTTTACAATGTCTATTCAAACGGCTCCCTCCTTTCTATATCTGGCTTGATTGGCTGCATATATTTCTAAACAAACCAGCCCTCAATTAATGCTCATATAAAGATTGCCACCAGTAATATCAACATGCTAATTGAGGCCCCTCAATTGCACCCTCAAACTAAGCGGACCCATGAAATATTTTTGGTTTTATATGATATAAGCACGTGGTAAACCCCACCTTTTCTTTTAAACAAGAAACATGACCGAACTTAAAAATCAAAAGCCTCACATCAATTTCATTTGAGTGAACATATTACGTAAAGTCAAATTTCCAAATTATCTGGACCAAACATGGGAAAAATCTCAAAGGATATAGTAATTTATATGATAAAATTTCATTTGATTTAATCTAATTACATATCATATATTAATATATTAACATATATAATTATGTACATATATTGCATACCAATAATTTCATTCCCTTTTAATAAATTAAATTTCTAATTCCATCTTTTCCTGTACTTTATGTCATAAAAATTAATTTATGAAAGTTTCATACATTTGAACCTCGTCTATGCATCAATTTACATAAAATTAATGTCAATCATTCGTATCATATAAAAATAAAATTAGAAATATTAGATTCACTTCAACACTTTCACATTAAAACATATCTTAAAACATGCTTTTTAAATAATACTATCATTTATAAAATTTCATTCCAAATATATTTGAATAGAAACCCATTATAGTGGGTGTCTAAGTAGCAATAAAATATGTGCCCACCTAGTGAGTACGATTCTCTCCCAGGGTCTCTCTAAATTTTTTAGTTAATCTTTCTTATTTTTATCAATCACCGTAACCTCCCTTTGTTTTCTCCGTGAGTTCAAAATTCAAACAATAGTTATCTTCTTCGTGGGCCTTACCCATTAATTGATCAAAAATAAAATATGTGCATACCAAAGTCCTCCTTCAAACCCAACACACCTCAATTAGAACCATGTTCTTAACCATCAAGGCAATTATAAATTCTTTAATTTAAAATTAGATTAATGAAAACTCGCATCCTATAAATATTTAACTTCAATATTTCAACCCACAAATTCGATAATGATTCGGTCGCATTTAATAATAATGAAATCGATATAACTCTTCAATTTTACATTAGATATATATATATATAAATCTTCAATTAATATTGAATTTCCACATCATCCCAATCAGAATTTCACTTTTATATATTACAAAATTACAGCCATTTGTCAATATATTAGAATTCGATCCATTGCTAACTTGAAAATAATAAAATCATCAAAATTTATACAATTTTCGAATCTTTATTCACATACTCATGTGACCCCAAAAAAGTTTAGAAATTAGGAGTTTCACGCATTTATAATCAGACTAGATGAACAGGTTGGCGGGTTGACAATAACCATTAACACCCTTAGGTGTCATGCTAGAGATGCTAGTGTAAAAATTCCAATATCAAATCTGTAAGAGCGCATTGTCTCCTTATAATGTAATAAAAATTATGTCCTCATGTCCAAATACAGAACTGACCCGATTCCAAACCACGTTCTAAGAACCACATGGCTTGGGCTCGTTTTATGGGCATGCGATGCTAGGGCGTGCCCACAACCAATGACTTCGGCTGAGCACGTGGTAAGCGGACTCATGAGAAAATATCCATTAAGCAAAAAGACCCAGAAAGGAGAGGCGATAACTCCGTGGTTGCTTTTCAATTTTAGAAAATCTAAATGTTTATAATATACATCCTTATTATTCATTTATTTTCCAAAAAATTAGATATATTATAATCTTGGGTTTTGGTTCGATGCAACTTTTTTTTTAATATTAGGGTATATTTATTTTTAACAAAAACTTTTTAATATAGAATTTTTTACTCTCCATAACTATCGTAATTTAAAATTATTTTTTCACATCTTCTTATACACTTACCTCAATTTTTAACCATTTCCACTTAATCACGCACACAACTAACCTATTTATTTTAATTTTATTCTCTCTACCCTTTATTATTATCTCAATCATATCAAATCGTTTTTTATCAATTTAATAACTTTTACATTAAAAAACTTTTTATCCAAAAGTTTTGTCACTTTCCAAACATACCTATAGTTTTTTTAAAATCTAGAACATCATTATCTTTATTAATAGGTATTTCTTTGAATGTAAAAAATCAATTTCATTGAAAACTTACATATTTTAAAATTTTAGCATCTTTCAAAAGTCAATATATAACTATTAAAATTACTAATTAATCATATAACAAAAATGCTTTTAATATGGGATAATTTACAAATATACCCACGTAGTTTAACCAAATTGCAAATATACCTACACATTTTGACAAATTTATGTAACCCCAACATAGTTTTACATTAATTTGCAAATGACCCCCATGGGCCCACTTTCCTGTCATTCAACGTTTAACGTAGGGTCTGAATTTCTTTAAAATGACCAAAACGACCCTGTTAGAATGTATATTAGAACTCAACAGCTTCTGCCACCCACCAGATGCGTGGAAGAACTCCTGGACATCAAAAGTGGTAGACGAAAAAGAGCTTTTAAAGGTAAGGTTTTGCTTTATTTTTTTATTTTTTTTAGCAATAGGAGATCGAAAGTTTTTTGTTATGGAATGAGACATCAACAGGGTTTCTATTTGGGAAGTAAGTGCATTTAAGAATTTCGTCCGGAAGCAATAGCATTTCCTGTCATTGTGAGAAAATGTTCTTCGTTTTCTACGACCTAAATATTTCATCCGATCTATATTTTAGTCAATCCTCTGCAAACTATGAAATGGATATTCTTCTTATTTTTGTTTTAACCAAACCTGAAATAATCATAACAACTGACGGCCAAACAGTTCGTTTTTTCATGCATTGCTATAATTTGAAAACTTTATTTTTTCACCTGTGCTCTAATTCGTGCTTGCCACATAAAGATGATTTTTATTTTAACCACACCTACAATAATCATAGCATCTTGATGGCCTAACTGGTTTATTTTTTCATTCATTGCTGTAATTTGAGAACTTTATTTTTTTCACCCATGCTCTAATGTGTGCTGGTCATATAGAGATGATTTTTTTTTTAACCAAACCTGCAATAATCATAGCACCTGACGGCCAAACCGATTTGATTTTTCATGCATTGCTATAATTTGAAATTTTTATTTTTTCACCCATGCTCTAATTTGTGCTGGCCATATAGAGATGATTTTTGTTTTAACGCGACCTACAATAATCATAGCATCTGACAGCCAAACTAGTTTGTTTTTTCATGCATTGCTGTAGTTTGAAAAGTTTATTTTTTCACCCATCCTCTTAAGTTGTGTTGGTCATACAGAGATGTTGAAAAAAAAGGTTTGTAGGTGCAAAAAATGTATATTGACAGTGCATTGCATTAATTACTGATTCAGACCCCTTTTATTTCACTTCTTAGATGGCATATAATGCTAAAGCTGCTCCTTGTAATACGTAGGATGTCGTTGTGGAGATGGTATATGCTATCCAATTATGTCTAAGTCGGAAAGAAATCCTGGAAGATGGTTTTTAGATGCCCAAGAAAGGTGGTATAGTTATACATAAAGTTAAATTTAAATGTCGTATATTTTCACTATAATTTGCACTTCATTATTTTGTTGACACATCAAATAAATAATGCACGATTGAATGGGCAAGCAAATGTAGCTGCAGACTTACTAAAGAATTGAAGAATATGAAAAAAATTGAGCTACTTGAGAAAGAATTGAAAATTATAAATAGAGAAATTGTTGTAATGAATAAGGAAAAATTACAAGCGTCAGTGAAAGCGTTAGGAAAGTTAACAATTGCTGATTGATGTGTTCGATCTATTTTGTGCTTCATCAGTTTTGATGTTGTAGTGGCATATGGACTAATAGGTTGCGCTTGAATGTGGACTCATATTGATATAATTTATTTAGTAGAGATGGATTTTAAATGAAATTTTGTGTGGAGCTTCTGTATTATTAACTTTTTTTTTTTTTTTGATAAAGGAATCACTCTAGTCCTACTCCCGGACAACCGTGACGGGAGTAGAGAAAGAGTGATCCAAACTATTCATTGCCAAAAAATTATCATTACAAATGTGTCTACAGATAGCATCGGGTGGGTTACCCCACCAAGACTGACAGTTCTCAGAAGAAACCAAAATCAATTCAGCTAGGGAATGA
>JAXCLR010000073.1:4810314-4833808 GCA_035584095.1 Annona squamosa
ATCACTTTCTGTTGATTTGACAATTTCTACTCCAAAAACTTTTCATCAAAAGTTTTATCTCCAACCAAACACACCCTTATAGCAATGGTTGTTCTTTTTTTTTAAAAATGAGATAACGATGATTATTCTTTTTTTCGATGGTTATATTTATATACATCTCAACACATATTATATTTTAGTTCTGAGACATTCTTACAAATATGGAGATACATAACTCCTCCAAAGAAATATGAAGAAACAGCTCTACTGAAGAATTTCATAAGGTTATTTTAAAAATAAAATTTTGGTAAGACAAAAAGCACCCCAAGAGGTGCTCTCCGCTTATTTGATATGTTAGATTTTTTTAAAAAATAAGCATTAGAGTATAAGCTCCACCAAATATAGCTTAGGGCTTAAAATAAGAAAATATGCCTGGAGTTGTAAAAATGAGCCACGTCAAACAGGCACGGCGTACGATAAGTGCTGCATCTACGTAACGGTTGTATGTACGTACGATGTTTGCAGGCCATGTTAGATGCGCAATGTACGGCATACTACGTACGCTGCTTTGTGATTCACATGCGTGTGATAACATGCGTCACAGACGGGCCTCCTATCAAACGCATAGCGATGGCAGAAATCATGGAAGCCTGAAGGGGCTGTAGCGCCTGGCTTGTTTATGGCGGCGGGAACAGTTTAGGGTTTGGTCGGAAACGAAAGGTTTGCGGAAGAAACCCCATTGCCGGCGCTGTTCTGCACTGATTAACAGCTGCCTGCTATCGGTTATCTTTCTTTGCCACTGCGGAGGAGAATTCAGTTTCTGCTGTTCGTTGATTTTGGAGTAGCTAGCTCACGCGCGCCGTGGAGTGGACTAGTGCTCAACCATCTTATTATTTTAATTAATTAATATTTTTTTTTAATACGTTGGCCGGACCGACAATTGGACCGCGGAACGGTTCGAACGGCTTTTGCCACCTCATTGAGAAACCGCCGTGGCCGCGGCTGGCGCAAAACCCTAGCAGACCATGCTCTCCAAATCAAATGACGTGCTAAAACCCTACAAAAACTCTGACAAACCACTGCCAACCACCGCCACGCATTCCTTTTTTTTGATTGCATTTCTTTAAATCTATGCAGAGCTTTCTGCTTTAAGCGACAGACGCTCGCACGCTCTATCAATGGCGCTTTGGCTTCGCTGCCTGCTGCAAGGAACAAGTGTCTCGAATGTATCTCATTTTCCAGCCATGGTGAGTGGTTAGCTCCTCCCATATGGGCACATGATTTTCCTTCTGCCTGGTACGAAGTGATTGGACTCGTTAAAAGACAGAGGGTCCTATTGTTGGTCTTGCTTTGGGGTTTTATTCGCATTTTGCACACTGTGCCATTAATTTTGTGGGTAATTTTTTTTTTTTTTTTAAAATAAATTTTGTTTATAATCTTGATCATATTGATTTGGATTGATCTTTGAGTGAACGAATTGATCGTTATATAACTATTGGGTTTCCTTGGCAGCCTCGAAACAGTGTGCTGCTGAATTTACCTGGACCTGGCTTGCCTCATCCACTATTGGGAAATGGTGGGAGACATGGAAAACTCATCCAGCGTAGAATTAGAAAAGTAGGGTATAACTACAGCAGTTCCACTAATCAATTGAAGAATGTGCAGTTAAAGCTTTACTGCGGTTGTAGATTTCTGAGTATTTCAAATGTACATGCAATGGGAAGCTCTGGTAACTACAGTCTTCCGTTAAAATATGGGGCATTGAGTACAGGGAATACTAAAACCTATTTAAGGAGTTTGGAGGCCAAGAGGAATAAGTCAGATTCATTGCCTTGTGAATTCATGGATAGGAGGTTATTATCAGTTCAGGCCGTGCAGCAAAATAGGGCTTCACTAGTGACAAATAAAAGAAGTAATAAAAAAGTCATGGACAGCATACGGAAATATGATAGTAATTCTACACTCGAGGTCAGTAGCCCTGACAGTGGACTGATTGAAGGTCCAACCCTGCCTATTGAGAAGGGATCTTTGAGAAGCAGCAAGTCAGTCCCTAAGTTTGCAGATGACTTACAAAGCGAGAAGAAGGGAATTCAACCTGAAAAGAGTGGACATGAAAATGTTGATCAGCAGCGTGTGAGTGATGTGGAGATTGGAGAATCTATAAAAACTTCGACAGTTGTAGATACTACCAACAATCCCAAAGCGCCAGTGAAGCAAAATAAGCAAAGAAGGAAAAAGAAAAGTAGCACTCCACCTTCTGAAATGAACCAACCTTTACGAGCATCTGGGCCAGTAGTTTCAATCAAGGCATCACAAGGGAAGAGATGTAATAAAGCTAGTTCCAGTCAGACCTTAACCACATTGGCTAATGAGGTAAACTTTCATTCTTCTATTGTATGAATTGACAGAGCCTGTTATTGCCTGCCACATAATTTCAATAATTTTCTAATAATCTTGTATATGATGTTTAGTTGACGAAATAGTGTTGATTGTTATACTTCATCCCTTCAACAGCATATGAAGCTTTTGGGCTGGCCTCATGTTAAAAAAGTCCTCGCACTGGATGGCCTCCATATGCAATTATTATCTTTTCTGTGATGGAAACTGAGCGCATAACAATGGGCCTGTTTGGCTTGGTGGTAGCACTACTGCACCATCTGCATTAAGAAAAAGGCACCAAATTGTGGCTTATTGTTTTTGTTGCTTTTTGGGCTTTCAAAGCAAAAATTTCAGGCTGAATGGATAAGCTCAGCCAAACACCTCAAAAAGAGGAATGCAGCATTTTTTTAAGGAAACAAAGCGGCGCCAATCAGACCCCATATCAATGGAATATGGGGCTTATTGGAAAGTCAGGTTGCAAGGATTTGTTGGTTACCGTGGGATCCACAATTTTATCACCTTCAGTCACCACAGCTTGACAGTAGATATGTGATTATGTTCATTGGGCTAAATAAATACTGGTTAAAAATTATATATTTCTTTTTTAACTAATGTTGCAGTGTTTCAGACTAATCAGGCTGCTGAGCATTGCCAGACAAGAATCAAAAGCTCTCCTGAAAAGAGAGGTGCACAGAAAAAAATTAATGCAGTAAAATCGGATAAAATTTCTGCAAAAGAGAGCAAGCGAGCGGTGCAGGTTGTGTCATCTGGTGACTCACCATCAAATTCCAACTCTAAGGCCGGGTGTGCATCATCAGCTGGTAAAATTAAGGGAGATAAGTGTAGAGTCAAGCACTGGAATGGCAAATTTGGGCCGCTGTATCCTCCTGATGGCAAATCTGTTGTTGTGGTTGAGTCTGCTACAAAATCAAGCGTTATCCAGAAGTACCTGGGCGATATGTTTGAAGTCCTGCCGAGTTATGGTCATGTCAGGGATCTGGCTAGCAGATCAGGATCCGTTCGCCCTGATGATGACTTCAGCATGGTCTGGGAGGTTCCTGCTTCTGCCTGGACTTATCTTAAGAGCATCAAGGTGGCACTTAAAGGGTATGTTCCCCTCTTTGTGCTTTTCCGTTATTTTTCCTTTGATGAAGCTAATGATAAACTTGGCTTTTGTTCCTCTTAATTGGAAAATAAGATTGGTGTGATATTGAATTATCTATCACAGATGTAGCTTCCTTCTCGTGAAATTTTCTTCATATTTCGTATTAGACCTTAAGCATGATGATAATGATTTCCTCATTCCTGTGTGCATTCTTGAACTTGAGTCAAGGTTAGTTGAGGATAAAAGAATTAAATATTTCTGCAACTCTTTGCATTATAAAATTGAGAATTTAGTTTGGCTTGCTTGTTGCCAAAATTATGAGCCAAGTTAATTATGAGCTCAGATACTTTTATTCCTGTCATGATAGAATGTTTCCTGTTTTGAGAAAATGGTTTAGTTTATTGCTTTGTTCGAAGCATTTGTTTGTGCTTGCCATGTTTGGCAATGAAGAAAAAATAGTATGGAAAATTTGGAAAAGAGAAAAAATGAGGTGACTCGACAGGCTAATGATTAGGAGTAAATAGAATGAAGATGAAATTGATAAGGTAGTTGTATAAAATATGCAAGAGAATGATTGAAAATACAGGTGATAATGAGAAAAAGTAGAGTAGTTATATAGCTAAAATGTCAAATAATGTTAATATGTAGGAAAAGGGGTGGAAAATCTTCCACCATTTTTTCTCCTTTACAACTAAAGTTATTATTATTATTTTTTTGTTAATAACTCTTTAGTTTCATTTGTTACCATCTTATCCTGAGTCACTTCTTTGCTTTTGAGCTTTTGATTACTTATCTGATTATTTTTGTTTTGTTCTTGATATCTGTCGTCTCATAGAGCTAAAAATCTTATTCTTGCATCCGATCCTGATCGTGAAGGCGAGGCAATTGCTTGGCATGTCACTGAAATGTTGCAACAACAAGATTCCCTTCCTGAAGGTATTTCTGTGGCGAGGGTGACTTTTTGTGAAATTACTGAATCGGCTGTTAAAAGGGCCCTTCAGTCTCCAAGAGACATTGACAAGAATCTGGTCCATGCTTATCTTGCACGACGTGCTCTTGATTATTTAATTGGATTCAATATTTCACCACTGTTATGGAAGAAATTACCTGGTTGCCAGTCAGCTGGCCGAGTCCAGTCTGCTGCCCTTGCTCTTGTGTGTGATCGGGAAATGGAAATTGATGAATTTAAGCCGCAGGAGTATTGGAGCATTGAAGCTCAGTTTCATAAAGCAGAAGACGCTAGTGTTTATTTTAAGTCAAAACTGATGCATTTTGATTCCAAGAAGTTGGATAAGTTGTCTATTAGCTCTGAAGCTGAGGCAAACACTGTTGAGCAAAAGATTACTTCTTCTAATTTTGAAGTCATTGGCACTAAAAGAAGCAAAATGCACAGAAACCCTCCAATGCCGTACATCACATCTTCTCTTCAGCAGGATGCTGCAAATAGATTAAACTTCTATGCTGACCACACAATGAAGGTCAGAGGATACAACAAATCAGTTCCATTTCGATTTTTTTCCCACTTCAATTACTGCTTTCATGAAGTTCTTTCTTTCTTTCCTTTTTTTTTTTTTTTTTTTTGAAAACTTTCGTTTTTGATAATTTTGATTTTCCTTGGGACTTGGACTAATTATGTTCGCATTTGCGTAGGAGAGTTGTTCAAGAAATCTCGTTCAGTGTTTCGTAACAGGACATATTTTGTTCAATTCTTTGAATTTATTCCATTATTAACTATGGAGCTATTTTTTCCCCCTTCAATTACTGCCTTCTTGAAGTTCTTTCTTTTTTTTTTCTTTGGAAAACATTAGTTTTCATAATTTTGTTTTGTACACTTTCCTTGGGATTTGAAGGAATAATTGTGCTTGCATTTGCATAGGGAGTTGCTTGAGCGATCTCATGCAATATTTCATAACAGGACATGTTTTGTCCAATTTTTTGAATTTATTGCACTATTGACTCTATTTTCTATGGTTCTTTGTTTTTGATTTAATTGCAGTTGGCCCAAAAGCTGTATGAAGGAGTTAAATTATCAAATGATGAGGCTATTGGGTTGATAACATACATGCGAACTGATGGTCTGCATGTAGGTACCATATTCTGTATCACCTTGGCAGGATGATGATGATGGGTTTCTTTAAAGCAATTAATAGATTCTTTTGGAATATGCCGGTGTCATTCAACGAATGTTTAGAGTCACAAAGGAAAGCTTTATTTGTCATTTTGCTCCTATCGCCTCCTTCAATTCAGATGTTCTATTTATGCATCTTTAACTGCAATGTTAATATCATCATTGGACTTTGTTTTGTTTTGCACACATGAGTGCTTCTTTAAGCAGTATTTTTCACCTTATTGTGGAAACAAGATAAAAAGCTAAAAAGCGACACAAATAACAAAAGAATGTTAAGGAATTGGTCACCTCTCCCCTCTTAAGCTAATAAGTGAAGCAACAGAACCAGCATAATTTTCATATTTTATGCATGGTTTTACACTTTGTAAAGTGTTGCGACCATGGTAACTCTCCAGACGAGATGGTTTCTAAGTATTTGGTTACATTGATAGTGTGATAAAATGATGGTTAGATCAAGTTTTCTATTATTCGTATTGACGCACGTGAATGAAAAGGTTTTGCAAATATTTATATACATAGATATAATGAGGAATATTGTAGTGTTATATGCTCCATCCTGATGATTTTATGGAATCTAAGCCAGTTTAATCTTATTTTTATTATCCGTTTGGTAAGAACTTAATTGATCATCTTAATCAAAGTTTATATTGATCGCAAAATTAAAATCAGTTTGGGAGTGAATCTTAACCCATTAAAATTGTTTGATTGTGAAAGAGTCCCAATACTTTTAACCAAAGTTGCAAGATCTTTTGAAGTTTTCGTCCCATCTATAGTAATGATCTTTTGTGATTTTATGAAATTCTATGGCTTGAGTGGGTGGGCACAACTGTACAAAGATTTGGCCTACACAGAACTCCTATTGAATGGTCTGTTGCCTAAACAAAAGGAACATCATCAATTCACTTTGGTGTTATTCCCCTACCCCAGAACACACAAACATGAAAAATGTTAAATAAAAGTGGTTTCAATGAGGCTTAGATTTATTTTCTATGAAAAATAATATTTTTATTAGATGTAAATACTTCATAATATTGTGCAGTATAAATTTGCCTATGATGATAAAATGTATGCTGGTCGGAAACTTATCATTGCCGATGAAAATAAAGGAAAATTTTATAAGACTGCGATTAGACCCGTTACGCTTTATGAGACGGAATGTTGGACAGTTGAAGAATAACATATATAAAAAATGAGCGTAACGGAAATGAGAATGTTAAGGTGCATGAGTGGTAAAATAAGAAAAGATAAAATTAAAAATGAAATAATTTGAGAAAACTTAAAAGTGAGACCATTGTGATAAAATGAGAGAAAATAGATTAAAATGGTTTGGTCATGTTAAAAGGAGGCTTGAAGTAGCACCGGTTAGGAGAACAGAGTTTATCCAAGTAGGAGGAGGTAGAAGAATGAGAGGAAGACAAAAAAAAACATGGATAGAAGTAATTAAATAAGATTTAAAAAATATTACAAATTACATGAAATTTAGTCTTAAATCGCTAAGAATGACATAACAGAATTCATGCAGCCGATCCCACCTGGGCAGGAAATGGCTTATGATGGTGATGATGATGATGACGACGACGACGATATCAATGATAGAAACCCTAATGTAAATAGTTCAAATATTATATATAAATTGTTGGTTGTAATTACAATATATAGATTGGATCTCTTTGAATCTTTAAGATGGGCCAAAATGAGTAGGTTTCATGGAGTGATTCTACCCAATTGATTGCATTGGGTTATTTTCCAGATGTACATAAAGCAAACATTTCTCTAATCGATCATTATGAGTATTGTTATTGCATCCTTTCAGATTGTTATCCTCTCACTATTTTGAGCCGGCATTCTCAAAGGCTTACCTTTAACTATTGCCACTGCCCCAGTAGCAAACTGAGAACATTGTTACTTTCCTAGAACTGATGCAATCACATCTATCTGATTCAGCTAATGTATGTTATTATTATTGTCAAGATCCTTTTTCCCTGCATGGTAGTTCACTCTTACCCTCCTTTTATGGTTTTAGTTTCTGGAAGTTGAATTGAATTCCGATTACTTAACATACTGTATTTGATTTTCTTTAAGTTCCGAACAATCTTTTTATGAATTTTCAGAATCCATTATGGTTTTTACGTTGAGTCAAATTCATTAATATTGCAATCAGAAGAGCTTCCTGAAATATTGTTTTGCTATTTTCCCAATTTTTAAAATCTTTCTTTGGGTGTTACATTTTGATCATAGAAATGCAACCACGTGTGACTTTGGCTGGCCATTTTAATTTTTGTTTTTATTTCCATTGGATTCTACATGTTTAGTGGGATATCTTATCTCGTCCTCTGATTGAATTCATTTTATTTTCTTTCTGTTTTCTGTTTTAAGATTTCTGATGAGGTCATGAAAGATATCCAGAAGCTGGTTGTAGAAAGGTGAGCACTTCAAATTATCATTGTTTACATACAAGCAGTTTCTTGAAATGTGGTTTCTATAGCTCTTCTGGCACTTGAGTTGCTTCTGCTTAACTAGAAGAAAATATCTTTTTCTTGATGAGGCTGCATCTTCACATCTGTTTCAAGTCCAACTATACAGGAGGGTATCATGGTCTTTTCATAGCAGCAGCCATCTTGGGGCATAATTGGTAGGCATTGCAAATGGATTTAGAACCAATGTTGGACCTTCTAGTCATATTGGAGTTTCCTGTTAACTGCATATGAATTAGTTTCTTGTATGTCCTCGCTATATGTCAAAATATGTGTTAGTTTCTCAGTCAGTAGGAGAGATCTGCTTCATGGTATTTTGTCATAATGGTGGGACATTTTTCTTTATTAAGCTTTTTTTTTTTTTTTTTTGGGGTTGAGGCAATGTTATCTTTGTCATTTCTGTTTACCATCTCTCCTGTGTCTGTGCTTGCATGTCTGAGTTTTCAAATTTGTCACTAGCCTTCACAGGGCAAGTTTCAAGCCAGAGCACTAAATATTGTCCTTTCTCTTGTACTAAATCAAACATGAGTGGATTGGGGAATGAGGAGAAAAAAATTCAGAAAAAAGGAATATGGAAAAGCATGGAAAAGGAGAGGGAGTGATCTAATGTGATAGGCATAATAATTAGGACAAGTGAGTAAAGACAAAATATGTAGGCTTTTTGTGTGAAAAGATGTGGAGAATTTTTGGAGATACAGGTTATAGTGAGAAAAAATAGAGTAGTTAACTAGTTAAAATATCAAATCACACCATAAGGTGTGAAAAAAGATGGAAAAATTTCACTCTTCTTTTCCAAAAAGACTGAAACTTTTGCTATCTGAATTCTTTCAGTTTATTTATTGGTTCTTTATAGGTATGGTCAGGATTATAAACTGAAAAGTAATTTGAAGTACGTTAAGGTGAAGAATTCTCAGGAGGCCCATGAAGCTATTCGGCCAACAGATATAAGGAGGTTACCTTGTAAGTTTTCTCTATAGTAAAAAACATCTATATAAGTTTTTTTAATTAACTTCTGGAATGCAATTTTTTCAACTTGGATGGTTTTACCTTGCCTTCTTTAGCCTAACTGGGCAGTTTTTTAATGGTTTCTAATGTTCTCCCGTGCTTCAGCGACACTGTTTGGCATTCTTGATGAGGACTCCTTGAAACTATACAGTCTCATATGGTCCCGGACAATGGCCAGCCAAATGGAACCTGCAATGGTTGACAAGGTTAATCACCTCTCTTTATTTGATGGATTTGTGGGTGCAAATTTGGTCAAAACTTCCAATAGGCCATAATAGGAATGCTATGTACCATAAGTTTACCCATATAATGAGGTTTACAAGTGTAATAGTAAGATTTGGTAGAACTCTTATTTTTTGGATTGACAAAAGTACTCCACAAAGTTTTGAAAGACTTTGGTGCTTGTAATAGTTTAAGAATTCTATTTCCTGAATTGTGATTGATAATTACTTATTAACATGCTGGATTTCATTTCTTTTGTTTTCGTTTTCATATTTTTTTAAAATATGTCAACATATTTCACATACAATTTCTGATTTACCTGCAATTGATCGAAAATAGCAAAGATGCCAACACATGGTAGAAACTTATTTCTGAAACTTGCAGGTTGTCTTTATGCATGGAGGCCGTATCATGGCCACATCCATAACAACCACAACAACCTTCACTCAAGGCTGAATCTCTCTCTCTCTCTCAATCTCTATATTCTTATGGATATGAGCAGTATGATTATAAGAACAACGATACAAGGACAACAGCAAAGATGAACTTTGGTGTTGATTTTGTGATGAGTCCTATGACTGACCATTTTGAAATTAGATGTTTACTTATGTTGATTTTAGACAGTCAATTATTCTAACCTCGTATTGTTCATATTTAGAATCATGCATATACGATGTGTATCAGTCATTCTTACTAAGTTTGCTGCTTATCTATTAAGTCATTAAGTTCAGTTGTAAAATTCAAAAATTGTGAATGTAAGCATTTCATAAAGTAAAAACTTTAAGACTATGAGTTTTAAAATGATCGATTATCTAACATACATAAAAGTGTAAGTGATTGCTGTTTTTCCCATATCATCACTAAAGCAATTTTCATTGTTGTTGTTGTTGTAAGTTGTAGCCATATTTCATGTGTCCATATCCATTTTGAGATCACCATATTCATCATCATGGGTGATTCAGCCAAAAACATTATTAGACTATTTGCCCTTATGTGATTGTGGTTGCTGTGTTTTTGTTGTAAGTATAATGGTGTTTGAGCCATGGAGATAGCCTCTGCATTGTTTGTGGCTATTCATCCTCTTCTTTTGTCGACTGCTATGGACTTGTATTAGCTAGTGCAGTAAAATTTTTTTTCTGTGCCTTACGTTTCACGCCCTAAGGAGTATCAACTTGTGGTGATATGGATATGAGATGGGTATATCCTATACTGTTCATGTATCCATTATTTTTAGATTTTTGTATTTAGTTTTGTGTGGTGTTGTTGTTGTTGTATGTGTGTTGTGTTTGTTGTTTGTTTACTTTTTGACATTGGCTTTAACTGTTCCAGGTGCAAGTTGATATTGCTGATGATAGCAGGGGCACTGTTCTCCGGTCAACAAGTTCAAGAGTTGCATTTCTTGGCTACCAAGCAGTGTATAAGGTTCATCCATTCCAAAACTTCATCCTTGTTATGTACAAGTGGTTTAACTTATTTATACAAATATGAGTTTGAACTTGGGACAAACATGGAGAAAGTAATGTTGCTGTGGGCCCATGGCATAATTGAACTACGTATTCTGTCATTTCATAATGTTACAACAATTTGATTCTGGCATTTGTTCTGAACAAATCCCTATTGCTATTATTAGTAACACCATTAATAGTCTGTTCTACACTGTGTCATCCATTCTTCAAAATAATTCTTTAGTTCCTATTTATTTATTTACTTATTTTCCATACAATTTTCAGGATCATGAAAGTGCAGCTGTTGGATGTGATGAAAATGAAGAGAATGCTCGTGAAGAAGCATTTAATGCTCTCTGCACACTGCTGGTAGCCTGCATATGTATATTAGAATCTCATTTATGAATTGCTTCTTGACAGGCAACTTTTTTTTTTTTTTTTTTTTTTCTGATGGAGTCCTTGACTAGAAACTTGAGTTGGTAATCCTTTTTGCTCGTTTCTCCTTGCCCTTTTAATTGATTTCAACAACCTTATTTTTCCTTCTTGTTACCTCTTTTTTCAATGTTTACTTGTATTTTTGGGTTGGTTAACCTTTTTGCTCGCTTGCCCTTTTAATTGATTTCAACACCCTTATTTTTCCTATTATTACCTCTTTTTTTGATGTTTACTTGTATTTTCATCTAAGAACTCTATTTGTATTTTATTTTATCTTTATTCCTCTTATTTCCAGTTACTATCTCCTCTTCTATCACTCAGTTTCTCCTTTTTCCTTTTTGTCTTCTCATTAACACTTTTTCTCCTGCTTTTCCCCTCATTTTCCTAGTTACCAAATAGACAGTATTTGGAACACTTCCCATCTTTGCTGAAAAGGGTATCCTGTTTCATGATTAGAAGAGGAATGAAACTATGCATTTTCTTGGTTGATATAAATTTGAAAATAATGAATTTCTGGTTTAAGTTGCTTCCTGTAGATAATAGAGTTGCTTTGTTCCCGTCTTTTTGGAGAAGACTTTTCTGTCATTTTTGCTTGAAAAATCAGAAAATAAATTTTCAGTTTTGATGTAAAATTTTTTTATACAACTTGGCACAAAGTTCTCATTTTGTTTAAAAATAAATGTATTCACATTTCAAATTGAGTGCTGTTTAGGAGCTCAGTGTTGATGCTTCAAGTTAAATATTGCTGCGTCAAGTCCTCATAGTTGCTTGGTATCTTTGGCTTTAGTCAGGGGACCGATTAAATCTCAGTAAGGTGGAAATTGAGCAGCATCACACAGAACCTCCCCCTCGTTATTCTGAGGCATCACTGGTAACATCATCTAATTGTTCAGTCTGATACTTTCTACCAGTGATAGGATTAACAAGTCAATAGTTGCTCCTACTACTAATTGTTGTTTGGTTCATTCTAATGTTGTGAAAGGTTAAAAGGATGGAAGAACTTGGAATAGGAAGACCTTCTACTTATGCATCGATTTTGAAAGTGTTGAAGGTAAATTCTGTAAATTTTTTTTTTATAAATTGAAATAATTTTGGTGTACATATTTTTAACTTCAAATGTAGATTTGCCTGCAATAAAATATCAATGTAGAAGCTGCAGGAGTTACTCTTATTTTGGCTATGCGCAACTTCCATCTTGACTGTTTGGGACCTTACAGGAGTTGCTTTCCTGCAACTTGGAAAAAAATGTAAAGAATTTAAACCAGCAAAGACATTAAAATAATTTTCTTGAAGAGATAAAATCAACAATGGATATAAAATATCCAATCTGTCACTTGATATATGTTTTGGTTGCTTGAGGAAACATCAAATCTCTTAAAAATAATATTTTAATATCCAAACTTCTGGATAAAACATCCTTTAATGTATACAACGATAATAAACCCTGAATCTAGTCTTATTGTGTTCTCCATTTCTCACCCAGGGTGCAACTTCTGCTTTCATTTCCTTTTTCTTTGCCTCATTCTAGTAATCTATTCAGTGTGACAAAGAGCATTTGCAATGTCAAGAAGGAATCTGTGAAGAAGAAAAGTCAAGGAATGAGAAAATCATATTAGTGTTGAATTATAGAGATTTGGCACAGTAAAAAAATGAGAAATAAAGTATGTTTTAATATAACGCATTATCACGTGATATTCCTTGTTCTTTGTCAATAACTATGCATGATTCTACTCCATCTTTAAGGTTCTAGTTACAAGTTTGGTGGTTGGCAGTTATACTGAAAATTTTGAATTTTATATTTGAACTTCATCTAGCAATTCTTTAATGGTTAAATTTCTGATGGCATCCAGGACAGAAACTATGTCACAATGAAAAGCAGAACGCTGGTTCCAGAATTTCGAGGACGAATGGTACTTTGTGGATCTGTGTTGGAACTTTTTTTCATGCTGATAGTCTCTGTGCTATTAATTTCCAACAGTAGTTGGATGCTTCTGAAAAATACTGCTGAGCTACTTGTGGTACTGCTGGTAGTCTCTCATACAATAGCGAGATGATTAATATAAACTTAATGGGCTTTTCACAAGGATTGATGCCACTTGTGAAAACAAGCCCTGTATCTAATAAGCAGATTCTATTTGATTTGGGAGTCTTAGCTGGTTGAGACTTACAACTGTATTTTCGAGACTTTAGAAATGCTTTGGCGATCAATTTGTTCCAATAATTAATAGAAGCTTTCTAAATTACGCCATCTTGTTTTGACTGATTTTCTTCAAATCAAGTCTATGGTGTCCTGGTTCATTGTTTCTTTTCCCTTTTTGTATTCATTTGTTGTAGCATGCTTTCATTTTCATGTGAGCTGTTGCCATTGTCATGTTTGATATTTAATTTTTTTTTCTCAGCATTGAAATAGCTTTTTTCTGAACTGACTGGCTGTTGTTCATTTTCTTTCACATCAGGTGTCTGCATTTCTCTCCCATCATTTCTCTGAGGTCACAGATTATAGTTTTACAGCTGATATGGAAACTGAGGTATTTCTTTGTACGATATAGAAATCTACATTTCTAGATAATGTTCCTCCAACATTCATGACTTATGTAAGTGTTGAACTTTCTGTGGAATATGATTGTATTTTGGACAGCTGATGGTCAAATAGCATTTAAGTTAGTTGTCTCTTACCTGCCTCCTGTGTCACCTGATTTGCTATTTTGCCCCCCATAGATTAAAGTTGTACTTTTTGTGAATTTTGTTGCACTAGTTCGTGGTTTGCTTCTTTTATTTTGTATTTGTTTGATGCAGTGTTTTTAAGGTTTATCTTGGCAGTCAATGGGTGCTCAAAAATGCCCTTCTTCCGGTTTCATTTGTTCAGTATGGTCTGCATGGAATATCTTTGGATGGCCAAGTTTGTAGCACTAGGATGAATTTATATTGTTTGGCCAAGTTTGTAGCACTAGGATGAATTTATACTTGTTGACCAAGTTCTCTCTGTTGCTCTCTCGTATATTTATTTTCTGTTTTTATCGTTCTATCAGCTGGACAATGTTTCTAATGGAACAACTGAATGGAAAGGCCTTTTGAAAGATTATTGGGCACGATTTAGCTTGTATTGTGATCTTACCAGTAAGGTTGATATTCGGCAGGTATGTATTGTTCCATTCTGAAGGAGCGGACAATGTCTAAGTAGATTTGGACTGTTGCTGATGTACTTTGCATCTGTAAATTGTAGGTAGAGAAGATGTTGGAGGAAACTTATGCACACCACTTATTTGCATCCCTTCCTAACGGAAGCAGGAGATGCCCAAGGTAACTCCACAGGTTGGGAAATTTATTGCTAGCGTATGAGCTTTTTGTAAATAAATGATGCCATGGAGGAGATGGTTTGAAGTTTTTTATTAGCACATGCCACATGACTAAGCTTTTCTATCAGAAAAATAAAAAATATGGTCCTTGATTTGTGAAGCTTTGTTTATGTTCATGTTCCAAGAAAATTGGCTTAGGACGAGGATAAAAAGGGAAAAGGCTCTCTCAAAAGGGAGGAAAAGAAAAGATCGGGGAAATAGATGAAATTGGTGGTAAGAAACACAAGGCAAAAGAGGAGTTATTATATTCTCAGTTCATCAAGTAATGAAAAGATTAAAAACCCTAATGTGTGTTGCCTGATTTATATGGAGCATAAACTGCATAGAAGTAAAGAAACTTGGAAGAAAGCAATCAAGAAAATTATCTAACTCATTTAAGTTTAAATTCCAAAAAGAAGATAAATAATTTACTAATTTGAACCTAAGCTATGTGCTTAATTCTCTCCTTGGAAAAAAATCTTCATTGGAGAGTTAGCATAGTGGAACTATTCCGGGAGATAATCAAGACAATGATCCAAGTCATCCATTAGGTTTGAATCCCATAAAAGAAGACGACATATGCTTAATTCTCTTCTAACTATTCCAGGTGATACACGTCTAAGTGCTAGAACTCGTAAATCTTTATTAAGTTAACCATTCCACTCATGAGCAAGTCATGATGTCTACTTGAATCAGAGATGATCATTCATTTTTGAGGATACTCTCCCCTTGATCTTAAAGTGGGAATGGAGCTTAGGATAGAAACAATTTTTTGGTATAGAAGTGAAGAAACACTGATCGGTTGGCATGTTTGAAAGTAAAAGAGGAGGCTCAAGGTGCCTTTATAAGGAAATAAACACTTAACACTTCAAGCTCAATCTTTGACCAAATAAGCTTAAAATTTTGACAAGCCATATTTTAAGTAATGTCAAGCAAGTTCCTTCTCAGCCAAGTCAAAATCAATCTAGGCAACTCTTGGCCCTGTTTGGTTTGTTAACAGCTTCAATGCTCAAGGAAACCAATTTTCTTGGGGCCTGACCTGTAGTTGGAGCTGTAGACTTCCAAAATTAGACTTGTTGCTTTCAGCTTGCCGTATGTTCATAATATTTCAGATAAGTGTCAAAGAAGGAAGTTCTTGATTTATAGTGTTTCAGGTTTTCACAATTAAGTTAATCCATTTGTGATCATCAGACTCATTTTTCCTTTGCTTCTGTAGGTAAATTGATTAAAATTGAACACATGCTGTTGTAATTTCTGTACATTTTATTGCTGCATGTGAACTGTAATTTCTGCCTCATCATTCTTGTAATGATCTCCAAGTGCGAACTTGATGCAGTTGTAATGAGGGAACTTTGGTCTTCAAAGTCAGCCGATTTGGTGCAGGCTATTTCATTGGGTGCAACCAGCATCCAAAATGCAAGTGAGTTTGATTTGCATGACAAAAACTCTGATAATTCTCCCCTTTTTGCATCAAACCAATAAGCGACATTGTCTGGTTTATTCTACAATGATTAATTTTGTCACCATTATTTACATTTTTTGTGGCTGAAAGTTGTCCTTCTACTATGATAAATAAATATGAAGCTGTGGTTTCCATTAAATTTGCTAAGTTTGAGGTCTAGCACTGGGCTTTCTAGGCCTGTCTTAGTTGGAGGGGATAACAAGATGCTAGCTATGACCCTGAATGTCACATTATGCGAGTCTAAATCATAATTACATTCCAATTACAAAAAAAAAAAAAAAAAATCGTGACTACATGATACCAACATACCATCTTTCTATAATGTTGTTCCTTTTTTTGCCCTCTAATTAAGCATATTCTGGACTGGAAATGCTTTTAGCTTTGTATATCTGCAAAGACCTTTGCAACTTGAATTTTTCTATCTTCCGTCAATTTCAAAAATTTTGTCAGTGTAATACTGATATTCAGAATTGTGGCTCTGGCATCCAAACACACTATTTGGCAGCTCAAGCATGCTACAAAACTTACACATGGTTTTGCAACGAGATTTATTTTTTGCATTGAATGAAATTTGATTGGAAATTTTTATTTTTTGCGCTGAATGAAATTTGATTGGAAAGTTTTGAAAATAAATTCTATTTTTGTCAAAAAAATGACGAGGACAGACCTTTATGATTGAGGACACAGGGGTTCAAGTCACAGGAAACGGCCTTTTGTAAAACAAGGGCAACAATTGTTCATGGATGTCCCTCCTCAGACCCCACAATGTGGTGGTGCTCTATTTCCCATGTTGACATTTTTGTCAAAGATTGCAGTTGATGATTTGATGAACTCTCAATTGTTAACTGGCTCATGTAGTTGTAGCCTGCAAATTTCCTCTTAAAGGAATTATTGGGAGTTCATTGACCTGTGTTTGAAAAAAATGATAAAAAACGTGGGATTGTATAGTCTGATTTTTCTAATGTATGTGAATTTTGGTTGATGATTGGGGAGTTTATGGGTAAATTAATTTCACAGCTACTCCAGGATCGCTGAAACCAATAATCTGAGGCTAGCACGCCATTTAGAGGAAAGGATAAATATGTTCATTTATGTATATATATCCTATACTGCCAAAATTGTCTCCATTTACATTTGATTTACCGTGATCTAACAATTATCAGATGCCACAAGAAGTACACGACTGGGGAGTTATTTGGCCATCTGGAGTTCCGTAGGTCTGATAAAGAATTTTCTAGGAATGTAGAATGGACTTAGGTTCATGGTTGTTGGAGTTGATGATGGGTATGAAAATACAAGAAAATTGCACGGTCAAGAAACACAGAGTTCTGTTGGCCAAATGATTCAGTTGAACTAGTGGTTCATTTTGATTGCCACATTTATGAATTTTGATCATAATACTATGTTTATTTATGATGTTGTATGCAGATATATTGCGAAGACAATGTTTACTGAAGATGATGAAGGTGATAATTCTCAAAAACCAGAAAACAGTTTTAAGCCAAAGTTGCTGGGTCTTCATCCAGGTTCTGATGAAAAGGTAGTATAATCTTACAATCGTTGTAGGACTTCTAATATGTTAGATATTTTGGTGTATTGTGGAAATTTTAGGCTTTTTTCTGGATACTTGGTTCTTTCCTGCCTGCATTTCTAGCAATGCTTTTAATCTGGCCTTTTCTGTTCTGATCTCTGTAGATATATCTGAAGGATGGTCCATTTGGATTCTATGTCCAGTTGGGTGATGACAGAAATGGATACTCACCAAAAAGAACCTCTATTTTGAAGGTACTCTTTTATTAATGTTTGACTTGTATGGGTGTGTCAGGACTGACCTTACACGCTCCCTGCTTGTTAGGTCTTGATAGGACACATTAACCATTATCAATAAGAGCTTTAATTGTGAAGTTATTTTATTTTTATATGGGTAAATGTTGTCCGACCTCACTCACACCCTTGTTGTTAAGCATGGTGGTGGGACAAATTAACTTGTTAGCTGGAGGTTGCAGGTTGTATTTGGATATTTGAAACAGAAGTGTTTGGTTTCGATAAAAGGAATAGGAGACATGCTAGAGGGGACCAGAGGGAAGAAGTTGAAGGATTCTCTCATCGTGGAAGAAAGAAAGGTCTAAGTAGTGACAGGAATAGAAGATAAGAAGAAGCAATCATATTCTTAATTCATGAGTGATGAAAACCCTAATATATTGTATCTCGTATCGACACAAGGCAACCATATTGTGGACTAAAAAATTCTGAATAAAATAATAAATAATTATCAAACCATTCATCAAGTTAAATCCCCAAAATAAAGAAAAGAAATCTGTTCTTCTCCTTTACTGGAAAAGAGAAGGCTCAAAGGTACTTGAATAAGAAACAAATCTTCAACATTGAACGTTGAATCAGTGGGAGACTGCAAAAGAAGAAATAAATCCTCCACATTAAATGTTGAATCAGTGAAGTAAAGGACTCTGGAATTACCATTGGCTTAATTATGTAGGAAACTAGATTTATATGTGATTTTTTGTTGAGTGAGGCTTACAGAGTTTATTTGTTGCCACTCTTTATGTAAGTGCAAGGGCATAATCAAGCAAAGATAAATTATGAGACACGTCCACAGTAGGATTTTTTTTTTTTTCCAAATCATCTGATTATATAGCCATGCTTTCATTCCATCCTTTGCTGAGATGTTCATGTTCATCATAACAAAGTAAGACACTGTCAGACATGGCTTACTTGAATCTGAAACTTTTTTTTTTCTTTTAGGCAACCAATATGGAGAAAATCACCTTGGATGATGCTCTTGAGTTGCTACGCTACCCTCTAACTTTGGTATTATTCTGCTTTTCTAATAACCTAGCATTCAAGATCAATGCCATCTCTCATAGTTCTACCCAATAATAGAAAACCAACAAAATAAAGTCTTATATGCTTTCTCATCTTGGTTCAGGGGAAACATCCAGACGATCAAGAACCAGTATTATTGAGAATTTCAAGATTTGGATATACGATCAAACATAAGCGCACCATTGCTCCAGTGCCCAAGGTACACTTTTTACACTTTCTGTTTACCTTTCCATTTGTCAGAGATAATATATCTCAAACCACTTTTCATTCTAATGGGCAATGCAATAACACTAGTAAATTTTTGCCATTATTTTGATGGGCTCCCCATGGAAGGCCCTTTAAATGCCTCAAGACTTAAAACATCCCAAGCTCCAATTGTTAATACGATGTGCACAATTGATATTTTGTGGATATGAGATGCTGTGCTGTGTACAATGGATGCAGGGTGTGAAACCTCAAGAAATCACGCTGCAGAGAGCACTTAGATACTTGTCTAGCAAAAATGCAAAGAAAAGTGGTAGGCCTAAACGCACGTCGAGCATTGAAGAACCAATGGAAATGGTGGTTCAATAATGTGGGAACTGGGAAGGAGATAAGGTGTGTCCTGTGGTCATTCTGGATGAGGATCAAGTTTTGAAGGGCTGCAAGACCACCATGAAGGAGGGAGTCAGTTTTGCAAAACTAGGGGATTTGCCTCATTTCATCATATATATTTTTTATTTATCTTTTTGTTACTGGATTTTCATCATATTCATTCAAAGAGGGGGTGGGTTAGGTTAGGAGAAAGCGATCCAGATTTGCTTCAGTGCGCCATTCTTCACCATCCAATTGTTAGTTATGATGGAGAAGAGAAACAGATAAGATTGCTAGGTGGCTATGAGTAAAAGACTTTAAAGAGTTGGAAAGCAGAGCGTCTTGGATTGGACCAGAAATTGGGTTTATATGCAGCATTCATTTCCAAGGAGCTGGCGCGTCAAGAGCCGTGAGGTGAGCAGAGAGCACTAACAGACACCAACCACACCCCAAGGAAGATGTACTTTTTTTTTTTTTTTTTTTGAGTTATTTATATTTGTCAAAAGTCAAGTTAGCATGTATACTTTTTAAATTACTTGTATTTGTCAAAATCCTTTATGTATGTATATTGATAATGAGGGACAGAATAAACCATGTAGTTTTACCCATCAAGCGTTTTCTTCTCATTTTGGAGGTGTTTACGTCGACATATTGATTAACGACATAATTGGACAATTGATGAAGATCAAGCCTAGCCTCATCATATATTAAGTCATTCAAATCAGGTTTTTACGAGGATATTTGGAATTAAATTATTAGTCTTCCAATCATAACGAGGGCTTGTTAATCGCACCAGTGCGCAGCAAAGCATCTCATCGAAGAGGTGCTCTGTTCTTTCTGTCGGTTGAAGTGAAATGAATAAAAAATAATTATATTCTGCTCCTCTGTATACCACTCGCGACAAGTGGTTAAAACATTCAATAAACTTATATGTCGACGTTGTCCCAAATATATATATGTGTGTGGATAATTTACTCAAATTTTCAAACAAATTACCTTTTAATGCAGCAGCCAAGTGTATAAAGATAAATATAGGAGTTTCTTTTCGATTGGTATTAGACCGTCATTGGGGTAAAAAAGCTCAGTGTTTGCGGCAAAAGGGCCCAAACAATCATCAAAATTAAGATATATTTTACTTATTGTATTTAGAATTATTTACTTCAGTGATATGCCAACTTTTTGTCCAAACTGGTTGTGTGCGCGGGTTCCATTTGAAAATGTAGGAAATTGATCTAATAAAATAGTTTAATGTAGACATCGATTTTAAAATTATTTTTTGAACCACTAAAACTATCAAAATTTAGCACTGTTAAATGTTGTATACATATTTTTTTTTAATTTCAGATGTCGACATTTTTCACCATCATTTAACGTTAAATAAAAGCAAAAATTATTAATTTTTGATATTATAAAATATATAAATCTAAAAATGATAAATTTTATAGATTAAGACAATTTGCATATAATATAAGTATACATGAAAAGAATTTGACGCATGCTTTAGAATCAGATTTAAAAACTTTTAATTCTAATCTAACCACAGGTTATACCCATTAACGAATATGAGAGCATATTTGAAAAAAAACAACATAGGGGTCCACAAGTTGTACCTTTCTTCTTATATAAAAAAATTACCGTTATTAGCCACAAATATGACAAAGGTCAAGGTCCAAAATGATGTGAAGTTACTACCCGTAGTAAAAGTAAAAAATGATATCATCATTAGTTGTCGCAATTAAATAAAAGAAATCAACAAAAAGCATAAAAACAGAAAATAAAAATCTAGGGCTGATTTACCTCTGAGTTAAAAGGAATGATAAGTGTAAGTTGGTTGTTTTTGGAAAAAAAATAAAATAAAATTTGTCCCTCGTCTTATATAACCTAATAGAGTTGTCATATATGGAACTAGAGGCAGAATCTATTATCTTTTGTGTTATTTTTGTAAACGTATGATTATATCCATAAATATGAGTGTAAGCTATCGTAGTATTTGGAGTTAACCATTTAAAAAAATGGAATTGCACCGGATTTCATAAGAGAAATGAACTTTTTCAAGATCAGAAAAAATACAATGAATGAACATGTTTGTTTTTAAAAACATTTCAAAATAAAATTTTTTACTCTTTATAACTACTGTACTTTTTAATAATTTATTTACATCTTCCTATACAACTATCTTACTTTTTTATCATTTTTACGTAATTACTCATATATCTAATATATATATATATTAACTTTATTTTCTTTACTCCTCATTATTACCTTTATCAAATTACATCATTTTCTACTCATTCAAAAACTTTTACACTAAAAATTTTTCATTTAAAATTTTTAACACTTTTCAAGCATTCCCTATGTTTCAATCATTTTCATGTTTCAATCATAAAAAATGCTTAAGTGGAGCCATTCTTTGCAGGAAAATGGATTACATGAAATGAGAAAACAAAATGGAACGAATAAAAGAGGAATTTTCTTCCTTTGCTGGATTATTTGAAGCGGCCATAAGTTGGGGATTTTTTTAGGGCTTATGGTAAATATATTCGCTAAGTTTAATCCTAATATCAAATGTAATTACCATACTTTTAAAATTATATATATGTATATTAAGTTTGCAACTGGTCCCAGTATCCATCCCATCATGAACTGCTAGTTATGTTAGCAGCTATTCCATTAATTACCGGTTAAATTTTTATAAATGTTTAAAATATCTATGATCTCCCACTAACGGCGCCCCTCCATTAATTTTGGCCATTTCTCCTTTCATCCATGATTAAAAGCAAATTTAGTGAGCATATTTGTAATTTTAAAATAATAAATATATATTTATTTTTAACAAAAAATTTCACTCTTCTTAACTACCCAAATTTTAAATTATTTCTTTTCTACATAATTATTTTATTTTCTAATCATGTCTACACAACTACCCGTACAATAAACTTATCTATTTTAATCTTATTTTTTTACACATTATTATTACTTTTATTATATTATATAATTTTCTATCAATTATTAAATTGGTGTACCAAAAACTTTTTGTCTAGAATTTTTATCACTTAACCTTTGGCATCGGGTGGGTTTAAATGGGACAAACACTTTTTTAAAATTTTTTATTTTCCTTCTCCGTACAGTGGCGAGCGGCGGGTTGGAACTTCCCTGTCAAAGAGGATTATTAGGGTTTTTTGAAGTAGGATTTCTTTGGAGGGGGCGAGGCAGAGGCTCCGAAGCAATCGGGCGGGAGGAGGGCTGAGATCCCGTGCTCGTCTTCACAGGCAAATTTTCTTCCCTTATTTATTACTTTCCCTGTTTTTGGTTTCTTTATTATTGTTCTTGGCGTTTGGTATTGATTGCTTGAAGGTTGGATTTTTTCCAGCCGCTAAGAGTAAGATAAGCTCGATCTCCTCCACGCTTCTCTCCACTCAGACATCCTTTTCTGTCTCGCCAAGTTGAGGTTGAGGAGGCTAACGGACCGCCTCTAAGAGTTTTAATTTCTTTTCAGTTCACTGAAGCCGATGTGTTATTGTTTAACGCTGCAGTGGAAATGGAGCCGGAGGTTGTAGCTTCTGATATTTTATTACCTCCCACCCTTTCCTTTAAGAGGATACAAATGCCAGATAAGTACCCAAAAGGGCATGCAAGAGGCAGGCATTGGAAACATCTAAAGCAGATTCTTCAAGCTGAAAACTACCAGAATTATCCTGCAAATGAACCGAACTGTATGTATCTGATTTTTGGTTATCTTTTGATCTGATGTTTCATTAGTTGAGCTTTTAACCCCGGCAATTCATCAGCGAACATTAGTGATATCACTATTACGTCATGCCCTTCAATTGTGCTACTGCATTTTGTATTCGTGAGCCATTTTTATGGTTGCGTGAGCTCCTTTACTTGCATCTGCATTTCGTGAGTTGCAAGATCCTTCTGTTTCTACGAAGTTTTCTCCCGCTATATTCATTACTTAAGCATTTCATAATTTTACTTAATTGAGAAGAATTTTGTGATTAATCAAATTGTCAATCAAATCAGAGCAGCATCTCTGTTTGTACATATATGCATACTGGTGCATTTGGGAAAAGGGACATCGCATTATGCTAGAGCTATGGTTCAAGGAGGG
>JAXCLR010000073.1:4853205-4877091 GCA_035584095.1 Annona squamosa
AAAATCCATCAATGACAGGATTGTACATAAATGGTCGGGGTACAATGTCCCTCCTGCCCTTCAATTTTATCAGCAGATCTCGTGCCTCACTCAATCCGTTCTCCTTGCACAGACCATTGATAACTGTAGCATATGTATAAACATTTGGTAAGAGTTTTCTTTCTTTCATCTCATTCCAGAGCTTCATTGCATCATCCAATTGTCCATTTCTGCAATGCCCGTCAATAAGAGAGGTAAAAGTCACTACATCAGGACAACAATCATTCCTTGCCATCCTTTCCAATAACAGCAAAGCCGAGGCAATGTCACCTGCCTTACCATATCCATTAATCATCACATTGTATGTCACCAATGTAGGTCTTATTCCAAACTTGCTAATCATTTCCTTGAAAACTGAAGATGCCTCTTCCATTTGGCCTGCCCTGCAATAACTTGCTATGATTGATGTGAATGTCACAACATCTGGAGCGCAAGCACCATTCAAAAGCATCTCATTCAGCAATTCACGAGCTTTCCCCACCTTTTCACCCCAACACAATCCATTCACGAGTGTGTTATATGTGATAGTATCGGGGGAGCAACCAGAACTCTTCATTCCCTTGAAAAACACAAATGCCTCATCGACTTTTCCTAATCTGCTCAATCCCTTTATCACAATATTGAAAGTGCAGGTATCTGGAACACAAAGTCCTGCTCTAAAGAATTGAACCGCATCTTCAATTCTTTCCTTCTTAACCATTAGATTCAGCAGATTATTATAAACTACAGAATTCACCTGGCATTTGCATTCCTGAGCTTTAACAAGCAGTCTTATGGCGGAATCAAAATTACCTACTTGTGCATGGGCAGATACCAAGAACCCAATAGCAGAGCCGTCAGCTGTGTGTCCGTCAATCCTCATGTACTCTAAGACTACTTCTGCTGCTCCAAGGAGACCCGTCCGACAGAGGACTTTTATCAAACACCTGCAAGTTTCAGCAACGTGACTCAAACCGCAATCCGATTTTGCATATTCGAAGAAGTCGAGAGCAGCCTTGGGGCTCCAGCCGCTCAAGCGTTTGACAACGGCCCCGGCGATGGTAGACGACAGCACGTGGCTGAGGAAATCGGAGCGGGCGGGCGAATGCGGAGAATGAAGGAAGAGGGCAGAAACAAGCTTGACAATCCAAGGATCGGGCAAGGTACGTTTGGGAGTTAGTTCTTGATGGATAGCGGGATCGGGGCAAGCGCGATGGAGACGCACGAAGGGAAGATGGTGACGATTGCTGGAATTTTGGAGTCGGTGGAGAAGCATTTTAGTTAGGAACGATGGAGATAGAAGAAGCGCCAGGGGCTTCTCATATTTGAAAGCAACAAGATCTGCACTGCGGACTCCGGGTGCTGCTGCAACACGCAGGGAAGGAAGCGAGGAGGTTCGATCGGCGGCCAAGAACAAGGGCCTGATGAAGAGACTCAAAGCCGCTGCGGCTTTGGCAATGTTGTACGCTCCCAAGGGTTTGTGGTTATTTGCGTTGCATGGACAGGCACCCGTTTACCCTTCACTACGTGCCAAGGGACGCCAAATTTCTCAAATTTTCACGTTTCTTTAGATCCAAATCGTACATTGTGCTTACAATTATTTATAGGGCTCCCAACGTCGTTTGTTTTTGACATACGGATAATTGATTTAAATTCAATCAATTCATGATAGCTACGAGAATAAATTTTATCCAAATTAAATATATTCATGAGACACGTTCGCTTGAAAATATATACATTAATATGTAAATTAAGAAAAATATTTAGAAACATTCATATATTCATATATATTAGAATATAATAATATTTCAAAGAATCATTTATTAGCATAATAATGATATTTTAATAGTTTAGATGTTGCAAATACTCCTTAATTTGATATTTGGCATTAAATTATTTTATTTTTATTGATTTTACACATGTATAGATAAAACTTATGCACAGTAACAGTGTAATACTAGACAAATAAAAAAATTCATGATAATATAAAAGTGATATTAAATACAATATATAGAATGAATTTTCTCTCAAGCATTAAAATATTAAAAATAAAATACGTTATATTGAACAAAAATTTTATAAAGGTAAAGCCCTTATTTAGTTATTTAGCCCAAAACAATATAAAACTTCATTAGAAGTTTTGGTAGTCTAGAACATTAACAAATATAGGAAAAATTATGATCATTATGCGTTGTAACATTTGTGAATAATTTCTTATGTACTCACAACCTTTCACTTTTGATTCCTCTCACTTGCATACTTAGGGGTGCAATTTAGGTGGTTTTGGTTCATAATATACCCTATCTTACCCATTACCCACAACCTTTCACTTTTGATTCCTCTCACTTGCATACTAAGGGGTGCAACCTAGGTTGGTTTTGGTTTATAATATACTCTACCTTACCCATTACCCATAAGATTGGTTCAAATTTCAGTACTAAATCGGTTCATTGAATATTCAAATACAATTTTTAAAAAATATTTTTATGTTATTTTAAATAATATAAAATAATACTCATGTACATTTTAAAATTATGAGTAAATATAAAAGTATAAACTATCGCAACTCAATCATTAAAATTATTAATATATTACATTCACAATTTACAATCTTATTTATACAATAATTTCAGAAGTTAATGACATATATATATAAATAACAAACTAGTTTAGCACTTCACAATTTACAACTTTACAAGGTATAAGATTCATTTGAATTTGAATTTATTAAAATGGATATACATACAAGATGTCACCAACAAAACATAATAAATACTATATAATATAAATTATAGGGTAATTTGCATATAAACCCACATAGTTTAACGCTAATTGCAGATATACTTAAGTAGTTTCACGAAATGCATATTATCCTCACATGGTTTCACCAAAATTGCGTGTTACCCCCACATCGTTAATTGTAGTCAATATTTGCCGTTATATTTTTAAAAATGACAAAAATGCACTCATTTTCATGGGGTAATATGCAATTTTGGTGAAATTATGCATGAGGGCATTTTCGTCATTTTTTAAAATATAACGGCAAATATTAAATGCAGTTAATGGCGTGGGAGTAATACACAATTTTGGTGAAACTATGTAGGGTAATATGCATTTCGTAAAACTACATAGGTATTCCTGCAATATCGGTGAAATTATATGGGTATATATGCAAATTACTCTAAAATATATACAATATAATTATGCACATAATTAATTACCCATATAAGTACTTATGTGGGTCAATTTCGGGTACCCGACTTATCTACCCCACCCGTACCCTATATGAGGAGGGTGGGTAATAATTTTTACCTTACCTATATTCATGAATAAAATTTTCCTTCTTATACTACCCAAATTAGAGTTTGGTTATTGGCACTGATAAGTGCCCAACCTAAGTTGCTTTCCTATGTATACTATCAACACAACCATTATTTATCTTATTGAAATGATGATTTTGTCAATTTAAAATTTTTTAATTCAGATAGTTCAACCTTATATGACTCGTAATAACAAATCAACAATATGTAACATTAAATGATTTAAGAGTCATATTAAATTGAATCATTTTAATTAGGAAAATTTTATAAGTGCAAAACTGTCTTTTCAATAATAGGAATTTATGATAAAATATAATAGATGTAAGAGAAATTTATAAAATAGTGTGGATATATTAGGAATTAGTTATAAATGTTGTGGGTATAAAAAACAAATCTCCCAAAAATATAATTTTAAGGAACTCCTCGTGTTGCCATATTAGAAAGAGTGGATTATAGATAACTAAAATAATTATTTCATTTGATATAAATATTAATGAAAGAGAATATAATGCATGGTTTGAATCTTTTTAAAAAATAATAAATAGAAGATCCAAAAGAGAGGGAGAGGTGGTGCCTAGGGGTGCAACTTGGGCCCATGAAGCTCGGGTTGACCTCAATCCTAACCCTATTTTTGAAATCAAGTTCCGGTTAAGTTTCAAGTTGGAATTTATGTTGATGAATTACATTTTATTTAAAAGTGATAAATTTAGAATTTCATATGAATAAATAATAATAACAAATTATATAAGTAAACGTAATAACATAATCAAACTACATATTTTTAAAAAATAGTAATATAAATAATATTTTTAGAAAAAATTAATATCAAAACTAAGATAAATGAAGAAATTAATAAGTGTAAAAGTAAATGATATAAATAAAAGATAAATATTAATGAAAATAATATACTTTAGTTACAATAAAATTACAATATGCCAAATATGTATTCAAATATAGATATAATAACATAAAATATGAAAAATATAAAGAAATATTGTTTTAAATAGTATGTATATAATATATTTTATAATAAATACAAATGCAAAATCAGGCTCGGTTCAAGTTCACTTGAGCCCTAGCCCTATCGTATTTACAAATTAGGTTCCTTGGATTCGAGTTTTTCAGACTCTGAGTTATGAAAAAACAAATTTCAACACTGTTCCAAATTGAGTTTGGATTCAACTCGGCCTAAGTTACACCACTAGTGGTGCAGAATGGTGGCGGCACTAGCACCCATCGGTTAATAAGGGAGGAAGAAAAAAAAGAGCTACATTGGCTCTCCAAGCTCAAGAATGTTTCTTTTCTAGGGTGTATTTGTTTGGATAAAAAAATTTCCACCAAAACTTTTCAATTCAAAACTTTTTATTCTTCATAACTACTATATTTTTTAATTATTTTTTTACATTTTCCCGTACAGACTACCTTATTTTTCAATCATTTCTACATAATTATACATACAACTAATTTATCCATTTTAATTTTATTCTCTTTATTTCTCATCATTACCCCTATTATATCACATCATTTTTTATCAATTTGATAACTGCTACTTCAAAAACTTTTCATCAAAAGTTTTGCCCAAATCAAATTTTATCATTTATAAAAATGTGTATATATATATTTTTGATTTCTAAAAACAACGAGGGTTTTAGTATTTTTTAAATAACTAAAATACCCCTATTTTCAAACATAAAAAATATATAGATTTTTGCAAATGATAAAACTTAATATATACTTCGTCGCGTGGCATATCCGCACTCAAAACCGTAAAGCAGAAACCGAAATTGGTATAGCTAGAATTTGGTAATTAAAAAAAAAAAAAAAAGTTAATAAGATCTCTAGTCGCGGGAGGAGAAATCAAAACTTTTTATGGAACAAAGGCTCGAGAAGAACATCCAAGAACTGACTAGTGAACACAAAAATAATAATGTACATCCGGCGGCACTTGAGCAACTAAAGCCACAAAATAAATGGTTTACAAGGAGACCTGAATCAAATCTCCAAGCAACATACACCGCCACGACCCCCACGGGGATCCTTATTCCCATCACTAGGGGTGTCGACAAGATCGCCAGGTCCAATAAACATTCCTCCCGATCCAAGCAAAGTGATAATTTAGTTGGGATCTCATGCACCAGAGTTACCGACTTCTACCATAACAGTTGCCTGCTGTATGGATCCTCCCACTGCCACTCCTCTCTCTCCCTCTCTCCCTCTCTCCATACTTTATTGGTGAGGCTATCACTCCTTTATCTGCTAAATATTCCCCATTTCTTTTGTGGGTTGTCATCACTATCTTGTCTTTGGTTCCCACCTTTTGGTTCTGAAGGATCCGTACTATGATAAATCCCACTTGAGCTTGAAGGCTTCACTTTCTTGTCTCCACTTGCAGTAGCAGTTCTTGGTGCACTGAAAATTCCATAACTGGAAAAAGACTGCCCTTGCTTTGCATCTGATGGGTCATGCTTCAACGGCTGCTGTTCTGTGGCTGGACTGCGGTTGGGAGCATCTCGTGCTCTCCATTGTTGGTTTGGTGATGGGCATTCTTGCCTTAATGGCTGATTTCTACCTGGGCCATGGTTGGGAGCTTCTCGTGCTTCCCATCTTTGATTTGGTGGTGGATATCGCCTAAATGTCTGAGTTCTATCCGGGCCGTGGACTGGACCTTCTCTTGCTTCCCATCTTTGAGTTGGTGCTGCATGACCTGATCTTAATGGCTCATTTCTACCTGGACCGAGGTTGGGAGGTTCTTGTGCTTCCAATCTTTGGTTTGGTGATGAGCGACCTAGTCTTAATGGGTCATTTCTACCTGGGCCCCTATTATTCACATGATGTCTTTCAACTTGAGAAGGAAATCCATATGTTTGAGCCTGTGTTCTAGTTCCGGAAGCTTGGGAACTGCTATGATTTGGCTTCAATCCTTGAAAGTGAGCCCTGACATTGTTGTCTCTTTGATGGTGATAATTCTCACCCATGAACGCCAAAGGCACTGAATGGGAAGAAATATCACCTGGAACCACCACCTCATTGGTTGCTGCCTTCCCATTGGCAGGTTTTGCCTGAGGTTCAGCTAGGGGTTTTGAAGAAATAACGGGCGCTTGTATTTCTGTTAATTCTTCACCATCGCTGAAAGTGGAGGATATGCAATCATCATCAGCTTCTTCGTCGGATAACTCATCATCTTCTGTTTCCAACTCTTCCTCAGAAGCATCCACTTCTTCAGTCCAGGAGGAACCCTGAACTAGGTCAGTAACATCGTCAGTTGACATAAGAACTTCACTGCATGCGCCTTCTACAGCAGTAGCTTCCTTTCTTCCTTTCTTCGCCTTACCATTCTTTGAAAACTTGATGTGCCTGACTACTACATATGCTTGCCTCTTCTCCACAAATGGACCACTTTCCACAAAAGCAGCATCTTCTATCTGATAGAAAACATGTCATGGATTATTTGTGAGATAAAAACACTACGTAAATGTCCAATTGCCCACCGTACGTGACAAGTATAAATATAAAAATGCACTAGAAATCTAGCTGTAACAATTCCCATTTAGGAAGTATGATGGGTAAAAGATGAATTAGAAAGATATGAAAATACCAAAGCTGTAAATGTGGATAGTAATCCGCCCAAATCTTCCTGTTCTGTACCTGTGACCATGCACTGTAGCAAAAATAAAAATTAAAAAAAAAACTCATCTTAAGTTAATCAGAATAAAAAAGTTCCGCTAGTAGCATTGCAAGAAGAAAACAAAAACGGCCTGATTAATCATGACTGCAGAAGAATACGAAGAAAGGAGGTGTGAGAAGAAAGGAAGGGCAAGAGAATGGTTGATATCAGTTTCCTCCATTCTTCCTCAACTAGGACAAACCCAAGTCTGCAAGTCACAATTACAACAGCAGAAATGAAGGAAATAACTAGGATCTCATACATTTGTTTTGGGAAGGACCCAGAAACAGAACCATACTGAAATAACATCACCAAAAAAACAAATCATGAAAATTATGAGGCAACCATAAAAAAAAGTTGGCTTTTCCATCCGCACCATCAGGCCAGAAACCAAATGGATCATACACCAGAAATCTCAAAAAAAGTAGCAAACAAAGTCCTGGAGACATTATACACACTAAAATAACAGCAAAGTAAAAAACAACATAAATCTTATGGTTCCAGAGCTTGGCAAATAAAACTGCACCTGTTACAGCTTGATCAAGGTACAGATGTCTAACAAGTGAACTGGTATGTGTCCAACTAAATTTAAACAAATGCCTTGATTGTAAATTACAAATCTCAGCAATGGGTAGCCATGCACGTGTATCTATGCATGTGCATGAAGTGTCAAAACTTCAAAAAAGCATATTCAGAGAAGAAAAATGCAGTACCTTCACCCTATAACCACGTTCCATTATTCTCTTAACCATATCGGCTTTTATTTGAAGGTCTTGTTGTTCCTGAAAATTAAGGTAATAAGTAATGAAAGCGATTTTTTCTCAACTAGTATAAAAGCCTATCCAACACAATGATTCAACTTTGACCCACAAGCAATTTAGTCTGGAATTAATCATTGTCTAGACTCTTGACAAAGTAATGGAACTGGCTAGCGAATAAATGGTAAATCTATAGCATAGTTCCTATCAGTAATGTCACAGGTAAGTCAACTATAGATACAAAAAGCATGCATCTACACACGCATAACAAATATATCAATTATATGACATACTGAAAATTTAGAGAAACATATGAAAACTTTTGCAACTTGAAGTGAAAATTAAAGTAATATCAAAACACATGCAATGACAAATTTAGGAATAGAAACATAAAATAAAAAAAAGTTTCAGAAATAAAAGTTATCAATGAGCATAAGCTTAACCAAAATCACAACTGAGAATGCCATCAGGGTCCGCAAGCTGTATAAATGAAATTCAATCTATCAGCATTTTTCCTCCTTTCCAATTTAAGGAACACAGAAAGCGAATCGTCACCATTGGCAATGACTGCAGTTATCAGTTATTCCCCATTTCAACACTGACTATATTCCCTATTGTTGTTTTTTTTTTTTTTATGATTATGTTGTTAAATAGGCATGACAACCATTATTTTCAATATTTAGCAACTTGTAAATAAGACTTTTTGCAGACACAATATGGTGAAGAAAATCCATGTCATCCCCATCAAAAGTAAGGGAATATAGGCAAGTGAGAGCAGAGTCAGGTTTGAAGCTCTCAACTGATTTTGTTTTCTTTCTCCCCTCTCTTAAAAGAAGTATCAGTATCCATAATCAGCATTGTTACAGTGCAAAATTAGATTCTTGCTTGGTACAACCATACAAGTCCTACACAATAACCAATCAACCCAAGTAGAGAGACCCATCTGTCTTATATGCAATACACACTTGAAAACTTCATCTCCTTCTTCATGCATAAAAATGAAAATTAACTTACCTCTTAACATACATTTTCTCATACATCTATATCAACCTAATACTACCACTTGCTATTTTCAATCATTTTTTTTATCACTTTGACTCAAGTTCGTCCCCAGAAAAGAAATGTAACTTGTTCCTAAGCAGGCAGCAGGCGACTGACTGAAATGGTTTGCTGGAGCAAATTTTTAGTACTCAAGTACTATAAAGAAGAGGGATTTGGTGGGGGGTGGGTGTGGAAGGGGGAACATTAGGTTCAAATTGTTTAATTGAACCATATAACATACAGATACAAGCCTCTTAATTGTAGATTAGAAATTTGCAATACTGCAAGAGGATTTCAAAACAATAATGCCATCATACTCAAAATCTTCTTTGGTGGGCTCCAATAGTCATGAAAGAGAACCCACACACAAACAATATATGAAATGAACATAATAAAACAAAGCTCAGCCTGGTCAATCAATAACACAGCTGTATTTGACCCTTGAATCTTCAGAAATCATCAGTTGTCTCATGCAATAAGGAACTTCACAAGCCAGCATACCAAGTACTTACAATTTTTCTTGTAAAGCGGACCTCCTTGGGAACTGATTTCAGAACATGTGTCTGCATTAACAACCCAATTTTGTTAAGGCT
Source organism: Annona squamosa (assembly GCA_035584095.1). Taxonomy (NCBI): domain Eukaryota; kingdom Viridiplantae; phylum Streptophyta; class Magnoliopsida; order Magnoliales; family Annonaceae; genus Annona; species Annona squamosa. The sequence continues at coordinate 4,862,600 of JAXCLR010000073.1, forward strand.
ACTCAAAGGAAAAGCAATTCTGAATACCATATAATTAAAAATTATTCCCAATCAAAAAAATATATATTAGATATCATTGAAATATTATGTCTGATGATTGAGGTGCTACAACTTGTACTAACCTCCTGGTGAATATGAAAAACAAAGTAAAGATTAAGCATGGAAAACTTAGGAGGAATTCCAAAACAAAGGTGCTCCTGAAGTATTGATAACAGCATTGTAGATTTCACATTAAGGTCCTACTCAAAATATGTAAACGGGTACTCTCAAAAAAAAAAAAAAAAAAATGTAAATGGGAGAGAAAACCAACTCTTTTTTTTATCATTTTTCCTTTGGTACTTGGTCGATTTAGACAAAACGGACCATCAACATTGTCTTACACAATAAGTCCCAGAGAGTCAACAAGGTGATCCAATGGGTAAAAGGAGAACATTTATGTAAACAACAACAACAACTTTTAAGTTCAAGTAATAAGGTCTAAACCATTTGGGGATGCTGACACTGTAATTTGATTTTTATGGCAATGAATCCTATTAAGCCATTGCCATTTCATTTTGCACTTTAGTAACTATTGCTTTCTTTTATGAAGTACAATACTGGCAAGGTTTGAACTTTGAACAATCTGTCAACTCACAATCAACTAGAGATCTAATAATCCTTTGTAGAAATAAAAATAATTCAGGTCAGCTAACTCTTTAATTCATTTTCCTAACTGAGAATGAAGAAAACAAGTAATTTCACTAATTCATTCAGCTGAAAAGTAAAATTATTTATTAACAATGAATCTTCCACGGTAGCCAACCCGCTTTTTGTGAGTTGCACTTCAAGGTTGATTTTTGCACATTTTTCACTCCAAGATTTGAAATTTGAGTAGTAGAAAATGAGAGAACAGGTCTTGCAGTTCTTGCCACTCCTTATTGCCAGCAACTTTGTCATCCCTTTAACAATGTTAGATATCCTTCTCAAAAAAAAAAAAAAATAAAGCAACAGACCTGACAAAGAATACAGGCATTGGACAAAACACAGGCTTAATTTGGTTTTCAAACATTTGCCTTACCAGTGAACATAGGATATGTATAATTGCAGGATCATTCTAATTCATGATGCGCAAAATGGTTCAGACTCTCAAACCAACTCTTGTGATGAGAACCATTACACTTGTTTACATTTAGAGCAAAACTTAACAATCTGTTGCTTCTTAACTAAAAACCCCCTGCAACTACAATCGGAACAAACACTGTTGGCTGCAAGAATCCTAATGTATTGTTCTTCTCTCTCATAAGCCATCTCTTTAGCTAAACCATTAGTTTTCGAGCCAAATATTATTGTCACAGGGAGTTGAACTTTTTTCTTTCTGTAGACTAAACTAGAATCAACTTGGCCATAACCAGTGCAGCTCTTTTCTTAAGGATCTGTTCAGACAGTGGAAAAACCAAAAGGGAACAAAGGCAGTAAACGTTGGAGAAATGGGTAAAAATTGAAGTATACAACATTTTTTGAATAAAGATACAAATACAGTTGGTGATATGTATAAATTGGGTCATGATCAATTTAGATATACCTAATTGAGTCGGGGAAAAGGACAATTGACAGTTTGGATAGTTAGATGCTACTTTGCACTAAATAAGAGGAAAAGGGTGAGAAAATAATTTCTCCTCCCCACTTCCGATTATGCAAACAAAGTCTAATGAAAATGGCCAAACTGTGTGTCACGTTCTCTTATATTAACCATAATAAGTTTTCTTAACAAAAGGCAAAAAATAAAAAAAAAATACAAGGACCCTTGCTAAGTTTCAATAGCAAAATAGAAAACTCTCACACATTAAACCAAAATTAGAGTTGACTATTGCCCGAAGGATGAATGAAGTGCTTTCGCAATATACCTTGCTTTTCAAACGATTCTTCAAATTGATTTTTTGTTGGTATTTCACTTTATGATAATCCATGATCTTACAGACAGGTGGTTTTGACTTTCGTCCAACCTGACACAAATTTACGACACTATTTGAGCAGCAAGTGGCAAGAAAACAATAAGAGATGATTACAGTAATACAATCCAGAAAAATTACATTTGTTTAGAATCAAACTGAGATATTTTTAAAATATACTACCACAAAAGCATGAGGAATTTCCAAAGCAGAGTAGCAAAACATTCTGACAAAAAAAAAAAAAACATAGTACATTCACTGACACAGATGGAATTCCAAAAACCCTACTATTCCCATACATGGGCCTCCGGTTAGGTGGATTGAAGATATGGATAGATCTTTAAGGAGCAAACCCGTTAAGGAAATTGTTATTCCTTCAACTTCTTTGACTATATATGCAGTTGTGGACAACATATTTTGCACGTGGATGTTTTAGAAAATTGAAGGCTATACTATAGACAGATACAGTTTCTAATTCCCATCCCAAGTTCTAAAAATGAGGGGTCAGTAGTGAATCCTAAAAGGTTTAGAGCCTATGTCAGCTCTTTACAAGGAACATGCTCCTTTAACAAGTATTAAGTGGTTCACCCACTCTGTCCCTTTTCAACATATTGATAAATTAACAATTGGAGAAATATGGCTTGAAATTAAGACTTAAAATATTTTATTCAGATGATATTCTTAATAAACAGGTTAGAATAATCATAAAATCAAAAATGACTACGAAATGTTAGTGACCTTTGTAGGACCAACATTTTCTTTTGTACAGGAATGAAGGGGAAGGAATTTATTTATGCGATTTAAAATATTTTTTTATTTCAGTTTCCAGCTGGTCCAGATTCATTATATGTAAAGAAAAAGAGAGATTGAGTGGGTATATGGAACTGATGGAAAGTTGGAAACACAAGGGAGCACTTAATAACTTTCTCATATATTCCCTTGGCTCACTCAAATATACATCAGCAAGAATTAATAGTGACACAACAATATATATTCATATCTCTGTCTAATGTATTCCTTCCAACCATGCAGCTGATCTGCATAAAGTGTTAACACCAAATTTTGATAAGACAATCAAAAAATAAAGAACGATATCTGTTTTACAGTTATTGGAAAAAATTTACCTCAACTAAATCAAGTTTTAACTTCATCGCACGGTCCAATGCCTCGCGTAGGGAGACAATGCTATGCCCTGTGAACAGTGTAATATGGAAAAAATAGCTTATCATGGGCAATAATTTAAAGTGAAGTCAATAGGTAATAAAATGAAGAAAAACAAAATAAAGCAGTTTGGGCATGTTGAATGGAGTCCTGAAATGACACCAGTTAAGAGAGTTGAGTTTATTCAGATAGAATGCAGTAAGAGAACAAGAGGAAAACTCTAAAAAGGTGAATAGCACTAATTAAACAAGATATGAAGACACTAGAGATTACTAAAATATAATTCATGATCATAAAAAGTAGCACAACACGATTCATGTGGTTGATGCATGGTCCAATGAAGGGTCAGGCCACTTCCAGTCTTTAGTACACAGGATGTTGTTTCCAAATTTGAACTCATGACCTTCAAGTCATACAATGACAACTTTAACCATTGCGTAAAGTCTCCCCTTCCAAAGCATGTTGCTTCATACAGCGATCATCATCATCATCAGCCATGTCACTTCATAGGGCAATCAAATATGAATAAACAGCGACACAACCCAACATTGCTTACCTATTCAGCTCTAATCTGTTCTCTGGTTCTTAGTTTCAAACAGTACAGTGCATATGGTACAAACTTCAGGTTCAAATGGGACCTATACTTGCAAGAAGTTATATTAGATATTTTCAGCCCATCCCTGGACCTTTCCTCGTCAAGTGAGATTTGTTCACTCTGCAGTGAAATTTTCCGAGAAGAGAGAGAGAGAGAGCAGGGGCTGGGGGCAGGCATATTGAAACTGATGACAGAAAAGATGTAGTGAGAAAAAATTGAATAGATAATTCCTAAATGGAATAGCCACTAATTATCTGAGAATGACATGTCATATTTGGCGATATCAGCAGCTTGAATTTAGCATGGCCATTTCGCAATCTCTTTCTTGCCAAATTCCCACGTGCTGAATTAAAAAGAATGCAAATCAAAAAAAGGGAACATATGGCATTTTCCTCCAATGTCAGAAGTAATGAAAATAACAGTTGGTAGTAGGTACTGAAATGGTCCGTTTATGCAAGGTTTTTTATAAAAATCCCATTTGTTTTTCCCTTCATTTACGTAAATTACTGATCTTCAACCCAACAGCATTAGCTTTCTCATTGAGGCAGTTGCTCGAACACGTGGCAAGCATTATGAATCGTTGGAGCAAGCCAATTTGCGAGCGGGAATTTGTACAGTATGCAGCATTGACACAAAATCATTGCATCTTTAGATAGTTCAACCTTGCAAATCTAAGACGCGAAATCTCCAGAATCCGCTACAGCATAATATCTTTCATCCAGCAAACAGGCAACAAATAAAAGCACTACCTTCATCGGTGACAAGCCTGACATAGTCTCCAGTGATCGCCTCATTTAACCGATACTCTTTCTTCCCTCTTTCTTCTTTCTTCGGTTTCACGGCCTAAAGTCGGGATGCCAAAAGCCGTCAAACACACGGATGATGGTTGAGGAAGATTGGGTGGTGGAAAGGAATTAAGTGGGGGAAAAAAAAGCAGAAGACAAGACCTGGACGGGAGCAGCATAAAACCTAACGGCAGCCAACTGCTCGAGACCAGGCCTCCGAGGCATCCAAGGGTGGCTCTTCTCCGCAGCTCCCTGACCTCCGGCAATGCTGCTGGTTGGAGGCTGGACGGCGTAGCGAGACCTCCGCGGCCATCCCGTGCTCTGCCAATGCCAATTTCTGAAACACTGCCGTCCGATCCGGCCCCAAAAAGGCATTGCCTCCTTGCTTCCTGAGATTCCTCGCCCGCAAAGCCGCCGTCGGTATCTCTGTCGAGGTGCAGGCAGCCGAGGAAGGAACGGGCATGCACCGGGTTCTCTTTCCTACATAAAACAAGTGTCCAAAAAAAAAAAACATCAACAGAACCGAACCGGTGATGAACCGGTCAATAGCGAACCAACCGAACCAGTATCATCAGCTGGATTAAACGGTGTGCATAAACTGTATCATCTCTTGATAATTAAAAAATTAATTTGAGGTTATGAGTTATGACACTAGGAAAAGATGATTGCACTTTAAATAATTAGGCACCATGAAACATTGTTTTCTTTGCTTGGTTAGAGTTTTGAAAATATGAATAGAAAATAGCACCACTAGTCCTAATTTCTGCGTAAATAAATTTAAGAATAATAAAAGCATCGTATTTGAAATTTTTAATCGTGCATAAAATATTACTATTACTATTTTTTTGATTTTATCTATTTTTAAAAAAATTGCACATGTTCCACTGTAATAATTTTATATTTATAAAATCCGAAGTGCGACTTAAGGAATCTGAATTTCAGTTCAAATTTTAGCTTAAATTTTAGGACACTTTGATGCAAGCGGTTCCTACTTCCAAGTGGGATTCGTACGCTTTTACAAGGCGCAACAGTGTTTATAAAAAGTCACTAGTGTTTGCTATTTGACTTAATATGGTATGAGTAATAATGATTACTAAAAAAGAATACAATTCAAATGAATATAGTGGTTGTATAGGATATGAAAAAGATGATTAAAGAATAAAATAGTTATATAAATTGAAAATTTGTAACTAGATGAGTTTATTAGAATAACAAACACACCAGCTATGAATATTTTCTCATGGATATATGTCTTGGTAGGCTGCAGTGAAATTATGAAAACAAAGTAGGAAATCACAATACCCTGTTGCAGAGAGAAATTACCTAACAGGCTGCTTTTTATTTTCATGACATATTCTGCTACAACTAGAGCTTCCCGGATCAAATGTATTTGTTAAAACATAAAATTTTTGAACTAAAAGTTTTTTGCCCTCAACAACTACTATATTTCTTAATTATTTTTTACTTGCTTATATAAAACTTTCGTATTTTTCAACTTAACTATTTTAACTTTATTCTTTTTCCTTATCAATGTTATCCATATCATATGATATTATTTTCTCCTATTTTAAAATTGTTTACACCAAAAGTTTTATAACTTCCTAAGCATGCCCTTGATACATAAATGATATTTTTATGTTTTGTATTTACAGCTCAACCAAAATACATGTTCCAATTATAGCTTTAGGTGTTTAAATTTAATAATGTTCCTAACAAAGTAATTATGGAAACAATGTTCCAAGAGACAAAAAATAAATCCTTATGTAGAGAGCTGAGGTAGAACCTCTCATACCCTAAGTGAGACTCTATATCTATTATTTTAATATTTTATAACTCGGTGATGATATTAATATGTGATTGTAACTTACATAGATAACAATTTTATTTTTAATATTTTTTTCTTTATACTTTTTATGTGGGTTTAAGTGTGTTTAATTTATATATTAAATTTTATCATTTTTGATTTGTTGAATATTTTTATAACTTTTTTAAAATAAATAATTTTCACATATCTCACACTCCCTTACCTATAGAATAGGTATAAATTTCGATTTTGAAATTTTATAAAAATATATAGAAGAATTCAAAATGAATAAATTTTAATACTTGAATTATATATAGTCGAGCCTACATGAAAATGAAAAGAGCATGAAAAAACTTAAATATATAAAATATAGAAGGTCATTATTTAGGTAAGTTGCAGCCACATGTATGCCATCGTCACTTTTTATATATGGCCTTCATCCTCCACAATTCATGGCATTATTTGACAAATTTGGAATGTGTAACCTAATTATAATGGAGGGCTATTTGAAGGCAAGTGCTTTTACTTGACTTTAAACTTCACACATCCCACTTAACATATTCTTAAATACACTCACATCACCAGCTTAGCAATCAAAGTGATGGATCATTATTTAACATTTTTAACTATATAAATATACTATTTTTATTATTAAAAAATTCGTTTATGCTCATAATATTTACTTCTATTTCTTAATATATGCACAACGTTTTAAAAAATGTTATTGACATTTATAATATTTTATCATAAATTTCTACTTTTCATATTATAGTCAAACATAACTGTTAACTAACTCATCAAAAAGATAATATTGCTCGTTCAAAATTTTCCTAATTGAAATAATTTTGCCCAAATATGATATATGAATCATTCGATGTTATAATTTAATGACCTGTTAACATTAAAATCATATTAAGTTTTAATTGTTTTAGTTAATAAATTATAAAGGAGCAAAATATTTATTATTTGTTTTGACTGTTTCGATATAATAAAAATTTTATATGAAATATTATAGATATAAAATCAATTTTTAAAACATTGTAAGTATATTATAAATTAGGGATAAATATCATGAGTATAATTACAATGATTACTTTTTATTGCTAGCTTAATTTTTAACTTTTTCACTTCTCCTATTTGGGAAGTAATAATTTTTTTTTCAAAGGCAAGTGTACAAACGTTGGCCTTATGCTTGCATAATAAATACATGGATAAAAATTTTTAGCGTAAAATTTTTAAATGAGATAATAATATGATATAATAGAGATAATGATGTTAAGTAAAAATAATAAAGTAAAAATAGACAAGTTAGTTATATAAGTAATTGTGTAAAAATAATTACAAAGTAGAATAATCATGTATAAAAAGTATGAATAAATAATTAAAAAATTAAGTAGTCACGGAGAGTGAAAAATTTTAAAATACAAACGTCAAGAAATCACACCCTTATTAATCTTTCTTATCAATTTTATATTATTCTTATTTTTAGTCGTTGCAACAATTGTATTAGGGGATGGATTCCGTGTGGTTAACCACCAGGCAAGTTGGCACTTAAGAATTCTCATCACAAAGGTTCACATTAGTCCTACTTCGGTTAAAATTGTGTATCTTGTTGCTTATCCTCTCATCAAAATGATAAATTTTAAAAAAATCCTAAAATATATCTAGATAAATAAAAACTCCTTAAAAAGTTTATGCAAATCTATTTAAAAATTTTAAATGAGGTTCACAAACGTATAAAATTCTTTTAAAATAATGAAGGCTAACAACGGGCCAATAAGATGGAATCAGTTATGCCACACACCTTTTATAAATTATACCACACACCTTTTATAAATTATGCCACACACCTTTTAAAAATTTATACTATTTTTTTCTGTGACGACGACGATGATGATGATTATTATTATTATTATTATGATGATGATTATTATTATTATTATTATGATGATAATGATGATGATGATGATGATGATGATGATTATGATGATGATGATTATTATTATTATTATGATTATGATGATGATGATGATTATTATGATTATTATTATTATTATTATGATTATTATGATTATTATTATGATTATTATAATAATTATTATTGTTATTATGATTATTATTATTATTATTATTGCCATCATCATCATCATCATCATCATCATCATCATCATCATCCATCTGTCCCAAAAGCTTTTTCGTACCGCATTGCGATTTTTATAGACACGAGATACGGTTCGAAAGCGATCTTCCTGCTATCATTCATCTCCACAAATCTACTTTTTTTTTTTTTTTTTTTTATGTTTGTTTTGGGCTTATAGCTAGCCTGCTTCCGCACGGCGGCTTCCGCCGGGCTGCGTCTCGAAAGTTGGCGTTGAAAAAAGGAACGGGAGCAGCAGCTCGTCGACCACTGCGTTGCTTCAAGCCGCTTTCCTGGCTTCGGAAAAGATGCCAGATTTGGAGCAAAGAAGAACGCAATGGGAGAATGCGACAGCCGGCGCCATTGCGGGATTTGCCACCGTCGCTGCCCTCCATCCTCTTGACGTCGTCCGCACTAGATTCCAGGGCATGTCCGACAATCCTTCTATCTCTCCGTGTCTAAAACATGCACGAAGCAAGCGACTTCTAAATCTCAGGCCGAATCTTCTTTTTATCTGCTCGTGGATTGAACTTCTGCCGTGTTTGAACTGCAGTTAACGATGGACGAATCTCCCATCTTCCGACCTACAGGAACACCGCGCACGCCGTATTCACGATAGCACGTAATGAGGTATTTTTCTTTTCCCTTCTCTTATTTCGGGTCCGTTTGAGAAGAAGAGTGGAGAAAAGGAAGAAGCGTGATTTGGAAAGGCGAAGGAATGGCAAAAAACGGCGTGGCGTGGCGTGGCGTGGCGTGGCGCGACTCGAGGTGATGATGACTGGGAATAAAATTAATAAATGTAAATAGACATGTTTTTCAGATGTAAAGGTTTCAGGGAAGATTGGAAATGTAAATCAAAGACTGGGAAAAAGGAGTGGAGAGTTGCTGGGTATATGGACAGGCAGTGATGCAACAGACTACAATAAGACATAAAAGCAGTAAAAAATGGTTTGCGATGGTTCTTATGATTGCTTTAAGAATTATGACAGCGCTAGTTGACCATTGAAATATTCATATTGATCACTAGAAGAAATTTTTTTTTATCCAAATCTTCAATATAGATCATTCTATCAGTTTGATATGTTCTAAATTGTGATTATTCTATGGGTTTTGGATATTATATCAATTAATGACTAAAGAAAGCACAATACGCGTAGTCAACTTGCTCAGAAGCTTAAATTTTGTTCATTGTTGATGATATTATATGGTTTTCATATTGCTATCACTGGCATTGGTTGGTTGGAACCATCTGCCTTGATATCCTGCCCAAATTCTTGTAACAAAGCTTCACCTTAGTCTTACTCTGGTTGAAATTGTATATTTTGTTGCTTATCTCCACACCATAATGATAATTTGCTTCACCTTAGTCTTGCTCTGGTTAAGATTGTGTATATTGGGGCATATCTAGACACTATAATGACGCGATGCGCAATGCAGGGTTTAAGAGGTCTTTATGCTGGTTTCTTCCCGGCAGTTATTGGTTCGACTGTTTCATGGGGCCTGTATTTCTTCTTGTAAGTGTCTCCAGCATCCTTTAAAGTGCAGATTGTGTATCACTATAAAATATTACGAATTCTGCATATGTTGCCATTAGTGCGGATAGTGGATGCATTTCTATTCCATGATGATATACCAAGGCTTTATTTAGGCAGTAGCAGGCTAAAAGTTCAGCCAGTTGAGTAGAGTGTTAGAAGGAAGCAGTTTCAAATTGCTTTCCCTGACAATATTTTTATAGACTCTTTGGTGTGACAAATAGCGTGCATAGCACTTCTCCATTCAAACAGGGTTTTAAAAAGAAACATTGAAAGCATGCTTTCATGTTGTAGGCTGTGTGGCGAAATGAAGCCCAAGAAATCTATTCTTGCAGTCTTTTCCTGTTTGGTTACTCCCATGAAATAGAAGCCCCTTCCCCCTCATGTAATCTTTCTAGTTTGTATTTTTGTGCTAATTTTTTACTGAAATTCGATTTTATGTTTAGATAATGTCATAATGACATATATTTACAGGTTTAAAGAGATTCATATGAAGCTGAATTTGGCACAATTATTGTTTTGCATGACCTTGTAATGCATTTAAATGAAATGTGTTTGCCTCAATAGCCTCTTTGTAAAGCCTTGTCTAGACTGTGTGCATGGGTGCCCTGGGCCCCACAATGTGTTAGAGCTGTGCACTTGGTCAGCCATGCAAATGATGGAGATCAGACCAGTGCAAACAAATGCAGAAAAATCATCGTCTCTTTCATCATCTAAGCTTTTCTAACACCTCCCAATAGTACCTGCATGAATTCTATTATATCATTCTGTTTTACATTGGGAATTTGCTCTTCATAGATAAGATTCAGTTTAAAATAATTGAAGATTCTAATGTATAACAATGTGACTAGCAGTAACATGCAAAAAATGTCATGATATGCTAATCTTTGCATTATTCAATCCCAAATTGACTCGATAACAAACTTATGAAGCTAGCTCATATTTGACCCTAACTTCTATGGGGGAGTCAGTTCAAACCATTACCTTGGACTCAACTTGAACTAGTTGGGATTCATTTTTAATTTTACATTTTTACTACTGAGGTTAGGTTTGAGAAGCAATTTCAAATCTTGCTTGGTTGTTACGAATGTACTCTGAGGTGATCCAGGTTACACCTGTGCTCGCCATCCCCATTCTTGTTTAATCATCATATGTCATGAAGATCACCTTCATCTCAACGACTCAATCTTCACAGTTTCTCCTTAGTTCTTTGGAACATCGGCATGCCATTTTATTACTCCTCAGTCTTTAATGAAAGTTTTGTGCAGTCTAATGAAATTTTACTTGATTGATATGCATGTACTCTGAGATGATCCAGGTTTCACCTTTGTCTACCATCCCTGTTCTTGTTTTGTTATCATTTGTCATGAGGATCACCTTCATCTCAATCTTCACAGTTTTACTTAGTTGTTTGGTCCATCAGCTTGCCATTTTATTACTCATCAGTCTTCAATGAAAGTTTTGCGCAGTCTAATGAAATTTTACTTGATTGATACAAATGTACTCTGAGGTGATCCAGGTTTCACCTTTGCCTACCATCCCTGTTCTTGTTTTGTCATCGTGTGTCATGAGGATCACCTTCATCTCAATCTTCAGTGTTTTGCTTAGTTGTTTGGTCCATCATCAGCTCGCCATTTTATTACTCAGTCTTTAATGAAAGTTTTGTGCACAGTCTAATTGCTGGCATACTTTTTTCTATTGTTTTAGCTATAATAAAGCCAAGCAAAAGTACTCAAAAGGGAGTGAGAAGCAGTTAAGCCCTGGCCTTCACCTCATCTCTGCTGCGGAAGCAGGTGCTTTGGTATGTAATCTATCTACAACGTCCAATTAATTGGAAGGCATCTGCCTATTATTGGTGACGTGAATTAATTGAATCTTTTCCGACTTGCCTTAGCCTTACAATACCATAACAGATAGAAATGTTGTGCGGTTAGTTTTCTACATTCATCATCTGATGTTGTGAGTAATTGGAATGAACAAATGAATAGTCAGGACTAATGACTGTGAGCTTGACTCAAATGTCTTTGGTTCAGGTAATAGCAGCTTCTGGCAATCTTACTACTGTCCTAGTTGGTTGTACATACATCATAACTGGAGTTACGCTGTCAAATATGATTATAAATGGATGCATGGTCTCTGGCGTCAAACATGAATTTGAACTTGACATCTACATGCATATAATGTTTATATAACTATGCATTGGACAATTGAAATAATCCTAACTTCTTTAGATTATCATTGTTACTGTGACGTTGAACTCAGACACCAAGAAAACATAAGAACAAGATGAACACAGTAGTAGTTATGGAGAGTTTTAGTAATTATGTTGTGTGATTTCATGTTCTTTGATTGGATAAATTCGCTAGCTGAAGTTTACTCGATTGCTCTATGTTTTGCATAAGGTGCAAGTAATATGATTCTTCTTACATTGTCCTAGATTTTCGTTATGAAATCTTGTAAACTTTGAGTGTATGTTGCTGATCATAACTATTTGTGGTCTTCTCAGGTTTGTTTGTTTACAAATCCTATTTGGCTTGTCAAAACAAGACTGCAGCTTCAAACACCTCAACACCAAAATCGTCCTTATTCTGGGTTTTCGGGTCTGGTCCATAACTTGGTATTAATCTTACTGGGAGATTTCTTAGCACCAAGTGAACATATTGGCCTTGTGATTTATTAATTGTTCTAGGTTATTAATCTTCAACTTTGGTATATGGATGTCGTTAAAACATTGATTTTTTCATGGTAAGGAATGCAGACTTTAGGCGCATTTAACTTGAAATAGGAGAACATATAGTTTTTAGCTTATTGGACTTCTTTGCCTATTTGTTTTACTGGAATTGAGGGAAGAGTAACATGAATAAAGCAGTTTCCTTTAGAACAGAGGGGAGATTTCTTTGGAGCAGATATTTGAGGGAAAGGTTCTCCCTTGAGACAACATTCTGAGTCAGAAATATGGGGAAACAAGATTTTCTTTGAAACAGCGACACAAAAGTGAACTTTGTAGACAGATTCATATTCAATTTTTTAGTGAATTTATTTGCATTTATTTTGATTAATACCATGTTTTACTTATCATTCAATTTGCTACTTTGTCAATTGCACTTGTGTTGAGCCCAAAATACCAGTCTGTCAATTGGTCATGGGGTTAAATTGTCTTAACTACAGAGTTGACATTCTAATTTGATTTTTTTCTTGGTTTGGGAATTGATGTCATTTGATGCTCCAGAAAGCTAATGAAAGAAGAATTGTCCAATTGTCAAACATTGTTCCATAAAATTGGAAGGAAAAAATTCTAGCTTCGTTGTCCGATGGTGATGATGCTATAATGTCCTTCATATTTATGTCAGAGTAATATTGTTATAAAATATCTCCCATGATTGTATATAAGATACAATCTACCCCAATACAAAAAATCCTCTTCAATATCTATTATATTGGACAGTATCTGTTTTTCCATGTTGAGCCTTAACACGTGTCTAGATGTTTTTAAAGCTCTTTCCAATAGTGAATTTTGTCAAAGCAAGACATTCCTGATACCTAATTTAGTGTTGTGTTCATTTCTTTCTGTTGCATTTCTTGTTCTACTTTCATGATGATCAATGGATCCATGATGTTTAGAGTTCACGGATCATTCTTTGTAATCTTACTGTGAAATAGATTATTATAGATGTATATGTCAGTTCTATCCCTTTTTATTGTGCCAATGATTGGACCAGTGAATTCTAATGTGATAGTATATCTTATAATTAATCATTCCATTTTTCATGCTGGCAGATGCCTTGAGAACCATAACAAAAGAGGAAGGCTTGCGTGCACTTTATCGAGGAGTTGGACCTAGCCTGTTACTTGTAAGTTATAGGGTTATACACCATAGTTTGTAGGTCATGTAGTCATCCAATTTCAAGTAAAAGTAATGGATTCCTGTGCGATTGTGTTAATATTGTTTCTTTCATCAATAATGTTTGGCTCCTGATGTTTTCAGTGAATCACATTATTTCAATAATTTTATTTCTCTAAAAAAGCAATAGGTGGTGGCCTGTTTTGTTGTGGCTGTGCAACTTGTTGCCAACATTTTCTGTCTTTATTTTGGAAAAATACAACATCCTTTGGACAATGTGCCTTTGTGTAGCAATGAGGAAATTGAAAATTACTGGGTTATGCTCTAGCAAAATTTAACTGCAGAAGATCTTTTACTAACTACTGAATGCAACAAATGGCATAGCAATTACCAGGAATAAAATCACTTGCAACAAAGATTGGCCACCAAGTGTTCCTGGGCGGGTTCTCTACTTATTAATGTTACTCCATCTGTAGCTATTTCCTTTTTTCCCATGCAAATAACCATGTTGATGGTTTCAACCTTTTTAATGTATGATTTCTGGCAAGAAAGGAGTATATCAAAATTTCTTTCTTCCATGTATCTTGTAAAATTTTGACCAAGGGTGTGTTTGGGAATAGATAAAACTTTTGATGAAAAGTTTTGGAGAGTAAAAGTTGTCAAATGATGTGATATGATAGGGGTAATGATGAGGAGTAAAGATGATAAA
>JAXCLR010000073.1:4878737-4894303 GCA_035584095.1 Annona squamosa
TTATTAAAAAATATGATAATTATAGATAGTGAAAAGTTTTAGATTAAAAAGTTTTGAGTTGACATTTTTTCTTTGTTTCCAAACACACCCCAAATCAGTAATTGCCTGTGCTTCTGATGGAAGTAAAATACATGTTAGAACATTTGACTGCTTTGTGCATATAAATAAATCAATATCAATCTCAGTTTAGCAGTTCCTCTTGTTCTAGCTATTTTATTCAGGTTGACAGCAGAAGAAATCTTTTATATGCAACCCTTACAAAAAGAAACAAAAATGTTTTTTGAATCCATCCTACAAAATTTCTCAGGTATCTCATGGTGCTATTCAATTCACAGCTTATGAGGAGCTCCGCAAAATTTTCATTCGCTTTAAATGCAAACAAGGAAGGATATGCAAAAATGAAGAGGACACATTATTGGTAACTTTCTTTATTCCAATGCTTGTATGCTCTGTAAGGATTTATGCCTTTTATTCTTTATTTTATGGATTGGAAATTTTATATCTAATCTAAGTTTGGAGGTTGTATGTATATTAAATCTTCACATGGAAGAATGGCATTTGAAAGATCCATTATTCTATTTTTGAATTTGAAAAGCATCCCCATTTAGAAAAGAGCCTTGTATTGCTGTTAAAGGTGAAATGATTGTGCTGATTAGCAAACTCAATTGTGGTAACAATTAAAGCTTTTGTTTGTCTAACACGCTCATTTTCTGAAGTTCAAATTCTGATTTGAGACTCAAATATGTGTTTGAATTATGTAGATCAAAGTTTACTTTTCCAGGAATCTCCTGTTCAACATCCTAGATCTTACCTGAACAAAGTTGCTATCATTTTTCTTTTTCATATAAAAGAATGATAGGCTTTTCAGAATAGAGTTCCCAATATAAGCATGAAATTAGTTCATGCTATTATTATTGTCTGTGCAATTGATTTATCTGAAATCAGCATTGGATGCACCATACTGCAAATGATAAATAGGATAAATAGGCAGGTTTCAATTGCAATTTTCTGACATATGGGACTTGTGATGTCCGCTTTTACTTGGTCTTAAACTGTCAAACTATGTAAAATCATGCAGTGACACTTATAGTGCTAGGTAGCTGAATGACTAGTGAAGTTTGTTAGCTTGAATGAGTCTTCAATTTTTGCCCAATTTTTTGATTCACGAAGTTTGATCCTTGTTACGATTGTTAAAAAGTTTTATCCTTATTACAGAACTCAGCTGATTATGCTCTCCTGGGAGCATCTTCGAAAATTGTTGCCATTCTGTTAACCTACCCTTATCAGGTAATTGTTCTTAGTTTGGAAGCTCAATCTTTTTTTTGTGTGTGTGTTCAATTTATTATTATTATTTTTTTTTGGAAGATTTGTTCAATTGAATTCTTGTTATGGGCATTTTGGTGACAGTTGAATCCTTATTTCAGGTTATCAGGGCACGCCTCCAGGTAATAATTGCTACTTGTTTATTATTATTTAAGATGGGAAGTAGGTATAACCATAGAAACAAGGACAAAATACAATATAGTTTTAATAGGAATGGAATAGAATCCTCAGATATGAAATTCTTTCATTGGATGGCAAAAAGTCCTGGAAATCTGTAGAAGACTTTTTATGGTTGGTTTCTGGGAAAAACCCATGGACCCAGTGGACTCAGACTCCAAAGTCCTTTTGGATGCACCACGTGTCTATTTCTTGTAGACCAAACCTGTTACTTTTTTTTAATGCTTTGCAGCAAAGACCAAGCACTGATGGAATGCCAAGATATGTGGACAGCTGGCATGTCATAAAAGAAACTGTTAGGTGAGAGCATTCTAGCCATCTCTCAGGAATTTATTTCATTGATTTTCCTGTATTTGGTTCAGAGGTAATTTATAGTTCATCGAAGGATGTGAAGCAACACTTAAGAATGATATTCTGGCATGGAAACCTGCTGGGTCTCCAGCTGTGGACACGTAGCATGTATTCGGATTAAGGCTCAAACCTCAGCAGTATTGCTCGACTCCAAAAAGAACTTGTGAATTATGAAAACGAGATTGTTATCATGTAATGTGGAAGTGACACAACATGGAACCTTTTTATGCTATGTGGTGTTATTCCAATCCCTATCAATTCATGGATCATTGCGTCTTGTTTTTCAGGTTTGAAGGCATTCGAGGATTTTACCGAGGTATTACATCCAACCTGCTGAAAAATGTCCCTGCTGCTTCTATAACTTTTGTGGTCTATGAGAATGTCCTTGGCCTTCTCAAATTAACCAGAAGAAACAACTGATTTAAGGCTGCAAACATCTTCCTCGCCCCTTCGGCGTGGATCTGGAAATGGTGGTTTGTGAAGTTAGTCGGATTTCTTCATCTAGTCCAGTGGCTGGTGAATGTGCCTTTCGAGCCGACCAGACTCTTGTTGTATCACCAAATCAAAACGTGTATTATACAAGCTGTTCGTGGGGCTAGAAATCCACCGGCCAAAATTTTTGTCTAGAAGTCATTCATGCCTGGCAGCTGGCTGTGTTTTCTTGGCAAGTCAACAGATAATTAACAATTTCAGGCCAGAGATGGGCACAACATCACAGTTGGAGAATCTGTGCGGCCAGTAGATTTTGAGATGAGCGGGTATTTGTCATTCGCATGCCTGATTTTTAAATTCCAAATTCTAAATCAAGGAACTTATCTTGGGGAAGGTAAAGTTTAAGAACATGATCATTTTAACTTGCTTCCTTATATTCGTTATTACTATTTTATTAAGAGATCCACCTATTAGGTTGATATATTACAATATGCGTCGTAAAGTTTAGAAGTTTCCTTTATGATACCCAAAATTAACTTCGAAATAGGATGGCCTTTGATTCTGTGAGGCCGGCCGCACTTCGTAGCATTGCAGCTAGCCAAAAAATTAATGTTTTATTTTTAAACTTTGTTATACATATGGGAACCCGAACTAGATCTCTCATGATGTGCCAAAATTTTGAATTCAAAAATTAAAAGTCAGATATTAAATAAATTTTAAAAAATTATCAAATTGGATATGATGGAAGATCTAGGGGGATTAACCTGGGCAAAAATTTTAAAAAAATTAATTTTCTGATCGGCGCATAAAGATGGAATTAGAAGTTTTTACAAATATAATTTTTTGTTGTTATGTTGAATTATAATAGAGATCACGCTTTGAGAAGCACTTATAGTGAGGATCAATATTAATACACTTGCCTGTTATATGGTTGGATTATGCTCTGATTAAAACTACAAAGATCGGTTCGTGTTGCTTTCCTTGGACGAGAACGTTTATCCAATAGATCTCAAATTAGAGGGGAAGGGGAAGAGAGAGTAATGAATTAAAGGCAAATTTTACATACACTTGAGAATTTTATCTTTAATTTCATTTATATTCACAAACTTTTGAAAATATCTCCCGTACTTGAGAATTTTTATCCTAATTCAACATATATTTATGTCATTAAAAATCCATTAAGCAAGCTATTAACTTTCTGTAAAATGGCAAATGACAAATAATATGCTCAAATTTTAATATGATTTGAAGTTTTAGTATAAAAGTTGTTAAATTAGTAGGAATAATATGATATGATAGGAATAATGATAAAGTGTGTAAGGTTAAAATAAATAGGTTAGTTATAAGGGTAATTGAATAGAAATAATTATAAAATACAGTAATTATATAAAAAAATATAAAAAAAATAATTTTAAAATAGAATAGTTATAGATAATGAAAAAATTTTAGATTAAAAAGTTTTTGGTTGACATTTTCTATCAATTGTCAAACACACTTTTAATTATAAAATTAGTGAAGATTCATTATAATATGAATTTTTTATTATAAAATTATAATGGAGGACCTGCATATTCCTCATAAAAATGAGGAATATGCATTGAATTATACATTGAATTATGATAAAAATTAATGGTACAGGTATACATTGAATTATGATAAAAATTCGAAGGCATAGGAGGCATCTGAGAAAAGGTCACGGGCATAGGCAAAATTAAGGTAAAATTCATGGGCAGAAGGGAATTCGCCAGTTAATTATTCCATAATCAGGTCATGGCTTCGTTTTTTCTCTTTCTCACGTTCGAGGCTAGCTGCCAGTTTCAGCCCTGCGAAGCAATTGCATTTCCCAACGGTAGCAAGCCCATCCATGATCCGCCGCTGCCTGCAGGGCTGACGTGCAGTAGACTAGTGTAGTCGTGTCGTAGGCAGGCAGTCTGTCACTTCCACTCCCCTACTCGCCTCCTTATTAGCAGCAGCGACAGCAGACACGCCGCCGCCATGGCTTCCACCACCACCAGTAGCTTCTCTCGAAACCCAATGATGGCCTCCACCCCTCCTACCCACGGCCTCAAGCACGGCCCCAACGCCGCCGTCTTCGTCTCCTCCGGAATTCCAGACCTTGACAGTACCCCGCCTCTCTCTGTCTCTACTTAAGTGTTGAAAACCCCCTTTTTCCCGCTTTTACTCAGTACCTCAACTATACACCTCTAACTGTTTATGCTTGTTTGTAACTTCCAATTGCAGAAATTTTGGGAGGTGGGTTTTGTTTGGGAAGTCTCGTTATGATCGTGGAAGACGCAGAAGCACCTCACCATCTCCTCCTCCTCAGGAATTTCATGTCTCAAGGCCTTGTTCACAGCCAGCCTCTTCTATATGCCAGTCCCGCAAGGGAACCAAGAGCGTTTTTAGGCACTCTTCCTAGCCCAATTACATCCAAGGATGAAAAACGTCGTATAGGCCTCAATCACGAAGAGGATCGGGTTGGTGCTTTATTTATTTGTTTATTTATTTGAAATTTGGTTTTCATTGATGGTGGCGTTGAGTTACAGGACAATGGGCTGAGGATTGCTTGGCAATACAAGAAGTATTTCGGAGAGCAACCAATTGCTGAGAATTCCAATGGTGAGACAATTGTTGAAAATATAGTTTTTTTTTCTGACTTCTAATTTTTATTTTTTCAAAAAACAAAATAGCATTTCTAGTGCTGATTGCAATGGAATTACTTTACAATTATGAAGACAGGGATAAGTCCTCGTTGATTACTCAGTTGTAGATGAAAAGTCCCTAGAAAAAAGTTATGCACCAAGAGTCCATATTGCCGAGCCAATTGACTGCTGCAAATCATATTTGTCATGCATTTGCTATCGTGTTATCAGGGACATTTGATTTGATTGCTTGAGAATGCTTTTGCATGTTGATTAGCGTTTGGGAAAATTAAACAATTAAAGATCTGATTCATACTTACATCAAAAAATAGATAAATCTGATTCATATAAACTGTTTGTTTGAAATGTAGATTTTTTTTTTTTTTTTTCTGTTGTGATATCTATAGAATGATGAAAACATGACACATAAAGAAATTGGGCAGATCACAGATGTGAGTATTCCAATGATTTTGACTTGCGAAAACCACTGGGGAGGCAATTTTTCAGTGCACATCGTGTTCATTGTGTAAGCATTCAAGATTCTTCAAGCCTTGCATCACTCAGAGACCAATGTTCTACTTTTTTAGCTCAGCTTCCAAGGTTTGTGCTGGTTACCTTTTTTTTTTCTAATTTTTTTTAAAAAATTCTGGAATGGCCATTGGTTCAAACAAAAGAAACAAGGTGCAAAAGTGGCCCTGCATAAGCTTGTTTTGGTTATGATGATGATGTTAGAAATCTCAACATTCAGTCTGTTATGCATCTGGGAATCTGAATGAGCTGTGTTGTATTACACCTTTTTCTTTAGTGAATTTAACCAGGACAAAAAAAGAACATGTATTTTTCAAATAATTCAGAATGTTGTTCTCTTGTTCATGAAGATGGCACTGTAGCTGTCTTGTGGCCTATGAATTCCATGACCCGAACCAACCATTGTCCTTGCAACTGTGTTGTGCTGTCTGCTATAATAAGAGCAGGTCAACTATATTCTAAAGCATAACTGGTGGGAAGTGGGAATCAATACTGTAGTTTCAATCTAGAAATAGCTATTTCACTAGCTATTTAGGCAGGCGACATGGCCAAGATGTTTGCAAGTATTCTGTGCACCTCTTCACTTCGGATGGCTATGAGATCCTTTTCACATTTTTGGAAACTATTCTTCAGTATTTTTAGTAACTTCTGGTGGCTAGCAGTTAGGAGGTGAGGATCTTTCTATCTAGGTAATTTTCAGTCAATGGGGGCAGCTACTCACAACTGAATCAGGGGCCTGACTTTGAAACTTAGAATTAAAGGCCACATTTTTTTATAAAAAAAAATTTAAAATTAAAAGCCTCATCTTTTTTTTTTTTTTTTTTTATAAATATTGTTTCAAGAATCATTTAGTACCTCCTGTTGTTGTCAAAAGAATCCATTGAATTGGTTGGCTGTTCAATGCCCTGCCGTGAAGTGAATCAATCTTCTTGTCTTTTCACTTCTTGCTAATAGCTTTTTTTTACCTTAGTGGTGGAGCAGGTATAGCTGGCCGTATAGCTATTCAGTCACTCTGTGCCCCCCAGTGTGGTTTCTCAGACGAAGTAAGTCGTTCTGTCTATATTCATTATGTTCAAGGTCTTTCACTTTTTAATTGATTTAAAATCCCTTCTAAAAAGGAAACAGTGTTGGGGTTGGAGGTTGAGCTGAGCATCTTGGGGCCAGCATAATGTGCTTCCAACATGTTAATCATCTTCATGGAGCATCATTACAAGGCTAAATCATAATTAAAGAAGATTTTTTTTTTTTTTTGTAGGACTGGGATTTACTTTCCTTCATTAGATCTCTCAAGGGTATGATACGGTCTAGCAATGCAATTGCTGTGATAACTTTCCCATCGTCTCTTCTTTCACCTTCTTTCTCCAAGAGATGGCAGCATCTGGCAGATACTCTGCTCTTTGTCCGTGCAATTCCTGGTAATTATTCATGTTTCTGTTTATTTGCAATTTTGCACTGTATTATTTAGGCTAATTCATTGTTCCATTTGTAAAATCACGAAATAGATGAGGACAAGGAGTTGGCAAATCTCCTGACAGGCTATCAAGATATGGTTGGCCTTCTGCACATTCATAAAGTGACTCAGGCTAATACACAGGTATGCAGAAAGCTTGGCACCGGTTTGTTATTTGAGTGTATTTTGCCTATTTAGGAACTTAAATCTGGCAGGTAGTACCAGCCATTTTTGTTCACGTGTTGAGTGGTTCTATGATCAAAACTGTCAACCACTTTCAAGTAATTTTGAGCAAATCATATGAATGAATTAATGTTTCCCAGAAAGGAATTTACTGCTAGGCGATCATTTCAGTTCTGATCTGTAAGGTGCAATACGTGGCGCCAAGTATTTAATCATCATCATCATCATCATCATCATAAGTTGTTTCCTACTTATGTGAGGTCAGATCACTCAGCTGCATGGCTTCCATTGTGCCATTCTTAACAATTATGAACTAAGTTTTTTAGTAATTTTTAATGTTTTCACATCCTATTTAATTACTCCCATTTATGTTTTTCTGAGTCTTCCTCTCATTCTATGAGCTGCTAAATTATTCTGCATTTGGATCGACCATAATGTTTGGGTTGTAACTCGTGATATGACCAGGTTCCTGTCATTCTAGAAGCGAGCACATTCTCAATTAAGCTACATCGCAGGAAATCTTTGCAACTGGAGAGGTTAAATCAAGCTCCTGTGGATGCATCAAGTGGGAGCACATATTCCAATTCCAGTAGTTGTTCTGGGTCTTTCAAGGCATCGTCAACCTTCGATTTCTAATTTTTCTTTGCTTGTGCTTTCTCCCATGACTGTACTGTCCATAAATAACAGAGTGGGGGCCAGATATTGGCATGGAGCAGCAGCAAATGAACTTTGCCCATTCCCATGAACATCTCATACCCATTTAATTTGGGCGAGGAAGAATGCAGCAAGTTGCGAGATAACACGAGTCTCATCAACAGCCCCAAAAGAGCTGTGCAGCGATAGGCGAGAGAAGGAGATCATCGGTAGTCTAGTCCACCAATCCATGTTCGAGCGTTCTTCGCCTGAAACTTGCCCCCTGTGATTGATTGACGCCAATGCCTATGGGTCCCTGACCTGGATGCTATCGACCAAGAAGGGATTTTATTTAGTTATTTAAAAAAGAAATCCTGTGCGTTTTTTTTTTTTTTTAAATATTTTTTTGGTGGCTTCTTTGTTTCTCGGGTCATTTTTTGTTTTAGTGGTCGGATCGAGGTATACGAAGATAAATTATTCATGTCTGCTTTTTAATTTTCATGTAGTGGACTCAGATAAATTAGATCTATTTCAATCTACTACTTATATTATCATTTCTGCTGGTCTCTTGAGTGAGGAATTGGCCATAGATAGGCAACCTGGGATAACAGAAAGATGCAGAGCCTGGATCTTAAGATCGGGTTTGAATTTTTGATCCCGTGATTTTCAGGGAACCGATCCCCTGCAATTGCTGGAATCATTGCTGACGAATGAAATAGTGCACAAAGAATTGCTTTATATGCAATATACACGAACGAGTGATGAGTGAGGACAGGGCTGATTAGGGCCCAAAATAAAATAATTTTTAGGGTGCCTTTGGTCGGGCTAAAAAAATATCAATCAAAACTTTTCAATAAAAAAAATTTGTACTCTCTATAGCTATTTTATTTTTTAATTATTTTTTAATATTTTCTTATACAAACTATCATATTTTTCAATCATTTTCACGCAAGTATCATGTAACTAAATTATCCATTTTAGCTTTATTTTCTTTACACATCATCATTAATCTTATCATATTACATTACTTTCTATCAATTCGACAACTTTTATTCCAAAAATTTTTCATCAAATTGAGAAGTGGCATGGACATGTGCCATTTATAGTATTTAATTGATAAAATTCAAATTTTTATGATTATCGTTGTAAATGAATTGATGAATTATGCGATGGGAAGCCAGGACCGACTGGTGTCTGACGACAGATGGAAGGTTGAAAGCTTCCAGTCAAACAGATGTCGGTAGTAATAATAATTATATAGCTTTTGATATACCACAGCGACTTCAACTTCTATAGATGAGACAGCGGATAAAAGTCACTCCAACTTCTAGCTTTATTACCATTCATTCATCTGCAATGACAAGTTCCATCGAAATGATATCCCAATCTAGACAAGTTGCAAAATTAATGTAATATAATTATTTTCTTCTAATGCTATAATGAGACTCTTCATGATTTGACATGATTGCCGAGAGCTCTTGTATGAAAATGAGGGCATTATGTTCGTCCGCTTGTGTTTTGCATCTTTAAATCCAAAAATAAAGATGGAATTTGTATGGTGATGGTGCTTGACTGTGATGATGCTTAACTGTGGGCTCCCAAACGTTCAGGTGTTGGATGAATACACTCAGCTTTTGATGCAGAATCAGATACAAGCATTCAAAAGAATAGATAGATTCTATTTCAATCTAGCATTCGCCGTCAGTACTGTCATTTTAATGCACTGAATGATGTCCCTGCCATTGTTGTTTACTGTTGATCACACAGCTAAATGTTAATTGGTGGTTGACAGAACTGCTTGTACAGAAATACTTGGAGAGTGAAGAGTCTGGTGGTTTGCTAGAAAGGCTGCAGAGCTTGCAATCTTTTGATGTGTCATCTTGGTGATGTTAACTGGGTAAGATTATGAGCGGCTTGCTTATATGTATGTATATAGCATAGAATTGTTAATTATATACGATTTGATTTGGCCTACATAAATAAAACACCTGGTAGTTGCTGAATTTTTCATATTATACAGTGCCAGATCCTAGTACCTCTCCTCCACCAACATAACTACTTTGCATTTGCGTTTGACATGGCCCATGAGAAACTTTACATCTAGACTCATCAGCACCGATGTGGTCAGATTCGTAAAGAAGTCAATTTGTACCTAAAGTGGTGAGCAATGGAGTGATCAGCACTTACTCAGCCATAATATTATGGGTTTATGCGATCGGCCTGACCATTTTATCTATTGTGCATGCAGAGGAGGGCCTTAGACCAGATTTTTAAGGCACTCAAGCAACCCAACGACATTGAATCGTGGGATTGCAAAGCTCCTGTTGGGTTGCCTACTCAAAGGACTCTGCAATCAATCAGTCACACCTAATTACATTTTGACGAACCTGTTCTTGAAACTATATTCCTATTGATTTTTGGAAATGGAATAGTTTTTTTTACTATAGGCATGATAGCGGAGTCTACACCATCTGCAACAAGAAATTTTTCACTGGCGATCAGTCTCTCTCATATTCACAGGTGATCTTCGGATTTGCTTTATGAGATCTGCATATAATGTGGTGTTGTTTGTCGCGAAGTTGAACTGTATAAAATTGACATTTGATTGGCTGGTATTCCTACTTTTAGGTTCCAAAGAATAAGTGGAGCTGAGACGTCCATTTGCAGTTGAGCTTCTGAGTGCCCCAGCCAATCGTACGTGTCGGCAGTGAGGTGATAGAGAGGGCATGTTTTTGGGGCAGCCTTTCGAAGGCCAAGAAAGGGGAAGAAAAAAAAAATGACATCAAAACTTGCAGCTGCAACGTGCATAATAATGGGCAAAAGTCATTGAGTCCCACCTTGCCTTGCATATTGAGCAACCTGCTTTTGAAATTATTCTGCCATTCTGCATAATAAGTTTGGCCCCCACACAACACCACCACGCCCTCCTTCCCTGGGAGGGGAAGTGCTCTCTTTCATGTTCATCATCAGTGAACTTAAATATCTTTTCTTTTGGTGTATGATGACTAAGACTGTTATCTTCGGTTTCCAAACAGCAAATGAGGGGCAATGATTTTGAGGCTGATCAGCTTCTGGCTACCCAACCCAAGTCAATCCACATGTGATAACGATGGCACCTCCTTGGGGCGCTGCTTGGATGGCAGAGATGAAATATTTGGTCTGGTTAGGGAGTTGGAGCCCAGAACTGTGGTTCCATTAATCAGTATAGATCATTCAATTGTATTTTTCTATAAGAAAAATATACTACACATGCAGCTTCTGGAGACAATGCCTTTTTTTTTTTTCCTGAAGGTCTTCTGGAGGCAATGTTTGATCATATATTCATATTGCTTTGCGGATAATTTGGTACTGTCATGAGCTGGATCCATGAAAATGAGATCAGGTAATTGGGATTTCATTCTCTGGTGGGGGTAGCATGAGAGGTGGGCTTTGAAATGAGTCGTGGCCTGGTTCAAACTTACCATTTTCTTTTGTACAATTGCACATCATGTTCAACACGTGAATTCTATTAATTAGGTCCAACGAATCTACATGTCTTCGCTGGTATTGGGTAGTGTTTGCTCATGTCATAGGATGACTATTGAATTTTATAACAAACAATATTTATAGTTAAGGGCTATTTTTTAAAGTTTTAATATGTGACACATCTTCATGGGTTAAAAGCTTGTTTTGGGCAACTAATGTCCAACGAAAGGAGTTTAAATAATACCTCGTAGCCCCATCAGTGTTAGCTGTTGCTGGCTTAATGTTTTTTAAGTAAGTATGTATCGAAATTTGATCTATTTATAATAATCATAACTGAAATGAATCTAACAAGTTTCAAGCACCATACGCATCTCTATGTGGTATGTAATTGATATAAAAGGATCGGCCCCTTGATAATTGGTATTATATAGAATGCATTAATGCCTATAAAATGCTCAAGCCCATCAATCTAGGCTAAGGTTAATTAATGTCTGTAAATGTGAACTAATGGCAGCCCACTGCCCACTAATTAGGATAAATGTTTGTATACCCACGAAAGGCCAGTAGCTTCGCTCTTGGTTTAAAGCTCATTGGTGCTACTTAATATTAGTTAATATTTATGAATGTAAAGTATCTAACTCTAAATGTTAGCCAGACCTTTTTACTAGTTAATGGCCTAAAAATATAATCTAATAATAATAGTTAATTACCACCCACAGCTAAGGCAGGTGGTCAAGGGTGTTGCCCACGTTAGAATAATTTGGATGTCGAATCCTCGTTCTTATGATTTGGAAGTTTTGTCTTTCCTTTCATATTCAGGAGCTTTTAGTATCTTTTTAAAAAATTATAAAAACCATCTTAAAGTTTGATTGTAATATAAATTAAGATATAATATAAATAAATATATCAATCAAAATAATAATAATAATAATAATAATAATAATCGTTAATTGATAGGTGGTCTTGTTAGGTTGGGTTCATAAAACATGTGTTTTTATTTTTTATAAAACTGTTAATTTAAGGTTTTTTAATTTATAAATCAAGTCTTACGATTTTGAAGATGTGTATATATATTAGATTTTTAAACATGTGAATATATTGGTCGTTTTTAAGAATACTTTTATATTTAAAAATATAAAGATATATACAAACCTAAAAAATGAAAAACTTTATTTATAAATTAAATATACTATGACTAACAGTTTTATAAAAATAAAAATAAAAATATGTTAAAGGCTAACAAATGAAATTGTTAGCGAGGGTAACGCAAGCGGAGCTATAAATTAATTTTGGTTGCTCACTTGCACTGCAAATAATAAATTATGGACGCTGTGCGTTTTCTGACACGAAGGGAGCACTGAAGCTTCCGTTAATCAACGAAATTCTTCCGGTAATCCTTGAATAAACACATCTATTATTCTCTTAATGCAATCTTTTGATACTCAGTCGGCATCGAATGAAAATGCTTAAATGTAGGGGAGTAATAACCGATACTGATTGTGTAAATTGATAAAAGAGTTGAAAAGTACAAGGAGGTTAAAAAAAAAAAAATTACTGTTGTGTTAAAGTAGTGATAAAATTTTTAGATGAAAATTTTTTTATGTAAAATTATTGAAAATGGTATAAAATAATGTGATATGATAGAAATAATAATGAAGAGTTAAGATCATACGGTTAAAATAGATAAATTATTTGTATGGATAGTAATATAGGAATAATTAAAAAATAGAATATTTGTATGGATAGTTGTATATAAATAATTAAAAAATAGAATAATTGTATAGAAATATGTGAAAAAATAATTAAAAAATATATCGATTTAGAAAAATGAAAAGTTTTAGTTTGAAAAATTGTTGAATAAATACACGCCCTTCGTAAAAATTGTCAAACGTATTTTTATGTTACTTTACTTTTTAATAATATATTTTTATACAGTTATCCTGCTTCTTAAATTATTTGTATATATTCCTCTGTACATATTTCCTTCCAATCTTACCTCGTTCGTATAATATCAGTTTACAACTTTTTCAAATGCATTCTCTCTACAATTTTTCACATATTTTCGTATTAACAAAGACAAACATTTCAGTGAAAAGATTTTCTCGAGTCTCAAACCTTAATATACGAAAGCTGCTTTCTAATCCATAAAAGAACATTACAAGTTAAAGCTGTCTTCTAATCCATAAAAGACCATTATAAGTTAACTTCATAAGAATAAGATAAACTAATTTTTAGTACAAAAAATTAGAAGTTGAAGTAAGAATATACGATAATAAATTATGATATTGGTAATGGAGAAAATATCTTTATGGAAGGAATCCATGACATGAATCATGTGCTGAAATATATTAATAGCAGGATAAGAAACGTGGCATCTGGTAGAAATATGTAGAAAAAGAAGCTTTTCTAGTTCTTCCTCTTCCTCGTCCACGTGCCGACAAGTCCTGAATTTCCATTTGCTAGTCTGCACTGCAGGAGTACGAGAACTGCTAGAGCGTCGAAATAGGTGCAACACATAGGCCTTATCTTCAAAAAAAAACTTACCCTACCCTATCCCTTTATAAAATCGATCCCTATTATATTTTATCCTATCCATTACCTATAAAATAGATTGCGGTTCTAATTCCAATTGTAGATCAATTCCTGCAACAAATAATAATAACATGTGATATAAAATCGATCCCTATTATATTTTATCCTACCCATTACCTATAAAATCGATTTCGGTTCTGATTCCAATTATAGATTGGTTCCTGCAACAAATAATAATAACATGGGATATAAAATCAATCCCTATTATATTTTATCCTATCCATTACTTATAAAATCGATTTCGGTTCCAATTCCAATTATAGATCGGTTCCTGCAACAAATAATAATAACATGTGAAAAAATGTTTTTGTATTGTTTGAAATAATATAAAACAATACTCATTTATATTTTAGTTTTTACCGTTTATATTTAGTTTTATATTGTAGTTGTTTACATCTATTTCTACATTTTTATAGCATTAATATCACATTAATATTATTATCCGCATTTATGTCATGATCATTCATTATCATAAATACAAACTCTATACAATTTTTTCATAAAAAAAAAACTCTATACAATTTGTAAAAAATAAATCAGGAAATCAAACCAATAATAATTTGTTGAGGCTATAAAGGATCTCAAATCTCGCATTAACCTTCTCTTGGAAAATGAGGAACAGTGATGGAGGCAGCGTGTTAAGACCCATTGGCTCCACAAGGGGGACAAAAATACTGATTTCTTTCATCGGATAGCTTCTAACCGCAGAAGGGCAAACTGCATTGACGCATTGCAAGACAATGAAGGGAGGTGGGTACGTGATCAAGATATGATTCTGGAAATAGCGGTTAATCACTTCTCCTCATTATTCTCATCCTCGGGTTCGATAAATGTTGCATGGATATCTAACCTCAAAACTAGAAAGGTTTCAGACGACCAAAGGCAAGATATGATTGGACCGCTCCAATTTATTGAAGTTGAGAGAGCAGTGAAAGCTATGAGCCCAACAAAAGCCCCGGGACCAGATGGGATGTCAGCGGGTTTCTTTCGCTCGCACTGGTCAACGGTGGGTCAAGATGTCTTCAACTGGTGCAAATCTTTTATGGATAGGCATGACCCATCAACGCTGGACGATCATCTTCGGGTTTGAACTCAACCACTCTAATCTTGATTCCAAAGAAGGCCGCCCCTCAGGTCCTTTCCTAATATCGTCCAATTAGCCTGTGCAATGTAATATACAAAATCCTGACTTAACCCACGCGGGCCAACACTCTCTCACCTCTTATTCGCGGATGATACTCTTATCTTTCTTCGGGCTACAAACCAGGACATCACAAATTTTTTGAACATCATGAAGCAGTATTCTGACTTGTCGGGACAGGCGGTCAATGTTGATAAAACTGCGATGTTCTTCAGTTTCAACATGGATGTTGCTACAAGGCAAGAGATAACCCATCCGCTGGGTTCATAGGGCAATCAGATCCAGCACTACCTCGGGCTTCTAGCATGGTTGGGAAGGTCCAAAAAGGAGCTTTGCACAAACCTAAAAGAACGCATTTGGCGAATAGTGCAAGGGTGGAAGGGAAGGCTCCTCTCATGGGGAGAAAAAGAGGTTTTAATCAAGGCGGTTGCTAGGTCATCCCGTCGTACACTGTGGCGCTCCGAACCGAGACGCCACATTTGTCCTTACTCCGGGATCTTGTCGATTGGTAAATGTGACTCAGGATTGTTGCCCTAATCACGCGGCGGGTTCTTAATTGGATCTCGTCCAATTTTTTTTTTCTTTTTCTTTCATCACATAAACATATACTCATCATCATTCAAAATGGACCTATCCATAACATCATAAA
>JAXCLR010000073.1:4894403-4909044 GCA_035584095.1 Annona squamosa
TAAATATATTTTTTTCTAATTTCCAAAAGGTGCATGGAGCCTTGTGCAGCCACCCTACTACTGTTCACGCCTCCCCCTATGGCAGCCCTATTTTCCTTGATTCTTTATTTATTAAAATTATTTAATTTAGGCTAATTAAATCTTAGCCATTGATTAAAGCTTGTGGAACAGAGACCTTGTGATGGTAGTGGCGGGTGAATGCGGTTGGCAACGGATTAATCTAATCCCTCTACCTCAACCACTCAAGGAGGATGCTTTATTCTGGAAACATGTACCAAGTGGCATTTTCACAGTTAAATCAACCTACAGGTTCCTCAAGTCGATGACCGACACCTCCTCGAATGTTGCTATCTATCAAGCATTGTGGAGGACAAAGCTCCCAAGTAAGGCTCTTATCTTCGGGTGGAGATTATTTAAAAATGCTCTTCCAACGTTATTGAATCTGCAGCAGAGAGGTATCGCTATGGACCCACTATGTTTGTTTTGTAGGACCCTTGTTGAATATGCAAACCACCTATTCTTAGAATGCGCTCACACGAGGAGTGTGTGGATAGAGAATCTATGGCGAGCCTCAGTGGGGGACTCTATACAGGAGGTGTTGAGATCCCTTATCCAAAACTACAGATTCAAAGACCTGGCTATTTTTATTCTTTGTTGTTGGCGGATGTGGTTCTTGCGAAATAGATTTAGGGAGGAGGGGCACAATCCGGAGTTCGCTGGGATTCCTGATTGGTGTTCGGACTTTTTGGAGCAACACAGAAGGGCAAAACTCCTTGTCTTCGAAGGGGCAGTTGACCAACCTCTTGTTCCCTGTTGGACTATGCCACTGCTGGGCACGTTCAAGATGAATGTGGATGCGAGAAAACTTAGAGGAATGATGTTTACGGGTTTCGCAGCAGTCATTAGAGACTCTAGCGGTTGTTTTATTGTGGCGAAAGGTTGGAGTCGAAGTGGCTTGATGGAGCCGTTACTTATGGAGGCTTTTGCGTTCCTTTGGGGAGTTAAATGGGCCCTCCAGATTGGCCTTGGCCAGGTACAGATTGAAACTGACTCTCTTCTTCTCTTCAACTATCTGACGACTGACTCCACCGTTTTATCTCCGGCGGGATTTGTGGTGGCGGAAACCAAAGTTATTTTGGAAGATTCTCCTCTTCTTTCTGTTTGTCATGTATTAAGGAAAGGAAACAGGGTTGCACATTCCTTAGCTGATTTTATTTCTATTCATTTTTTGGATAGTTACGTTTGGTGGAGGACCCCCCAAGCCATTGTAGCAAACATCTGTACAGATAATTTTTTAGCAATGCATTGTTCAGACCCTCCTTTCACTCCTGCCTATCAAAATGACAAGGAGATGGGATAGGAAAGGATCATTTCATCAAAAAAATAATAATTTATTGGTGAAAGGGAGATAGAAACTATTAGGTATTTATTTATACACTCATATTTATAGTTATTTACATATTAGGTATCTATTCGGATCGGTTCCTAGTACCTTGCATGCTTAAGCTGTCCCTATTCTATTTAAGGGAGAGGATAATATTTCTGCCCTACTTGTACCCATGGGTAAAATTTTCTACCTTATCTTACCTAATTTAGGGTCAAGTTTGCGGGTACTCATGAGTATGTTACCAAGTCGCACCCTTAGTCAAAGGGAAATCGACGTTGATCGTGCGCACATGTTACACACAATGTAGTTATCCTCAGAATATTTTCCTTTCTCAAGCAATTTTCATTCCATTCAGGAAGGTTTAAAAACAAATAAAATAAATTAAGAGAGTGGTATAATATAATAAGAATAATCATAAAAATAAAACAAACAAAATGATTTTATTGAATTATGTAAAAAAAAACTAGTTTCGGTTAAGCAAATATTTCGCTTATCCAACCTTGTAAAACCGATTTATAATACTTTTTATTATTTTTTATTCATATACTTATTTATTTATGAGTATTTAATATATAAACTAAGTTTTAGAATTTTTGAATATGTGTATATATTTTTTTGAGATTTTTGAAAATAAGAGTATTTTCAATATATATACACATACATGTTTAAAAATCTCAAAAAATATATACACATATATAAAAATAGTAAAACTTGATTTATATGTTAAATACATTTAGGTAAACAAGTATATAAAAAATGAAAGAAAAGTATTATAAACAAATATTTTAAAGTGGACTAAGTGATGTATTTGCTTAGTTTAAGCTAACAGGATTATTATTTTTAGATAGTCATAATGTAAAACCACATTAAAAGGAATATAGAAGGAATTAAAAAAGTTTGTTTGTTTTAAGGTAAAAAAAAAAGTAAGACAAGTGGACAATAGCCTACGATAAATTTTGATATCTTAATGACTTAATTACACTACTTCTTAATAACTACCTCTACATTTTATTATTTTATATAATTAATTTATCTATTTTAACTTAGCCCAAGCTAATAATCTTATTTATTAATTTTTTTATTTTATAAACTTGTTGATCAAGATGAATTTAATGTATAGATTAAGTATTATAATTTTTTGAGGTATATATTTTTAATTTTTAAACATACGGGTATTCTTGCTATTTTCAATGTTGGTTTTGTATATTAAATGCACGTAGATTAATTAGTTTACAAAAAAAAGCACAAATAGTTTTTAAATTGGTTTTTAGTACTTAGCACATGCCTCATTTTCTTTATTCTCAATTATCACTGTTATTATATTACATCACTTTCTTATGTTTCAAAATTTTTACTTTTCCACCATAAGATTTTGTCCATTTTTGGCCTCGTACCAAAGGCACCCTCTCGTAGAGAAGAATGCCTATTGTCTAGCAGAACTCCAAAATGACCCACTCTGCCTTGGAAGTTTTTTGCAAAATGCACCTTATAGTTATTTCATGCCATATCGTTTAGTATTGTTTGCTTTCTTTCTTTTAATAATATCATTTTTGTTATAATCAAAGCTAGCGGAGGAGTTCCTTCTCCTGGTTTTGGAATCCTACAGATCTCATCCTACCATTTCCAAAGGCCCATGCATGAAGGGCCGTGGTGGTACAAATCAAAGAGCGGCTGCATAAATAAATAAAATAATTAAAATTGGGGATTGGGTGAGAGTCGAGAGACGGCTGACATGCAGCTACCCGACCGATGATGATTGAAAGTTAAGCATTCGAATGAAATTTTTGTAGGCTTTGGGGGCGAGCAGCAGCAAGTTGCGTAAGTGCGTCCCTGCATGTTTTTCACGGTTATGGAAAGGAGGAAGGAATGCATGGGATGGGTGGCTAATACATCCGGACCGTTGACGTGATGGATGCAACGGTGGATAACTGACAGATGCGGTAAGCTGTCGACAGTAGCGTACGCGGGCAACCACGCAAGCGCAAGGCAGACACGTCCAACCCCAACTCACTCACCGGTAACAGGACCGACACATACAGCGACCGGTTGGTGCTAGTGCTCTCTAGTCTACGCTGTCTCTTCCTCTCGCGGTCGCCATAGAAAATTAATAGTAATAACAATTATTATTATTTTAAAGTTATAATAAAAAATAATAATAATCCAAGATCGTCGGGCTCAAGACCCAAAAGATCGCATGATACTCACCGCCGCGACGGCGACGTCTTTTGATTCCTACTTATTAACATAAAATCATTGAATATAATTTTTACGTGAACCAGTGAGTGTTTGGAAAATAATAAAAGCTTTGAATAAAAAGTTAATATTTTAAACTGAAATGAAATAACAAGAGTAATAATAAAGAGTAAAAAAAATAAAATTAAAATAAATAACTTAATTATATAAGTAGTTGTGTAGTAAATAATTATAAGGTAGGGTAATTATAGAGGATAATTTGAAGCAATAATTAAAAAATATAATAATTATAAAAGATAAAAAGTTTTTGCAACGAACAAACATGTTTAATATATATATATAGGATATATTTTAGAAGTGATAAAAAATTTTATGAAAAATTTTTGAAATATAAGAAAATAATGTAGTATGGTAGAGTTAATAATGAGAAGAAAAGAGAATAAAATTAAAAAAGATAGATTAGATGTATGAATAGTTGCGTAGAAATGATTTGAAAATAAAATAATTGTATAAAAGAAGTAAAAAAATAATTAAAAATAAAGTAGTTATGAAAATAAAAATGTTTTTCATGTAAACAAACACTCCACAGTTTTTATAATATTTATTTATGAAAAAATAATCAAAAAAAAAGAAAATAAAAAAATTTTGGTTTTAAATTATGTTTTGGTGTAAACAAACACACTTGTAGTTTTTATAAATGTTTATTTATTAACAATCTTATCAGTACCTAGTTCGTGAGATTTTCATTCTGAAGGATTAAAATTATATTTAAAGTATAATAAATGATAAAACTTTTTCTTCGACGAGGTATGATTAAACTTTTTGAAAAATAATAGAAAAATATATGCATCAAATTAGTTCCCCCAAACTGCAAAGGAACTGGTTGCGAAGGCCGTTTCATCCCGCGTGAGACATGCATCCATTCGTACGCCGGTCACGTCATCATCTGCTAGAAAATGTACAAATCGACGAAAGGCTAAAGATAAAGAAGGAAAAGCGATCGTGTTTTTAAGTTCATTACGATGCTTTCGTCACAACCACTGCCCAACCCATCATTTATTTTATCAGTTGATAGCTTATGAATTATAAAAAAAAATATTTAGAAAATGTACATATAGAAATTTATATGTATTATTAGATCATTTTAATTTAATGATACACTATAATTATTTCCTGATGACATAAATACTTTCTCCTAGCTGAATATTACGCATTAAACATTCTATACAGTTTAAATTTTGATACAATCCCCAGTCAAAAAATTTTCATTTTTTAGAAGAGTAGAGAGAAACGCTCAGGTACGCTGAATCATAGCCATATTATAAAAAAATCGTATTTATCATTCAGATGTTGTTATATCATCAAAGAAGAGGAATAACTAAGTATTTAGTCTTTGGCACTTGTAGTAAATGCTATGCAATTTCGAGGATTAAATTGATTAAGGATATGTTAATAGGTTGGCACGAACTCTTAAGAAATTAGATTAACATTATTATTCCCATTCAATAACAAAAATATTTTCTGAAAAACATTTAACATATATATTATTAAGGGACTGATCATGCGGTGCTAACAGTACAGCAGTCAAAAAAAAATAGGAGAGGGGTTGAGAGGGCAATATCACTTTCACTCACGTGCCGCGGTACAAACAAAGCCTAGAAAAGTATGTTCCGAGAATTGCAAACAACATACAAATCCCTGATGATCAGGAGGAATGACGAGAAAAGAAAAAGGGCCACGTGCGAGTAATCCAAGACTGCGCTTGTGAAGGCGGCCGAGCATCAACCATCACCATCAGGCAGAGCAGAAAATTAAAAGAAAAGGAGAGCATTAGAATAGAAAAGTAAAGGCTTCTCCCCTGCCTTAGGTCTACCTACTGGTAGTTAGAGGATTGAACACCTTAACAACACCAGCAACTACTCCCCCTCCTAAACCAATAATAATAACATTTGATAATTCTAATCTTCTTGCTCTTGGACACCCAAAACTACGAACGGACAAACAAAGCAGGGAAAAGAAAAGAGGGGGAAAAAAGGAAAAGAAAAGAAGAGGGGGAGGAGTAGAGCTTTTGCTGGCCTCTTCTGCTTTCCTATCATCATCCCCCACTTATCTGCTTTTGAGAGAGAGAGAGAGAGAGAGAACGAGGGAGTTTCTTTTCCTTTTATTTTTCTTCGATGAAGTGTTGAGGAGAAGAAGGCTCACGTGGAGGGACGGAATGTTGGGTTGGTCTCTGGCTTGGATGGATGGATAGAAGGACAGGTGGAATTGATGGATGGAGGGCGAGTATTTTAGTGTTGGGGACTTGGGAGAATAAAAAAATAGTGGGAGAAGGGGAAATAGAAAAATGGAATAAAGAAAGAGGGGGACGAAGGTGTGCGTTTGGGGATTTGAAAAATAATATATAATTAATTGTTTAATCGTTTTTTTTTTTGGTTGTATTTGGTCGATGAAAAAGAAGGGGTTGTTTTCTTTTGGGATCTCTCGGGATCGGCGGGTCTTTGTCTCCGTTTTGGGTGGATTTGTTGCAGGAAAATCTCCTGCGATTGAGAGCTTTTCTGCTTCCCGCTCCAGACACAGCCGCACTCCACTCTCTTTCTCTCTGTACCTCTGCCAATCTCTATCCATCGGGTATTTTTCTATTCTTTACTAGAGCTTCTTCCCTCGTCTTTTGTTTATTCCGCAGCTCAAGGCCTCGCCCTTCGCCTGTTCCTATTATTTTTGATGATGATGATGCGACGATGATGGTGGTGTAGATGGACGTACGGATATTCTTCTTCTTTTTCCTTTTTGCCGTTTTGGGTTTTTTCAGTGGTGTCTTTTTCACCCGTTTGTTGTGGGGAGATGGTTAAGTGTCTTCGTTCTTTTGTCTTAGCTAGTTTAGTGATTGTGATTTGCATGCGTTTGTCGTGCTGCTTTATCGTATTTTTATTTCTTTTATTTTGCTGATAATCTCAGGTGTTTGTTTTGTTTGGGCTTTCCAACTTCAAGTTTCCTGTTTGGATTTTGCTTTTTTGTTTTACCGAATGTTGGTTTGTTTCTGGTTACATGGGGCTTTGGTGGATTTTCGTCCTTCCCAAACACCACCACGCTAACCCCACCCCCCAATTGAGTTTGTTTTCTCATCTCGTTGAAAGGGTTTAACTTTGTGATTCTCTTACTTTCTGTAATTTTACAACAAAATTGTCACAAGGATTGTCTAGGGATTTTGATGTCGGAGGCATGGTAAAATGGGTTTCTTACATGTCGCGAGTTATTGAAGGATGCAATTCCTAGTTGCGGAGAACTTGCCACTTCTGCTTGGTCACGTTGGTGATGCTACCTTCGCAGCCCTCACCCCAAGTCAGGTGTCTCATTTGCATATCCATGTGACTGTATTGGTCGTGACCCGCCTGACAAGCACAACTATGCAGACTATTGTGGAAATTGGATTCCCTGATAAATGACTTTCATGATCCGAATTTTGAATGATTCACTCTTGCCTCTTGAATCTTCCCCTGCAAGAGTGGTGCTTCTACCATGCATATGTACTTGCATTTCTGTTTTACATCAAACCTGAGCACTGACCAGACAGGAAATTGATCGCTGCTTGAATGCCAAGCAGCAAACGTGGGTGTGTGTAGAATAATGTGAGTGAGAGGTTTAAGATTCAAATGTTGGTAGAGGTAGTGGCCTCATTACCTCACCTTTGGAGTGCATCTCCTTCAGGTGTCTAGTCATCTAAGGTGGCTGACATGATTGGAAAAAACAAAAAAAAAAAAAAAAAAAAAAAAGGGAACTTGATGTGGTTCCACTAAGAAGTTGAAAATTGTAGGAACCTCCTCTTTATTGGTCCATTCATCATGTGCCGCACTGTTTCGTGGTTTGGTATCACCAGATGTTATTGGAATGAACAGCATGCTCACCTGCATAGAGGACATTCCTTGACGAGAATCTTACTGCCTGCAGAAGTTTCATCTTTCACAAATCCTGAACTGCAGTTGGGTTTTTGCAAGTAATTCATTTATGGTTGCTGGTAAAATCATGTTTTCAAAATTTTTATTTCAGTTATTTATTGGTTGGGAATGCCTTAAAGTAATTTAGAATGTCTGTAAATTGTTTCATCTTTCAAAAATACTAAACTGCAGTTGGGTTTTTCCAAGTTATTCAATTATGATTGCTAGTAAACTCATATTTTCAAAATATTTGTTTTTGTTATTTATTGGTTGGGAATGCCTTGAAGTTAATTATATTGTTTGCAACTTGTAGGTTTGTTTTCTTTCATGTTTTTTGATTTGCTGCAATGGACTTCGTGGCCTTATGCCTTCTGGTTTGCTGTTAGGGGACTGTATCCAGAACAGCTATGTCATTGCTCCTTTTTTTTCTGTGTTGAAATATGGGGTTTCCAAGTCTTGCAAATGCTGGCCTTGCAATTAATGATGGACGTTAATCTTGTTTGTTATCAGCATTGAGCAGGAAATCCATTCTCTGGGCAGGTCCCTCCAAATTAATCTCCTGGATTATATGAACCTGCCAGACCTTGAATTTGCTTGTAGTAATCCGCCAAATGTGGCTTCTTCCATCATTACTGTGTGAGGTTATTTGTTTTTTATTGCTGTTATATGATTATGCTAATCCTTTGCAGTTCACATGCGCCAAACTGTGTATGTGAACCTAATATGAATTGTATTATTGTCTATTTCTGTCTAACCTTTAATGTTTATTGCAACTAGTACAATGCATTAAACGGTAAGGAAAAAAAAAAAAAATTTTTTGGGGTTATACTGTTTCCATTCCATGTCGTATCTACTGACCTCTCCCATACCTGTTTTGTTGCAGCTGTTGAATTTACTTAGAAAATGCTTCACAACAAAGAGTTTTAATAACTCTTATAGCTGCTTTCGTGATTTCCCGATCTTCTACGCCTGTAGGTGTGGGTTGAAGGAAATGGCTACCTTTTATGCCCATTCAAGTGAACAAAGAGATGTTATGCCGACTCTTTATTTGAGGGATCCAAGGCAAGGCACTGATCAAGATTCATCACACCCTAATAATGTGGTGTATATGAACTATTCATCTGCTGGATCATATTCTGATGCTTTAGCAGGAAATTCACAGTCCCATCAGAACAACTGCACAGATCTTCCTGTTCATCCAGGAATGCTGTCACAAGATTCACCAGCTGGTGCATCAGACTCCACATCACATCAAGGGATCTTATCAAACATAGTTAGCTCACGGATTGGTGAACATGCCTATGGTGTTTGGAGGGATGGAAGAAATGAGACATTGTTCATGCAGCCTGCTGGTTCTCTTCTGACCATGCATTCAATTGGTGGATCGATGAATAATACAGATGATCTGGTCCATAATTCTGTTGCTGAAGGTTCACAAATGGATTTCCGAACACAGCTGGGGATCATACAAAGTGGTCACAACTTACAATTGCAGAGGCCGGATATATCAACAGTTCATACACAAGGATTGTCTCTAAGTCTCAGCACACAGATTCCATCTGCCATTCCAGTGCCAACATTCCAGTACCGCAATTCTAACACTGACATCTCCTTCATGGGTTCTCATCTTTCCACTTCAGGAGATGGAGCCTCACGAGATAACAACTCTCTTGGCAAGCAATCAGGAAACACTGAGTTATCCCCTACTTTTTCTGGATGTGATCGAGCTGTACCTGTGGGAACATCTCCCTATGGACTCTCAGGCCTTTCAGGCACCATTTCAAACTCGAAATATCTCAAGGCTGCACAACAGCTGCTGGATGAAGTTGTGAATGTTCGTAAAGCTTTGAGGCAGGAATCAGACAAACGTCAGAGCTTCCATGTTTCTGCTACTGGTGGAGAAGAGACTGATGGAGGATCAAAAGGAAGTTCATTACCTGCATCATCTGGGATGCCCGGAAACCCTCAGGAATCAGCTGACAACCTGTCATGTGATCTTTCACCTGCTGAGAGACAAGACCTACAGAACAAGATGACAAAACTATTGGCTATGTTGGACGAGGTAGACCTAATTCGAAACTTCTCTTTTATTTTTTATATTGATGACAAAATGTTGTCCATCTTGGATGGGGTGGACTCAGTCATTCAATTCCCTAGTTCCTCTGCTAATTTTGTTATAGCTATGCAAATGGTGTCTTTTTTGTCCATGGTTATATATTTGGCTATTTGATCTAATATGAATGTTTGATATGAGAATTGTTTTGATGCTTTCCTTTGTTAGTATTTTGTCATTTTTGGTCTACTGAAACAATTTCCTACCATTGTGAAATAGTTGTGGCCATGGACTTATTTTGATTATGCCTTATCATGGTATAATGGCTCCTTCCTATTGTCTTCTATTCTATCACCAACTAGACAAGGTTGCATCTATGGTGTAGAAATTAATATAGACCAGTGGGTTAATGCTGAAAAACACTGAACAAGACAACAAGTTTGAATTAATGGCATTAAAGTCTGGAAAAAATTTTATATTCCCATCTTTATCAAGTTTCTTTCTTGAATCCTGTGCAGAATAAGCAAGATCATTGTTGAGACACAAGAAGCATTGGAATAGCCATACTGTATTCAACACTTAGCAGTCTAATTTCCATCACTTCTCATTGGCCTTGAAATGGAAACCTGGGCAACGCGCTGGTCCTGCTAATTTTTATCTTGCTTTCTTGGAGAGCTTCAGATGTTTTCTATTTCTTTTGGGACAATTCATTCACAGCCGTGATAATCTGAGTTTCATATGTTGTTCCAAGTAGTAATTTACTTTCTTTTGTGGCTAATTTTTTTTTTTTTTTTTTTTTTTTCCGGTTGATGGTTTTTGAAATGTTCCCTTAAGGCCTTAACTCGGACAGGGAAATTTTGCACCTTATTTGCTATTCATGTTCATCATCTATGCTGACCACTGTTTAGCTGGATGAGGTGCTAAGAGATGAATTAATTCCTTCTATTTTCCTTGTTATCTTTCTGTTTTAGCGTCAATCCATGGATACACCATTTGATCAACTTGTTGACAAATGGTGGAATCTTTTTAGATGGAATTTGCCTCGCTAGGCATGTCATTCTTACAGTCACCAGTTACATGGGATTGAATTCCAATTATGTTGTCCTGTTTTTCCCCCTCTAAAATTCTAATGAAGTTTGATGGTGTTGCTGTGAACTCTCATTCAACCTTGAAAATTCTTTTTTCCCCCTTAATTTCCATTGGTATTCTTCATAGATATGCTTTCCAGTTGCTTTGCATTTGCTACTGTTTACTCCTACCAGTTTTTTATGTGGCATAACTCTGCCACTAGGAATTCTGCTTCAGCATCCTTCTAGATGCTGAACATATTTTCTGTCATCTAATAACCCAAATCCCACCACAATTAGCTGCTGTATCCCTGTTGCATTGTTCATAACAAAATATATTGTGCTATAATAGATTGTGCGATGATACGCATGCTACTTTCTGAATGCAGGTTGATAGAAGATACAAGCAATACTACCACCAGATGCAGATTGTTGTGTCATCCTTTGACGTCATTGCAGGGTGTGGGGCAGCCAAGCCCTATACTGCACTTGCCCTCCAAACAATTTCCCGTCACTTCCGTTGTTTGCGAGATGCAATTAGCAATCAAATCAAGGAAGCGAGGAAGAGCCTTGGTGAACCAGATAACTTAAGTGGCAAAGGTGGTGGGATATCCCGCCTACGTTTTGTAGATCAGCAGCTCAGGCAACAGAGAGCCTTACAGCAAATTGGTATGATTCAGCAACATGCTTGGAGACCTCAAAGGGGCCTTCCTGAAAGTTCCGTTTCAATCCTTCGAGCCTGGTTGTTTGAGCACTTCCTCCATCCGTATGGCCTTGTTGCTAGCTTTTTCTTGTTAATCAGAACACACTATTTGAATTACAGCTTTTCCTGACCTCACTGGCTCATTTATATTTTTGAGCAGTTATCCAAAGGATTCTGATAAAATAATGCTGGCGAGGCAGACAGGATTGACCAGAAATCAGGTATCCTGATAAATTTTCAATTAATCAACCCTACACTTCATGCTCCCACTCAGTTTAATAATTAGTTTGATTTGATATTTGAATGGCGAAAAACATTTCTTTGTCCCACCCATGGAGTTCCATTTCACTTTTAGTTGTGTGAGTACAAAAATCTCCAAAGTAGTTGCTAGTTATTCAACAGATGGCCTGTCTCTGTTGGTCATTTGTTTCCACAATGATGCATGCATAGATGGCCTTTGATTGAGATTGTTGGGGTGAAAGTCGAAGTTGTGTTGAGAACCAAGGCTGCTGATATGCCTGATTGATGATTTGATCAGGTGATACCTGATTTTGCTGTGAACCTAAAGATGGGATGTTGTTGGGAGGACCAGGGGTTGATATGATCCATCAATCTTTTGTAATTCAAGCCCTATATTTTACAAGCCAATGAGTGCATTGGGAAAGATGTACTTTAATTTCTTTGCTCTCTGGTTCTAGGTCTCAAATTGGTTCATTAATGCACGTGTGCGGCTTTGGAAACCCATGGTTGAGGAGATGTACAAGGAGGAGATTGGTGACACTGAGATGGACTCCAATTCCTCATCAGAGAATCCTACCAAAGGAAAAGATGCAGGGCTGAAGTCTGATGAAAGGGAAGAGCTGCAGCAGGGTGTGAATGTCACAAACCAAACCAGCTTTGGTGAGTCAAAATCCATTCACATGTCTGATGCAGAAACAATGGCACACACTGGTTGCTTTCAAACTGTTGGCAATGGGGAAGAGAGCAACTTTGGAAATCTGAAACCTAGGGATCAGACTGCACCCAATGTGGATTGCTGTGTTGTTCAAGACCTTGAGCATGATGGAAATGGGAGATTCATGGCCTACCAGATGGCAGAGTTGGGGAGAATGGGGAAAGGTGGTGTATCGCTCACCCTGGGGTTACATCAATGTGATGGTGGGCCACCTATGTCAGGTGGCCAGCAAAATCTCGTTGGCGTGAGAGAGGAGGAAATTTATGGTGCAGCTTCACTTGGGGCTGACACGGGAGAGTACAACTGTATGAATTTGGGAAACCAGTCGCACAGGTTCAGCTCATCCCGTCTGTTGCATGATTTTGTAGCATGAAACCATTGAGTCAGGCAGAGTGGTACATGAATCTCCTAACAAATTCCAACACAGATTATGCTGGCTGTGGCAGCCCTACTATAGTGGCTAATGAACAAGAGCATTATGGAAGTGTAATATTGAGGGATTAGTGGAAATGTATGACTTAATAGGGGCATGTTATATTAGTGGTGTGTTAATCCTGCATGGTGGAAATCGTCCATTGCCCCCATGGACTTCGCCTTCCAGCCTGCCAGCTTCATGTGTGGGACGAACATCAATCAATATGGCTTATTTGGTGGTCCCTGCTGCTTTCAGATGGTCTTTTTGCCGAGAATCCTGTGACTTCTTTCACCAGGTGGGAATGTACAAGTCAAAAACGGTTCCGGCCAATGATGAATGAACGGGGCCGGCTTCCAAACAATTTTTTAACCGGATGAGTAGCAGGCTTCCCTGATTCTTTGAATGGGGCATTCGTGGATTGGGGTATCACATATTATCAGAAAATCTAGAATTATCGCAAGTAAGAGAATGGCATGCTTACTGCCGGTGGGATTATTAGGCCGCTGTTGTAAAAATATTTTGAGTATTTTGTGTAACTGTTGAACAGTGAAATATACAAGATTCCTGTACAAGTTGGTGGGGAATATCATTTGGTAATTAAAGATTCGGTGGATGGGATCTGCTTGCTGCCATTTTTGTTTTTATCAGCTCTCTCCGGATGAAATGACTTTGGAGCTAATAGCGTAGATCGAATTCCGACCGTCATTGATTTAGCTTTAGTTAGTCTTTGTCTGTTTCCCTATCGTATGGATTGCAGGGATTGTCTAGGCCTCGATAGCTAATGTAACATGTGCGTGCGGAT
The DNA here is from genome assembly GCA_035584095.1 of Annona squamosa. Classification (NCBI taxonomy): domain Eukaryota; kingdom Viridiplantae; phylum Streptophyta; class Magnoliopsida; order Magnoliales; family Annonaceae; genus Annona; species Annona squamosa. Next base: position 4,907,911 of record JAXCLR010000073.1, read on the forward strand.
TGTTTTGTTTTTTTTTCTCGGAAAAATGAGGGTTGTCGGTAACAAGTCCCGCAATGAATGTCCCTCATCAAACACGTGACGCTTTCCTTGGATATTGAATTATAACCATCATAACGTGCGGCTCTCTTTTATGTCGGATGCCCTCGCGTGGGATCCATCCACCACGTTAGAATCAGTTTACTCTTATTGTATGTTTTCAATAGACAGGATATGGCAAGGTCGAAATAATAGTAACCATCTCAATAAAGAAATATATCATACAGATTGATTGATTTTATCCACCATGATGGTAATACGTAGTTGCAAATTGGGAAGGTTTAGCCACAATGTTAATTCTTGAGATTAAGGGTTTCACTCTGATCAAAATTAGGCAATTGTGCCCTATTTTTCATTTTCCAGTTGTAGGGGGTGGGGGAGGGGAGGGAATTGAGACGAGCTATACCAGGTAAACGTTTGCTCAACCTTAATCCTACTTTTTCAAAATAAGTTTGATCATATTTTTATACTAAATTGGCCGGTTTAACATTCACTTTTTTTCATAGGTCCCAAGACAAACATTTTAATAGGTCTCAAGACAAACGTTCCATTGGTATCGAATCGGACAGTGGATAAGGTAAAAGATGTTAGTTAAATAAGATGATTTTAAAAATTTATGTTCCTATCAAATATAAAAATACATATTATATGCTTCAATATTTCATTAATTATTAGAAAACACATTATTAATAAAACAAAACATGAGAAAATATAATATAAATTTATTAAAATTAGTCAATATACAATTATACATAAGAGACATATGTGTAAATTCTTCTCATTGATTCTTATATTGTTTTCTAGATAAATTATTTATTCTATTGTTGAAAGCAAATAATAATAAAATTTAAACATAGACTTATAATTTTTAATAAATTAACATATACAGGACGAGTCAACTTTTGAATCGAGATATGAGGGACCCACTCCAACCCTATTTGTGAATTTGGGTTAAAATTTCTGACACATTCCTATACTAGGTAAATATATATATATATGAGATCCGATCGTGTGCAGTCCACTGTAAAATGGACCTCACACATGTTAGATTGTAATGAAACTTTATACACTCATTTATCCATATATAAATCATACTTT
>JAXCLR010000073.1:4909144-4923442 GCA_035584095.1 Annona squamosa
TAAGATGGGGACTGCACACATGTTGGATTTGGATGAAAATTGGTATGCTATTAAAGTGAACAATTCTAAATACAATAAGTGGGGTGAATTTTCCATTTATGATCAGGTAGGGCCCATAGTGCATGGACTGCACGGTGCAGTCGCATGCACCGGAATAAATCCCATATATATATTACCTGTTCAAAAATAGGTCAGGTCAAGGCCAGGTCACAGGTCGACCCGCCCCAATTCCCACCCCTACAATGATAAGATCTCACCAGTCTCGTATTCCACAAGGACAACAAGACGAATCATGAGCTACTGATTTGCGAGATGATGCAAAACAGAAGGTTGTCTTCTTCTTGATTCTGTCGCAATCATGAAGACTCTCAAAGGAAGCAATCTTAATTTCATCAAGAAGGATGACAAGCGCAAAGCCAACCAACTACATAATGTTATATACAAATTTGGCTATCAGACTAGCAATGGCGCGTACGCAGCAGAAGCAAACTAAAAAGAGCAACCTTAAGCACACTTGCATAGGGATTGGCTAACCAAAATGAGATGGATATACAGAAACATTGCTTCATACTTAACAGTGTTCACTAGTTCTATGTACATGAATTGGTAATGACAGAGAAAAACTGGATCAAGGCAGTTGTTTCAGCTTGCTGCCATAAAGTGTCCCTGAAGATTGTCCATAGAGTGTCCCTGAAGATTGCTTCATCTTCAGTGTTCACTGGTTCTATTTACATGAATATGACATGGAAAAAGAGGATAAAAACAGTAGTTTCAGCTTGCACCCTCTGATGAACTCTGATAAAAAGCATGAAGCCATAAACTACTAAATTCATCTTCAAATGTACATTTGGTTTATGAATGCGGAGCAAACAGGACATAATGCACGTGCATCCCAGCTAGACCTGCACCAGTAGCTGCGCTGGTTGTTGACCTACACCAGTAAGTTGCTTCAAAGTTCAAATATGACACCTCCACTACAATACAAGATAGTATGAACTCCATTCACAGCTCAAATAATGAACCCATACACTTAGTACATGCTTTTGTAATTTAAAAGTGAAATGATGGTTATCAGTAAAGGACTCCTGGAAGCATCAAAATCCACTTCTAAAAACGATAGGAATAACAGACATACCAAAAATTTGCCACGATGTATTCTTAAAGAACAGAGGCAAAAACTTTAATCCTGCTCATCTACCTATGGGTAACTCATCTGCAAAACAGCGGTTCAAATATCAGGAAACAGAAGGCCAGGAGAATTCAAGCTGATATGTCAACAGATTTACCTCTTGTATAGAAGTTTCACATCTTCGCTTAAAAATGAGCTTTCCAAGAATGAATCCTCACAGCTGTTTATATCCACCTCTTCCATTTCAAAGTTGCTGTGACTGCAAAGTTCACTCCATTCAAACCACATCTTAGAGATTATCTCCTTCCTAGAAGAAGTCAGGTGGTCATCTTCCTCAGTCGAATTAGCAGCCACCAACCTGTATGTGTAAACTTTCTTCAACTGCCCTGGCCTAAATGCACGCCCAATTGCCTGGCGGGTAACAGACGGGTTCAAGTGAACATCCAAGATCACCACCCTAGATGCTCCCACCAGGGATATTCCCTCCCCACATGCCTTGATGGACCCAAAGAGTACCTTAGCATCAGGAGAGTTGTTAAATCGCTCCATCGACCATTCCCTGTGCTCAGTGTTTGAATCCCCAGAGATCATAAAGATTTCCCTGCCAGGACTCCACCCCAGTACTCTGACAAGAAGTCTCTCCAGGAACTTCAGCGGGAGGAGATACTGACCAAAGACCAAAAGCTTCTCACCTGCAGATACAGACAGCTTCAAAATATTGAGAAAAAATTTCGCCTTCACTCCATCTTTTGCATCTGCTTTCTGTACAACTCGGTCTAGCTTTTCATCACTAAGGTTGATGGCTTTCTCTCCACCTGTTTCATTCTCTGCAACCTCCTTCAAGTTTGGATGAATATATATAGAATTCATTAAAGCTCTTCTCTTGAACTTATCCATATGTCCGAATTTTGATAAAGCATTTCTCTGCTTGTTAGTCAGATTGAGCAGCACGGTGAAGTCAACCAAACCAGGCAGTTCCTCCAGGAAATCTCCTTTATAGTAATGTAGCACATTTGTAGTCATTTCCCGTAGATCCTGAATGACTGAAATTTTTGCTTTTAAGTCATCACTCTGGAGTGTCTCCTCAACCAAATCAAAGAAGGTTGTATCTGCAGCAGTTCGGCAATGCCTCCTACTCCCTCCTGAAATATGCACCCTGCTTTTCACACGCCTCACAATGGCTCGAGATTGTTCCAACTTCAGAAACTTTGGACGCACAAGGTTCAGAATGTTGAACACTTCCTGGACATGATTCTGGAATAAAGTTCCTGACAAAACTACCTTTCGAGGTGTTTTAACCTTAGAAAGGGAGTGTAGTACATCTGTGTTATCATTCCTTGGTGTGTGACCTTCATCTAGGATAAGAAGGGTTGGAACATTCAGCAACTTTTCCTGACACGTAGCTTCGATGTTGCTGACTTTGCTACCACAGATGATGTTGGAAAACTGCTTGTAACCTAGAAAAAGGATACTCTTGTTCTCAACCCATTTGTTCAGTATCTCCAACTGCTGAGGCCTACTATCAGCCTTTGAAGAATAAAAGTCGATGAGAGGAATATCCTCAATTTGCCATCTTTGGAACTCCTTCTTCCAAGTGGGAAGAATTCCTTTTGGTAGTACCACCAATGGTCGAGCGTGCGGATACTTCACTAAAAAGCTATGTATAAAACTTATTATCATAAATGTTTTCCCGGACCCTGGGGCATGAGCCAAAATGCAACCACCAGGCTTATCTGTTATCAAATTCCTTATCAAGAAATGAAAACCCTCCAATTGATGTGGTTTCATTTGTTTCATATGCCTGGGATGAATGGTAAGTTCTGCCAAAATTAAATCATGCTCTGAATATTTATTTCCCAGAAGATGATTCAATTCAGCTCCATCAGCATCTCTAGTACTTCGGGAATTGGATGAATATGTTCTGGTAGTTTTTGAACCCTGAAATTCCAAGCTTCAGATGAAGGAATAGAGCTAAAAGCATCAAGACAATAGGAAATAGCGTCCTTGAAGGTAAGAGCAGCAAGGTAGCATGCATAGACACACTTGCCCCAGCCATGTAAAGTGCAACAATGCAAATGCTATACACCAGACCAGCCCCTTTACTTGAGAAATATGTGTACTAATAACCAATCAATTGGAAGCAGTTCAAGTTAGCATTTCAATATTCTATTTGCTCATTACATTAAGGATAACTAATTAATTTTGTTCAATATTCTCATTCCTTTTCTTGTGGACTACATGTTAAGAACAACATGAAATCTAACAGGGTCAAGATAGCTAAATCTGATTATTGTTAGGTCAGTTTTTATAAGCCAACTACTGAACATTTCTCAGGCCAACTGAGAACTTTATGACCAATCTAAGAAAGGTGCTATAATACTTACGAATTATTTCACTAATTTTTTATTTTTAAGGTGTTACTGTAAATAGTCTGTAATACACAGGAAAGAATCAACAGCTGTAGTGAATGAGAACTTCCAGAATCAGAGAATAAGAAATATCAACATTCAGCATGTCATTACCTTAATCCACTGGAAATCGAATATTGTCTCTATGCTTTTCTGGATAACTCCACATATCCGGCAAACATAGCCCAAGTCATCTTTCAAAATGCAAGAATGCTCACATTCTTCTCCTTCTTCTGCAGGAACTGAGCCATCCCAAGTATGATCCTAGTAAAATCCACAAATTTATGGAACAAAAAGGTTATCCTAGTCACCAGAGAAGCAAGAAATAAAAAGGAGTAAAGAAGTCCATTCAGCTGGCTGTAACAACCCAAATACCTAAACATTTATATTATCAAAGGTGTGTTTCTTCGTATGTTCGAATTTTTTTTAAGAAAAAAATTTTCTCTGCTCTCTTAAAAAACGAAACTTAATATTTTAAGTAGTAAAATCCAAGAAAACCATTGGTATATCTTAGTGGTGGCCAATTGGTGGCAGCCAATTTCCAATACTTCAAAGGGAATGATTAAAAACAACCCACCCAACTAGAGTAGTTGTCCAACTGATTGTTTTTTATATTTTTTGCAAAAAAAAACAACATTTTTTCAAATCAAAATGATTTAGAATTTTCATCTGCATATCAGTTATGATGTAAAAATGTACACATTTTGGAAACTTTTATGTACTATAAATTCATTTCCAAATTTTGAAAAATTTCAACAACTTCATGTTCATTCTCATATGATGACAAATATTTAAATATAAATTTCCAATCAAATTAATTTTTGGTATCATAAAATACACATGTTCTAAATTGTTAAGATTTTAAAATATTTCCTAAAATATAAAGTGCAACCAGTTGGACAACCCATTTTGTCCTACCAGTTGCTTTTAATCATTCCCTTACTTTAATATTGTGTGCCTTACTTCAACTTTTAAACCAAAACTGATTTTTGCACACCATCTGTCATAATTTGATTTGACATGTAGTAAGATGATGTCCCATGTGAGTTACAATAGATCATTAATGGTGAGAAACAAAAGAACCAAACAAAGAACTGGACATTCTTGTAGCAAAAAATAGCATTGAACAAGAAAGGAAAAAAGCTTGTATTAAGCATCACATTACTCAGTGACCAAAGTAATTTAGGCATTTATGAATTTTCACATATGCATTTATTTGGTTAATTTTCCATCCATCAATAAACGAAATGCCTCTGTAGTCCATACAAACTAAGAACAACAAATCTAAATTTAGACATTCAACATAATAGGTGTAAATATGTAATAGCAGTAAATATATAACAGACAAGAAAAATCCATTCCAGATTTTCAAAATTCAGAGGAACTAGATACTTCTATATAGTATACATGATACCACTTTCTTATATACACAACATAATGATCTGACTTACCATGTTAATGAAACTACTTTGTCAGAAAAGAAAGTGTATGGCTACTAAATAAGACAAAAGCTTCTCAGATAAAAATTTCGTTTTTATGGAAAATCCATATTCAAGTGCATGAAGAAAATTGCAAGTTGTCAACATACAAAAAGGAAGAAAGATACCTTGGAAAACTCTAAAGCTAATGTCATTTCATTCCAAATATTTGCCAGGCCATCATTTTCTGTATCATCTTTATGAAAGCTCGAGAAGTCTTCCAAAAGAGAATAAGAAGCTAGTCCTGCTTGGGCCCCCTCTTCAGGTGCTGTTTCGTCAGATTCTTGTTCACCATTGGAATTTGCTTCAGAAACATTCAGTACATTTTCTTCCTTTCCAAGTTTCTTTCTAGCAGGACATCCAACCTGAATAACACGGAAGGAACTTTGTTTCTATAGATCGCAAAGTCCATTAGACTATGAACCATTTATTGAAGGGAATGATTAAAAACAAACATCCATACAAAAGGGGTTTGTGGAAATGGTTATTTTTTCATTTCCAAAAAGATTTTTTAATATCTAAACCATTTAAAATATTTGGGAAGGTTTTATATTCACCCTGAAATAATGTCAAATATTCATACCATGTAAGTTTCCAATCGAAGTGCATAAATATATACCTATTAACTTATATTTTGAGTGTTAAGATGCTTTAAAAGATTTTAAAACATAAAAAGCAACCATTTCTATGCCCCTTGTTGTACAAATGTTTGTTTTAAATCATTCCCCACCATCTCAACCCTACTATCTGGATATCACAGTGATAAACTTAGCAGTACAGAAAATGACTACTGAAATAATCAGAACATATTAGCAGATTTACGGAAGAAAGTAAAAGCATGGGTGACTAGAATGAGGTTACTTGTCCGAGGTTGCAAATGAGTACAATCAACTGCAGCATGCAGCATAGCTTCAGGATAAAGAACATGCTGACTCCAAAAGTCTAATCTTGAAGAATAACAAAAAATTTTAACAAGACTTCATAGTAACTTGTTGGAGATACTAATGAGTTTGCTAAGTATTTCAGAAATATATGCTTGGGTAAAAACTTTCAGTAAAGATGATCAAATAAGGTTTTTAGGTGGTGGTCCAAGCAAATAAATATATATCGAATTTTGATCTAATACCACTGTCCATGCAACCATTTGTTCTTTGATAAACATTTATTTATGATGTCAAAAACCACTTTGGTTGGAAACTTAAGGCTCCATTTGGACCAGTGATAATTTTCCGTCATTTTGGAAAACTAGAAATTCTACCTTCCTGGAATCATGTGAATGAGAATAACAATAGAAGTTTTGATACAGGTAAGCATGACTTATTTTAAACTCCACCCAAGCACATTCAAATTTCACAGTTGGGTGTTGCTTTCCACAATCATAGTATCAAAAACACAACCAAACAGACCCTAAATCTAGGGGTTTAACCAGGTCAGGTTATACGAGTTGGATTCTAAACCTAACCCATTTACAAAACCTCAACCCTAATTTGTTTACAATTATAACAACCTCAACCCCAATCTTAATCTTAATCCAGTTATCAAAAATGGATTTGATTGCAGGTGCTGAGACAGAGGGATGCCAGTTCAACTTTCCACGAATTTACTATTTAATGAACTCAAAATAGATTGTCCAGAAAGGAGGATATTTCCTTATTAATGAAGTTTGTGCATTCAGTCAAGATTCAAACAACAGAAGCAGTATTTTCCACATCTTTTAGCCCTATTTTTTAGCTAGCCAAAGAATAAAGACTTTCTAATAGTTCACACTTCAGAATCTCCTAAGCTTGTGGTAGAATTAATTCATTAATGAATGAAGTAAATGCTTTACATGCCAATAATTAGACAGCTAGAAGGATATGAGCTTTCTTTAAAATATTTGCTAACCTATTGGTCAGAAAAATAAGAGTACTTCTACCTTGTTCTGCTTAGCTTCCATAGAGGATTTTGATCCTTTCTGACCTTTGTCATGAGATCCATGCGCATTTCCCTTTGCCCTCCTTTGTCTAGGTTTTTTCTCAGCCTGCTTACCAAATTTCTGAGTGAAAAGGGAGAATGATTCGCTTGCAGCTCCATCAATTGCCTGAAAGAAGAGTAGAAAAGAAAACGTTCATCATTCACTATATGATTACAATTTTGCCAGCTGAAACCAAGATATACTAGATTTGAGATAACAATTGAGATTACAGAATCACTGTATGTCAAATATGTCCTCCACAACCATAACAAAAAATGACATTAAAAGGACCTTTCTCACTGGGCAAGCACATCAGATTCTATTATATTTCTGTCCTAAACAATATCATACAAGAAAATAAGAATTTAACTCTTGAATTTTGTGGAGAACGACATCCAAGAGAAAGAAAATTTCCTTGAAATGGTCTGCTCTATGCTTTCACTTCTACAACATTGCAACATTTACTAAACCTTCTTTCACAGGGAACAAACTAAATCCATGCAATCATCTATTAGATGCAGTTCATTCCGTTAGTTCCTCACATAAAGTTGAGTTCAACATGGTTGAAAGGTTGAGTTCAACATCATTAAAAAAAAGTTGAGGACAGCTATGACAAAATGTAGTAAAAGGATGTAGTGAAATGACTAATAGGATTTATTCCAATGACCCAATTATAAGGTTGATGACAAGAAAAAGGGCAATGATGAACATAACAACAATAATCATCAACCTCACACTGATGTTTCTAATTTCACACTTGCAGCAAGCATGGTCAATGATGAAATAATAAGATTAAAAATGAAGAAACCGCTTACAACAGTATCTTGAAATGTGTTGTCATTGGCAGCACTCAAGACAACCTTCTGATATATCCAGGATGATGGCCTATTTGATTCAAAATTGATCATGTTACCATCCAGAGGGAATCCGACATCACGGTTTGCTTGAAGCACTTCTTTCACTGGAGTGTGAAAACCTTGCTTTTGAGACCCTTGCCACACTTCTGAATTGCAAAGCCCATGTTTTCCCAATGAAGCATCACCAGAGTAATTCTGAAGTTTCCCATCTTCATCATCAGAATCAATCATAACAACTGGCATCCCACTCATCCCCTTTTCATGCAACTTACGTTGTAGACTTCCATGCTTATCTGATATTCCCATACTTGCAGAGGCACTGTACCCAGGTACGAGAGGAGCACTTCCATGCGTTCCATCTTCTATGGCTAGAACTTGGTTATTTGCTGAATCATCAACATCCACATCAATTATATCATGGTTCTCTCCTCTCTGCCCCAACAATGGGATGTAACTATTTAGCCTACTACTCAACGATTGAGCTGTTGAAGCCAGGCATGATGAGGAAAACGATGGACACTCAAGAGCAATCTGCATCCAACGATTGTGTATGTCTTCCATGTCTTTAGTTACACTTCCATAATCTTTGCTCTCGAGTCCTTCAAGTAAACCAACAACAGAAGATGGATCGGAATAATCTTTCACAAATAGGTCAGACCTTTTCTCCTTGACCTTAGTATCAGTGCCCACATGAGCAACCAAAGCCAAACTGTGAACATTCTTCTCTCCACTGCATGTTCTTGCTCTTTTGTATACCCTGGAGCACGAATCTGTTTCTAATGTGAGGGTAGAACACAAAACAACACGTATTGAGAAAGTGAACATCCTTAGGAGTGAGTTCTTCGAACAGAAAAGAAAAACCGTATACTTCTTGAAGTGAAATTCTCAAGGTCAAAACTGCTAATTAAGGTATTTCAAGATGTATCATATAAAAAGCAGCAAGAAACCTTAAGGATAACCTCAACAAAGTTCCCTTGAACAGCCCAGATACGACCAACAATAACTAATACATGCATCTATCACTTCAAAGAGAACAACAAACAATTTAAGTAGTAAAAAGTATTCACTAATAAAACATGGCACTGAACCAGATGAAAATGGACCAGGAACAGAAATCTAAAGAGGCACACACTTGAAGACTCTGTTTGACCTGTTGTTAAAAGCACTCTCAGAAGTACAGCTTTTGTAAAAAATGTTATCAACAGTTTAGTGCTTGGCCACATCATTTGAAAAATACTTTTAGCGCCTGATTGGCACTATGAATTTGTTGGAAATGTATTGCATGGAATGGAATTGAAAAAGATATGATAGCATAGAGATAATGTCCATCGTAAAGTGAATAAAGCTTAAAATGCAATGATCCCATATGGCCACCCATAGATCAATTGATTTACAAGTAGCCAGAAAAATTTTATTTTTATTTTTTTAGAGATGTATGGTCCTCACATGGAATGCACCATAAAAATACCAAGCAAATTCAAAAAAATTACCAAATTTCGCAAGGAAGTGCATCCCAGGTGGGTCTACACATCTATAAAAAAAATTACATATTCTCTGACCATCTGCAAAACATCCAATTGGATGACCATATCATGGGAACCCAAGATTAAATAGAAAAATGGATAATGAATAAAAGTATAGGTAACGATGAAGAGTACATATCAAATCAAGACATGAAAAATGGATTTTCATAGTAAATCCATGCAAATTTGAGTAAATCCCTGATCAATTTGTAAATCCATGCAAAACCAAGCAACTCCATTCCAGTGACCCCTTGCTGTTGTGTTTGGTCAAAAAGCTGAAAGTGCTTTTGAATATGTAAAATTGGCCTAAATTTTTAAGATAAAATCATATTTTACTTCCAGGCTTTGCTGATATGAAATTATTTGCAACTTTTACCCCCTTGGGTTTTTCTTTTTTTATTTTATTTTTTTAGATCCAAGTCACACATTGTTTTTAAAACTACATGTTTAGCCTAAATATTAAATAATCACCTTTGATTAAAAGCTTTTATAATCTACAATACTAAAAAATATGTTTACAAAGAACCTCACGCATTTTTCCTTGATGCGTTTTATATAAAATGATTTTCCATATCATACAAATATTCATGGAGGAGAATATAATGCGTGGCTTGGATTATTATTTTTAAAAAATCAAAAAACAGAAAACCCAAGAGGGTAGAAATTGCACCCAGTTTTATAGGAGTAAATAATAACTACACATATTATTCAAAAATATAGATATTTGTTTAACATATATGAAAAAAGAAAACATTGGTATTTATTATTCATATTTTTAAAAAATTTATAATAACATGTCACATATTCATATTTTATATCTTTATAGATGAAATAAAATGTATTAATTTATACATTAATAGTGGCCCATTCAAAAGCTGAATCATAGGCGTTTATGATGGAGGGATGTAAACATAAAAGAGTTCTCACCAATCGGGGAAAAAAAAAAAAAGATGAACCAACCGAAAAAGAGGTTTTCCCTCCTTAAATTTGAAACGCATAAGCAGGCAGGCAGGCAAAAGCACTAAGCTAGCACTTATTTGAGAATGCAATAGTTCAGCATATGCAGCAGATACAGGTGCTTTCTGGTCTGTGGCCAATCACCAGATAAGAAGATCAGCTGCTTTCAAGTATGGAAGTTAAGCATGTCACACCATCGATGCATTAGGAAACAGCGTTGAAGTCATGCATTTAGCTTGTTAGTACTTGGTATAAATACAAAACATCAAGTTGGTAAAAGAGTCCTCCGTATCACCAAATTTACAAAGAAATACTGAGCATGCCATCATGCATCCGTTTTAAGTAAACAACAAAATGAGGAACTTATCTTCATGAAGACGTCAGACTTCAGTTACACAAGATCATGGTCCACGTGATAGGGAACCAGGGGAACAAGAAATGATAACAAACAAGCCAATAACCCTAGTCATTATAAGCAAAAGAAGATAATACCATCAGGAGATTGCTTAAACATTATGTTTGTCCCTTTATAATCGTATTCCTTCTCGATTAGAAGGTCATCCCGAATTTGGTCTGGACATGGGAACCCAGGTGCAGCAACACTATCAAGAGAAGACCACTTTCTCCTCATAACTCCCTGAGACAAAGAAATAGTGTTGGCTGTCAGGGCTTTCCAAATAAGACCATCTTTGACATCTTACCAAACCTTTTATCAGCACCAAATCATAAACTTGCTATGAAACACTTCTATGTAACTAGGCTACATAGATGCGGTTTCAAGTAGCTCCTTCGTTTTTAATAAGTTGATGGTTGATGTAAAATCCAATTCATTTATTGTACTTAACGTCATTTGACTTTATGCAATACAATTTTAAATGGGAGATATCTAAATATCAAAGCAGCAAGCTATACGTATCTTCATTGTTATGCAAATGTAGCTCCAACTCGCATATTACCAGATTGCCCTTCATCACAATAAATAACATAGCAAATCAATAAGACCAAGCGACATCCTCTCTCTTTGAACCCCCATAGCATCTACAAATTTCATTATCTGGAGAAACCTTGTGCCTCCCTCAGCAATTCTATTCATCACTTCTGATAATACTCAAAAACCTTATCAGTATAACTATTTATATCTTTTTGTGGTTGTTTCTATCATAAAGCTATCTTCTCAGTGTTAACAAAGTGTGGTTGTTTCTATCATAAAGCTATCTTCTCAGTGTTAACAAAGTGTGTTCACAATAAAGATAAATGGGATGCATTTGGATGGTTGCAGATTATTCACAATTGTTTGTGTGTTTTAATTAGGAGTGTAAATAGGGCCGGTCTTAACCCAAACCCAACTAACCCAAACTGATTTACGATTTGGTTGGGTTGTACATCTTTAAAAAAATAAGATACACAACCCTACTTGGACTAATTCGATTTTTGAAGTGGGTTGGTTCAAGTTGGTCGACTTGATCTGTATGTTAATATAAAATATAATATATTGTTGAAAAATAATCATATACGATCGGCCATATTCAATAACGTTATAAGGTTAATACATTGAATTATATGATACACAAACATTAATTAGTTATCACTATTTTACAATAACATTAATTGGAAATTATGTTGCTATATGACTTATAAATTGGAAGGTATTTCATACACAAACATCAAAATAGATATCACTATTTTAAAATAACATTAATGAGCAATTTCATTCTATATGACTTTTAACTTGGAAGGTATTTCTATAAAAAGGATTAATTTTATTTTTATATAAATTTCTATTTTAAATTAATTTAGGGTTGTTTGTTTGTATCAAAAATATTTCAAACTAAAGATGTGTTTGGGAAATGATAAATTTTTTAATGAAAAATTTTTTATGTAAAATTTTTTGAGTTAGAAGAAAATGATGTGATATGATATGAATAATAATAAAGAGTAAAGAAAATAAAGTTAAAATAAATAAGTTTAGTTGTATAGAAATGATCGAAAAGTAACGTAGTGTATAGGAAAATGTAAAAAATAATTAAAAAATAAGGCATTGAAAAGATTGAAAATATTTAAATTGAAAAGTTTTGGTTGGAAAGGTTTTTGTGTTGGTCAAACACCCCCTAAAACTTTGCAATCTAAAATTTTTCACTCTTTACAACTACTTTATTATTTTTTCGCTTCTTTTTATACAACAACTCTACATTTCAATCATTTCTACACAACTTCTCACACATCTAATCTATTTATTTTAACCTAATTTTTTTTTTTGCTCCTCATCATATGATATCATTCTCTCATTTCGAAAACTTTTCATCAAGAGTTTTTTCACTTCCTAAACACACCCTTAATCAAATAAAAATATTTTATATGTGATGTTTTTTGATAAAATATATGTGTGATATTTTTATCAATGCAAAGTCGTGTATTCTAAAACAAAGGCAAGTCAGAGATATAAAATATTTAAAACTGAGTCTCTATTTTTTTTTCCTTCTTTCTATTACTGGTTAACTGAATTTGTAACCTAAACCGACCCGACTTTTATGGGTTTGAATTAGAGTTGGGTTAAGGCTTAGAGAAAAAGGTTGAATGTAAGGTTAGGTTAAGATTTTACAAATAGGGTTAAGGTTGAGAAGACCTTGACCCCACCCGATTTACATCCATGGTTTTAGTTGATGATTTAGCAAGTCAAACAGAGTTGCCAGGATAAGCAAGGTGATATTAATCGACTCAAAATAAGTAAGGTTCGATATTATTATTTTACCAATTATCATGAGATATAATGCTTAGTTCTACGGTAAATTTCAATATTAAGTTCCCGCATTACGTATTAGCAGAATGTATGCGAGTTTCTCATATTACAACTACTGTAGAGAGAGGTGAAACACATGTGAAGTTCGATTGAGTTCGGATCAGCCCAACAGCAAGACTAATGGTAAATTTCTCTTTAAAACTCTGTTTTTATAACACTTGAGCCAATCCTAAACATTTCAAACTAGCTTTGGGCGGATAACTCGCATTCTCATAAAACAGGTGATACTGTTTAACATCCACAGTAGCAACCACTGTAGGGCACACATGCACTACTCTAGTTCAACCACTCTAGAAGGAAGGGGAAAAGGTTGATTAAACCTTTCAACTAATAATGTATTAGCCTCCCTCGAAGTATCGATTCAAATATGAGCAGAAAAGAGAGAGAGTGAGTGAGTGAGTGACATGCAAAGGATGGAAATCTGGACAGAATCATGATCGGCAACAACTTTGAGATTTGCGGAATACTTCTGCAATCGATCTTTCTCTTCATTTCTTTCTAAGGAGGTAATGCCTCACGTTCCCTTGGTCCTTCTCCCTTGGCCACTGGGAAGAGAATGCTCTAACCACTCCAAGTGAAAAAAAATAAAAAAAGAAAAAAGAAAATTCCGGACCTTCACTGACCACAAGAAAGATCAAATTCCAAAAATGGGGACAGAAATAAAAAAAAGAGTCAGAGATGGAAGAACATTGCCTGTGTGTGATGTCTGGCGCTCGGTTCGCCTCGTCTTGCTCGCCAGTCCGAGCGCTTCGAAGCCTCTCGAGATTCTCCTGAAAAATGGAGGGAAGGTAGACAGGCTGCTGTGAAGCGCAGCGCACTCTAGTAACGAGGAATTGGGAAGAATCGGGGTGTGTCCGCGACTCGCGCAAAGAGACGAGGCTTCGGCAGAGTCAAGCGCCGCGCGGAGGAGGGCTTGCGAGTTGCGACCTCGCCTGTGCATAAGCTGAAAAAGGAGGATTAATTTCGAACAAGATGACAGCAAATTCATTCTATACGCATTAATTTTACCCCTACCAAACTTATATCAAAGAATTTCTGAAAATTGTTCTCATACGCATAAATTTTCATCCTAATTTCACTTATACTCATACAATTAAGGATCCATTAAAGATATCATTAAGGGTGTGTTTGTTTCACATGAAAAAGTGTCAACTAAAACTTTTCCATCTAAAACTTTTCACTCTCCATTATTACT
>JAXCLR010000073.1:4932281-4946878 GCA_035584095.1 Annona squamosa
GATGAGGAGTAAAGAGAATAAAGTTAAAATAAATAGGTTAGTTGTATGGGTAGTTGTGTAGAAATGATTGAAAAGTAAGATAGTTTGTATAGAAAAATGTGAAAACATAATTAAAAAATAGAGTAATTATGGAGAGTGAAAAGTTTTAGTTGACCCTTTTTTGACCTAAACAAACACGGAACCCAATTATATACACCCGGGTGCATTCAGTCTCAATGTACCCGAGTGTACTACATCTATTTTTTTTTTAATTTTTTTTTGAAAATTTTTTCATGAAGCTGTTAATATAGGTTTATTTAACATAAAAAATTACGGAAAATGCCACTGATTTTTAAAAATCGAAAAAAAATATCTAAAAGTCTCCAAAAATTGTAAAAATTGATACATATATTAAATAAACCTATATTAACCATTGTGTAAAAAAATTTTCAAAACAAAATAAAAAAAATAGGTGTAGTACACCCGGGTGCATTGAGACTGAATGCACCCGGGTGTATATAATTGGGTTCCAACAAACACACCCTTATCTTCATCCAAGTTTTAATTTGCTCGTCATGCAGAAGCAGCCTCTCGTGGTCCCATTGCGGCAATTATTCCGTGATTTATGCGCTGCGTGAATCTAATCTATCAAGCGCTTCCGCAACCGCGTCACAAAGATATCCTTAGTGACGTCACAAAGATATCCTTGGTAATACCAATTGCCTGGTAAAGGTGGGCCCATGTAAAAACTCAGCATTTGGTAACAATAGTTACTAGTTGGTGGAAAACCATCTCTTCTTGAACTTTCTAAAAGATAATTTGTTGTCTTAGTTATTTAATTATTCTTTTTCATTTTATTCTTATGCTATAATCATTTTTTTCATGTAACTATTCTATTTTTTTTCTTATTTTACCTTAATTACATCATATAATTTTCACCGATTACCAATCAAAAATTAATAATAGTTTCACCCATATTCAAAAAAAAAATTTCTTTACCAACACGTCCTCCTCTCGACGCACGTTATCTTGAAGTTTAAAGATTACAATCAATACCTACATATTTGTGAGTGAAGTGCTAGTTTCTATTTCGGGCTGGACATTGGAGATAAGGTATGATTAGACCAAATTTAGTAATTTAATTTGCAAAATATTAGGGTTCCTCTAACTTCAGAATTGATCCATTTTGTTAGATTTTCCTTGATGTTATTTTCGAGACGATAAGCCCGTTAAGAAGGGGTTCGCAACTTCGCATGCAAAATTTCCTATAAATCAAAAATTCTCTAAATTTTTTAATCTCTTACAGCCGACTTCAATTATGTATCCGTATATATGATCCTACGACCTCTTGGGCTATATTACCTTAAGTTAATACATGAATTATATTAAGACTTGATTTAAGCAATACATAAAAAAAGACCTGATTTAAGCATACAAAATATTTTAGACCGGTGATCATTTACGGCCAGTAATCCGTCATAACACCCAATTTTTATTTCTTGAAATTTTTTTGATATAATTATTAGTCTTGGTGTATATTACTTATAAATCAAGTCTTATCAATTTTAAATATGTGTATAAATTTATTTTATATTTTTAAATGCAAGAGTACTGTGGTTATTTTCATCCCTATGAAAATGACGGCAATACTCATGTTTAAAAATATAAAATAAATATATACATATATTTGAAAATGATAAAAATTAATTTATAAATAATATACACGTGTGTTAATTGGTTTATTAAAAAAATTTAGAACAAAATATTAATAAATGATGTTTTCATATGGTTTGAGAGGGGTCGTCTTGTCATGATCACGACCATGTTATATCTAAATCTTCGAATACATAATAATTTGAATGAAAAGTAAAAATAACATCCACGCTTAGAAGCGTATAATATTATTATTTATTAAAAACATTTTTGTATATAATATCAAAAAATTTAGAATTTTTGAAAATACGCTTACAATATTTGACTAATATTGCATTTGTATTTATAAAGTTATCAATATTGTAAATATACTTATAAATTTTGTGTAAAATTACAAGCGCGTTCCTTTATTTATGAGTTATGATGCTGTTAATTTTTTTTAAATGACGATAATGCCCCTTAAGTCAAGTGATGCCCTTTTGCAAATGTGTATAAGCATATTTGTAAAAAAATGTAAAATAATGAAACAAAAATATGTCTGCAATATTTGAAAAATTGCAAGTGCATCACCAGACTTAAATAAAATTATCGTTGTTTTACAGAAAATTCAAACAATATCTTAATATAAGGGACATACTTGTAATTTTATGCAAACTTCATTGATATAGTTGCAATATTGGCAAACTTAAGAACATGGGCACAGTATTAGTCGAACTTTATAAGCATATTTGCAAAAATTTTAAATATCTTCTATGCATTTTCATTTCTAGTTGCGCTTTAATATTTGATGGAGACGATTTTATAACATAATTTAAGGGTGCATTTGGTTATGCCAAAAAAACGTCAACAAAAACTTTTCAATAAAAGCTGTTATATTTTTCAATTATTTTTATACAACTAAACTATTATCTTAACTTTATTCTTTTTACACTTCAACATTATCCTTATCATATCATATTATTTTATATTAATTTAACAACTTTCATCTTACAAATTTTTATAAAAAAGTTTTACATTCACCTGAATGAGAAGAAAACATTAAGTTAAAACTTTTTAATTAAAATTTTTTACTTTCTGTGACTATTGTATTTTAAAATTATTTCTTTATATTTTACTATATAACTATTTTATTTCTAATCATTTTTACACAACTGTCTATATAATTAACTTATCTATTTTAACCTCATTTTTTACACTTCATCATTATTCACATCATATCACGAATTTTATATCAATTTAAAAAATTGTATACGAAAAAATTTTCATTTAACAATTTTATAACTCCCTAAATACACCCAAACTATATGAACTGGATAGATAAAAGTAGTGCAGGTCCCATGCAAAATCAGGTATGGGCAATAATGGTGAATCGGTAGTATCACATGTAAGTAAGTGGGGTGTGATCCCGACTTCAGGTATGAGCAAATGGCTCCACGTTGGTGCAATACGGTACAATGAAAAAGTCAAATAAAATCATGTGCACCCACATGTCCACACAAGCCCTTATTTTCAAAAATATAACATACAGTAGACAAAAGTTTTCGGTTTTTAAAAACATAAATAAAATATATATGGAAAAATGCGATAACTAATTTTAATTTTGAAAATAAAATTAAATAGAAGGACGCATAAACATTTCTGTACACCCGACCGTACAATAATTGCGGGCCCTTAAAACTCGCCGCCGGCTTGAAAGTAAACTTTAGGGCACACGTAAGTAGTCCAGCTGCTCATTCCCATCGTCGTATTGCAGAGACCATCTCCCTGATTGGTGATCCCACGCACGTGTTCAAAGTGGGAAACGTGGATAAAGAAAATGGGCCAATTGATTGAACGGTTTGGATATAGGAACTTATTGTGACGTGGTACCGATTGGATGTGTTTGGGAATAGATAAAATTTTACGTGAAAGATTGCGGAGAGTAAAAGTTGTCAAATGACGTGATACGATAGGTGTAATAATGAAAAGTAAAATGATAAAGTTAAAATAGATAGGTTAGTTGTGTAGTAAAATGTGAAAAATAATTAAAAAATATAGTTATTATGAAGAATGAAAAACTTTAGATTGAAAATTTTTAATTTAATATTTTATACTAATTGCCACACACACCATTAAATTAATATCCAGCATCCAATGATTTATTTCTTCTATAAAGTTGAATATAGATAAAAATATTAAGAATTAAATCAATAAAAAAATTACTGGTAAACCAAAGAAAAAAATAAAGTTGAATATAAATAAAAATATTAAAAATTAACTCAATAAAAAAATTACTGGCAAACCAAAGAAAAAAGCTAACAAATATAAAAGAACTGAACTCATAAATTCCTTGAGATAATAATATGATAAGCAATCATCTTAAAACAGTCATGTATGGTGTAAATGATAATAGTAATAATTTCGAAAGGAGAAGGATGCTAACAAGTTCCCTATTTGGATGTCAAAACTCAAAAAGCTATATCATTTTATCCACCAAAAATGCTTTAATGGCTCCTTAGCTATTGACTATTTTACACAGCGTGTGTATGAAAAATGATGAAATATTTAGATGAAAATTTGTTCGTGTAAAAGTTTTAAATTAAGAGAAATTAATATAATATAATAGGAGTAATAAGAATGTTTAAAGAAAATAAAGTTAAAATAAATAAATTAGTTGTAAAGATAATTATGTAAATATAATCATAGGTTAATTATATAAAAAAATTTGAGAAAATATAAAAAAAAGTATATTTATGAAAATTAAAAGTTTTTAAAAAGTTTTAACTTTATATTTTGTTATACATTGAAAAACACGCCCAAAGACAAAATGAACATTTTATCCCAAAAAAAAAAAACATCACAATTACACCGGAAACCGCTGTCAGTTCACGGATTTGAGATTGCAATGAACGCCGACAGGGACAAATTTTAAAACTCGAAGCGCAGTTATGTATAAAATTTAAGGGTCAAAATTCACAAAATTCACAAAATTCACAAAATTTCAGGTCCGAAGTCCGAACCAGCAAATCATCCGCTAACAAGGAATTAAAAAAAATTCGAGATAATTTTAATTAGAATATATGCTTTAAAAAGAAGATATTCACAACTTATTCAGATTGTAAAAATAGTTCAACAAATCACAACGAAGTTATACGATCATAAAATGATTTTACAAATAAATTATAATAAAGTTTTCATGATATTAGAATTGAAGTTAACCATAAATGATCCCATTTTCCCTAGGATTTAATAGTGCTTTCCGGTCAATTATCTTTTCGTTGCTTCGGGGAAGAGAAAGGGAGAGAGAAGCTGACTCTTCTCTTTTTGGCGCTCTTTTCCTTCCCTTCTTTATATTCTTTGCCCCCTCTCCTCCTCCTCCTCCTCCTCTCCGCTTTTTTTGAAAAATGGCATCCGAGCAGCAGCTACAGGCAATCAAGGTGGCGTTCCGTCCTTCCCTTCCCTTGTATTTGATTTTCCCGAACTTCTTGAAATCTTCCGAAATTCGCGCGGCATGTAGATGCGGAGCCCGTCTGATGCGGGAATTACTGTGGTTTTTCTTCTAGGGTTCGAAGGTCCTCATGGTTGGAGCCGGCGGCATCGGCTGCGAGCTTCTCAAGACCCTCGCCCTCTCCGGTTTCCAAGATATTCACATTGTAAGCTCTCTTCTTGCGTCGACTTACCCTTCTGTCGCTCTTTCTTTGGATGCACGCACCGCAGGTTGCTGCATGTGAGTGGGGGCTCGTCCATGGTTGTTTTGCTTCTAGCCCCGCTGGCAAGCTGCTTACTTGCCGCTCAGTGCGATGAAAAAGTTTGCTGATTGAGGGCTTTTACGTTCCTCCTGTTTGCTTCGAGTGTTTGCTGCTATTCACTACCACTGGGAATGCATATGCTCTGTTGGGTGTTTCGTTGCCACTTATGATATGGGCGGTGGGACTAAGTTAGAGTTTACTCTTGTCAATTCCCATTAGGATTCCTCTTTCGAACCAAGTGCTTTATAGTTCCAAGCAGGTGCAACTATTGCATGAGATCCAGCCCATCCATAAGATGTGCTTCTTTCTCTTGGACCATGGAAGCCATATCATGAAATCTCAGGCTCTGGTGCTTCATCATGGGGATCCAATGAAGTGGAATGCCACCAGTATCTATTTGGGAGGGTGTGGGTGAGTTCTACAGCTGTTTGTTGGTTCATTTTATTTTTAATCACATGGACATGATGAAGAATTCCATTGATTCAAAGTTAGCTTTTTCCGTACCATCTGTAGTTGTGGGTTTGGTATAATTTTTTTTTTTTTTGATGGAAGGGTTTGGTATGAATTTTGGTATTGACGTGAAAAAAGCGATATTTTGCTGCACAGTGTGAATTTTGTGCATGTTTCACTAATTCGTCTGTGACCAAGTATATCCATTTTTCTACTAGAGCATGAACAAGCACAGATCATCTTCAAGTTTTCTGATATAATTAAAATGATCTTATTGGACGTTCTTATCTCTATGAGTCATTTGTGCATCTTTTCCTGTAGATCGACATGGATACAATTGAAGTAAGTAACCTAAATAGGCAATTTTTGTTCCGCCAAGCACACGTGGGGCAGTCTAAGGCAAAAGTAAGTAAACCAATTTACTTTGTTTTCTTGTTCAGATATTATTTGTGCTTGAAAGTTTATAGTTGGCACATTGGGTTTGATTACATGTTTATTCACACAGGTGGCTCGTGATGCTGTGCTGAGGTTTAGGCCAAACATAAGTATTACACCATATCATGCAAATGTAAAGGACCCAGAATTTAATGTAGACTTCTTTAAGCAATTCAATGCTGTTTTGAATGGCCTTGATAACTTAGATGCTAGACGGCATGTTAATCGCCTTTGCTTGGCGGCTGATGTTCCTTTAGTTGAGAGTGGAACTACTGGCTTTCTAGGACAGGTGACTCCCTTTCTACATATTTTTTATATCGTGTATCAATCTAAATCTAAGTCATTTTTGTACATTGACTTTGGTGCTTATGCTTCTAATTTGCAGTAGTTCATGCTTTTTCCTCATATTCAGAGAAATGAATTTGGAAAAAATATGGCTCAGCTTGAGTCACAAAAAATGCTTATTATATCCCCACTTATGCTTTATTGTTTCCTTTGAACTTTTTAATATATAAATTATTTCTATATGAAGGTATCAGTTTTGTTTTTATTGACTTCTTCTGTAGTCTATGATCTGGTACAATTTGGGACTAAAATTTGGAAGATTGTGGAAATTAGAGATTCTTTGCAACTTTCAATTGATCTTACTAATAGTTGTTCACGTATAGATTGCCTATGGTATATAATATTGTTCTTCCATTTCTGGTTGTTTGTTTTCTTTTATGCATATCATCATACTTTTGATGCCATTAATCAAATTATTTCCTAATCCCTGTTTTGCTCAGTGTAGCAATATATATCAATTACCTAGGAACGAAGACAACATTAATGAATTAACTGATGACGTCGTTGTCAAGAAAATGTTTTTTGTCCCTTTGCATTCCACCGTTCAGTTTTTAAATAACATATAAACTTTTGAGATATGCATTAATCTCCAATTTTTCCTCATGTTAAATATATTAACTGTAATTATCTGTGTTCTGGTTTTTCTATTAAAATTGTTAATTCAGTCTCTCTCATGGGTAATTCATATCTTCCAATCCTTAATTTTCCCACTAATCAATCTACGGTAGACAAAACTTTCTCAGAACTCTGTAATCCAATATTTATCCTAAGAATTTGTTCACTGAAGTCTTCCCCTATTCTTTCTGAATTTGCTTTTACTTATCAGCTCTTGCTGCCTTTTACAGACGGTTCTGATCTTGGCTTTTTTATTGTTTGTGCGTGGAGTTCAGGTCACTGTACACGTTAAGGGTAAAACAGAGTGTTATGAGTGCCAAACAAAGCCAACTCCAAAGACATATCCTGTCTGCACCATCACAAGTACTCCTTCAAAGGTCCTGCCAGTTAGAAGAATAATTGAACATTTTTATTTTCACAATATTGACTAAGGGATTCAACATGGCTACATTTGTTTCCATGTTTTTGAACTTCTTTTCTTGTTAATTGCCAATTCTTATTTTCATTGTAATTTGTTTCTCTAGATATTTTTACTATCAATCTAATGCTGATTGAATTGATTATGTGACTCATTTTTAAAGGCAATAACTAAATGAAAAATGAGGATTGTAAGCATCCAATTCGGTTAAAATTTAGATATACCAATGATCAGGGCAAGTGTTGTTAATGCTGATTGAATTGCACTTGTAGATTGTGTTTTAGGAAATGTCTGAAGTAGAGAAAGAAAGAGAAAGGATTCTAAATATACCATATGAGAACAATTTGGATCACAAGTGATGAAGACAATCTAACAGTGGTCTGCACGCTTTCCGGTTGTTTATAGAAATAGTTAATCAGCATTGTTGACTCAGTCAGTCTCATCCGCGAGTTGATATGCAAAGGGCCTTAAGCATGACCCAAGTTATCATAGTTGCTGGGTCGTGACTGTGCTTTGTTGCTGATTTCAAGTTACTTGTCCTGCATAAATAGATGTTTATTTTAGATAAATAGTACTTTCCACATCTTCGCATCTGCCCCAAGAATTGGGAAGAATTGATGGTGATTCTTTCTTATGCAAATCAAGTGATGTGACATTCATTTCTTTTTGTTCCCATGATTTCGAGCAACTGAATTGCACATGTCTACACAATTTAGTCTCCTTGACAATGTATTTATGAAATCCTAGAAGTGTTTTAGTGGAGTGGCTGGATAGGAAAGAATCATTGGATTTGGGTTTTCAGTTTCATATTCTGAGCCTCATGGGAGTTGGCGAGAGCTGGCAGAAGGAAAGGACATGTAACTGTGTTTATTTGATTATGGTAGGCTTCTGCAAGCAATCTATTTTTTAAGGGCGTTTAAAGGATAATGGGCTCCACTCTGCTTATCTAAGTTGTCTGATAATCACTAGCCATGGTCTGTCTTACACGACAGGTGAGGGTCATAAAAGATGTACCCTGTGTGATGGTTATTTTATTTATTTGTTTTTTGAAACTTGTGATGGTTAATTGACACTAAAGATAAGCCCCATGTGTGTGGAACATGTTGAAAGTAGCCCCATGCAATGGTTGTAAAAGATACACCACATGTCAAAGTAGATTTTCAATGTACTTTCTGAATTAATTATAATTCTGTATGCTACTAAATGTGTTTAGACAGTCAACAATTTGCATGTCCAGTTGTAATGGAAACGTCAACGAAAAAGAATCAGCACCTTAAAATCAGCATTTTCAAACAAGCACATAGTATGCTTTTCTTGACATTTGGTTTGCCTAAGCAGGGCTCACGTCCTAAGATTGCATGGATTGGATTTCTTCTGGGCCCTCACTTAGTGGATACGTAATCTTCTTCTATGTTGACTTTTACCTACCCTTTCATTCTTACATGTTCTCTAGTACATGATTGCTTGAGTATTCTTCCTAATGCTATTAGTTTGCCAGTTACTTCCATTTTTTTCAAGGACATAAATCTGCTTCTTGTCATTTAAGAGTTTGATTATTTTCTTGAAAGCATTTTGCATAAAACGTTCCCTCCTTAGGTGCTTTATATTTAAATCATCTTCCTGAAGACCTTTATTTTTCAAAAACGATTGGTGCTAAACTTTTGCCTGAAAACTTTGCAGTTCGTGCACTGTATTGTCTGGGCAAAAGACCTTCTGTTTGCAAAATTGTTTGGTGACAGAAACCAGGAAAATGACCTAAATGTACGTTCTAGCAATGCTGCTGATCCATCAAGACAGGCAGAAGACATATTTGAACGAATCGAAGGTGAGGATGCTGAGCAGTATGGCCAGAGGGTATATGATCATGTCTTTGGATATAACATTGAAGTGGCTTTGACCAATGAAGAGACTTGGAGGAACAGGAATAGACCAAAGCCTATATTTATTAAAGATGTCTTACCTGCGAAGGTGAATCAGCAGAATGGAAATATTGATGCAAACTGCAAGGCCAATGGACCAACTGTGTCTGCAATGTCTTCTCTCGGTCTGAAGAATCCACAGGAAATTTGGAGCCTTCTAGAAAATACAAGAATCTTCTTGGAGTCTATAAAACTATTTATCGAGAAGAGAGCACAGGTCTCACTGAAACGAAGTTGTTAATATTTTTAGCTCAGTGCTACATTTTTATAAACCTTTTTTCATCACTTAGTTTTAGCTTTCTGTTTGCCTTATAGGAAATTGGGAGTTTGGGTTTTGATAAAGATGATCAATTGGCTGTAGAATTTGTGACTGCTGCAGCAAATATAAGGGCATCTTCTTTTGGTATTCCTTTGCATAGCCTTTTTGAAGCTAAAGGTATAGCTGGTAACATTGTACATGCTGTGGCAACAACAAATGCCATTATTGCTGGGTTGATTGTAATTGAAGCAATTAAGGTGCTCCAGGGGGATGCTGGCAACTATAGGTTTATACTTAACAACTTCTCATCATGTTCTTTATGCTACCTTTGAAGAATGTGTTTGGTGCAACTCCTTTAATTAGGAGAAAGGTTATAAGAATATCATTCTGCTATCAACATTATTCTTTAGAAAACAGAGCATCTTCTGTTTTCTGTGTATTTTTTTCCCTTGTCCATCTTTCAAGTCCTTTTTGTTCGATAATTATGTACTTTTTCGTTTCGTTTATTTGACTTTTTAATTTTTGTTTTTTGGACGTCAAAGTAACATGATTAGTTTCTGCAGAATGACATACTGTGTTGAATATCCATTACAAAAGATGCTTTTGTTGCCAGTGGATCCGTTTGAACCAAACAAGTCCTGCTATGTCTGTTCTGAGGTACTGTTTCGTTTTTGTCAAAACATGTGGCTGGGTTTGCAATGGCTTATGATACTTGGCATCCCATTTATTTTTTCCTGTTTTTATTTTTTATTTTTTATTCCTTTCTTTCTTTTGGCATTCTGCATATTTATGATCAACATCTGACTGAAAGCAGACACCATTGACGCTTGAGATCAACACTCAACAATCAAAGCTGCGTGACTTTGTTGAGAAAATTGTTAAGAATAAACTTGGAATGAATTCACCACTGATCATGCAAGGTGCAACCCTAATCTTTGAAGTTGGAGATGACCTTGAGGAAGACATGGTAGCCAATTATGCAGCAAACCTTGACAAGGTATATCATATCCCTTTGTCTGTCTTTAGTTTTTTTGTCTGGTTACTTTAATGTTCTTTTATGATAGTTATTGCATGCACACTCATTGCCAGGTTCTTGCTGAGCTTCCTGCTTCAGTTACAGGCGGGACAATTCTCACAGTTGAGGATCTTCAACAGGAACTTTCTTGCAATATTAACATAAAGCACAGGTTCTATTCCTGAAATTCGTTTTTCTTTGTGAAGAATGCTTTTCTTAACCTTGCTATTCCTTGAATTCATTAAAGATATCATGTGGCATGATTGTTGGTTAAGTTTTGCATTTAGACCCATGCTTTTCTGAAGATACCTTGAATATGCTTGTTTGTGTTGGTTGTTGACCTTCTCAACAAGAATTCAGAAGCCATGATGACCTTGCAACTGATTGGCCTGAGTTAAATATCAGTTACCTGCATGATCAAAAAATAATATTAATTAATTAATTAATGATTAATTAAAAAATCCGTTATCTGGGTGACGTGAACTGTACTTTGTGACTTGGGCCGAGCATTTGCATTTTTTGTTTCCAATGATGTTTGGAAAAGTATTGATGGAAAAATCAAACATTGAAAACCTTGCAAAACAATTGAAATATTGACTTTTTATTGTAGCTTTATGGAGGGTTAATCAAAAGATGGTGACATTCTAAGACTCGAATAGCATCACGAAAGATGATTGTTCATGAAAATTTTCTTCATGCAATGTTATACAGAACATATAACATAGATTGGTTTTGGTTTGTGAATAATATTTTAAATCAAGTATGATGAGCTTGAATATTTTCTGAACATTGTTGAAAAATCAGAATAAAATATTCTTTATGTTTGTAATGTTCTTCAATATTTACCAATGTTTGTTCTGAATTTTCAGAGCTTTCTAAGCTGATTGACTTTAGGCAGAACAAATTATAAGTTACCACTATATATTGGAGCTTTGAAGGGATATTTGTTATATTTCGCAGGTCAGGCTAATTGATCGACATGTATTTTTGTCCCTATATTTCATTGACTTTTCCTGGAGCTGCAATTTTGGTTGATGTGTTAGCAAGAAGTATTAATATGTAAATATTGTGTGGAGTTGTGGGATTACTCTCACGTTCAATCTTTGGTTCAGGTTGCTGGAAACATAACTCTGAATTTCGCAACAGTAGTTATGGATTGGAGATTATGTTTCAAACTATTAGTCATTCTGCCGTGAATTGATCATAAATGATTGTTTGGGACTGTCATAGTTGGATTTTATACTGCATCAGGCTTCTATCTTGGTTCTGAAGGAAATAAGAAGTGGATAGTCTCCACTGCCAAGTGCATTTCATGTGATCGTCTTTCTGTATCGTGCAGAGAGGAGTTCGATGAGGAGAGAGAACCTGATGGAATGGTTCTAACTGGTTGGCCATCAAGTCCTGTTGAGAAGAATACTGAAGCTGTTGGCAATGGAGCAAGCACATCAAATGCTCCACAAAACAAAGTCAAAGATGAGGACGATTCAGATTATGTAGAGGTGATTACCCCACAACCTGGGCCAACTCTCTCCGGGAAGAAGAGGACATCTTCGGATCTCTCCAATGCAACTGTATCTTGTTGTGATGAACTGGCAGATGAAGAAGACTTGGTTATATTTGATGGGAATCCCGACATCAGCAAGAAGAAACGGTTACAGTAGAACAGATCTAATCTTCTTTTGAAAATGGGACCATGTCCATTACTAATTTTGTACTATAGAGATGTCCCTAACTCCATTGTCATGTGAAAGTTCTAGCACTAACGCACACCGTGTCTAGAGTTGCATCTTGTAATTTATGGACGTACTTTTTGATTGTGATTTCCATCATTTATGCGAGAGTTGGAGGGCCCACAAGGGGACCATGTATTTTGAATATTCAGTTGTTTTCCTCCTGTCATTCTGGTGGACTTGCAAGAAAATGACAGAATTTTATATCGAGCGGCCAGCTATTTATGCATGCATTTCTTGATCGTAGACTATCATTAGGGACATATTCGGGGATTGTTGATTTCGAACTATAACTGTTATCATGGTTTTGCTTGCTTGTGCCATTGATGAAAAGAGGGTTACTTGCAGCCCGTACTGGACTATCTTTGGCATCTGCAACTGAAGGTGGGAAAAGAAGGGAAAGATGGATTTTTGTGAAGAAAATCTCTTGAGATATCCGGAAATTGAGAGCTATGTTATACACGAGGATTGGGGACGAGGCTCTTTGCATGTGGATTGAGGCTCTTTGATGTTAGATTAGCACGAAGCAATAAAGGAAGAACCAAGTCAGAGAATTGCTGCCCGCCCAGGTACAGGTTGGATGTCCTGGATGTTCAATCTACATGTCATCCATACCCACAAAAGAAATGGCCCGTCAATCCCATACCAGGCGGGGATTATGAAGGGACTGCCTTCCTGCCTTGTATGCAGGGGAGTCTGCTGGTCCATGCAGATCGCTGCCTACCCAAGACTTTCCAGTCAGAATATCTTCAATATCAATATGATGGATCCGTCATTCTTTAGAATGCTTACATTGCCCCAGCCAGCAATGAAAAGGAGAGATGAAAGAACTAACACACGCCAAAAACATTGTTGCAAAACTTCATGGATGGATTACATCATTTTCGTGATCCAACTAATCCTAGTAATACTGTATTATAAAATAAAATAAAAAACTGATCTTAGCAGCTGATTCTGTGGTTACAAACATCAACAGTACACGTTGCACTCCACCGCATCAACAAGACAGTCCAACATAGATGGGATTAGCTTCTTCAAGTTAGAGAGCCACAGGATGATGACATGCTCAACGATGCAATTATATATATATAAAACAGTCGTGATTGATGGTTATGTTAATAGCGACGGTCTTCTTGGGTTGAAGCTGGACGGAAAGGAAACTTTGCAAACTCGATCCTCAAGACTGGTGCATCTGCCTTTTTGTCATCAAACTTGTAGCCTGGAGAAGGCCCAGTTACAACAGATATTAGTATCTGAAACAGTGGAAGCAGATCGACATGCAAATTGCAATAATTTATCTCATAAAACGGAAATAAAAAAATATTAGGATATGGGTATCAAAGAATGGTGGATCCACAAAGTTATACGTATGGCCATTGACTGCGATTCAATCTACAATTACACTGCAATATTGAGATGAAAAATTAACGTATCCTAGACTTGGGGCATGTTTTTGGTCTGGAGGTAAAAAAGAAGAAATAGGACAGAAAGGAAAGGAGATGTGAAAGAAGAAGGTGATCATGGACATAGTTACAGGAAACATTTCTCGAAAAAAGGAAAGCAATGATACGGAAAGAGGTAGTCATAGGAAGTTACGTATCACATTAACATAGTCAATAGCAAGGGAAGAAAAAGAAGCTTCTGTTCCCTTTTGACAGACAGGAGATGTTATCCCTTTTAACTCAAAAGTAGCATGTCCCAAGATATTTCTCATTTTCAATGCTGTGAACCCTTTGAAAGCCACTTGAAACTAAATTAGAGATGATATCAGCGACCAGCAACTTAAATAATTGTCCAATATCATCTACCTTGGAGAGCTTGTAGGGCAGTCAAAGCACACTTCGGATCGCTGAACTCAACAAAGCATAGGACACATCCCTTTTCTCCAATCTGTAATACACAATTGAATGCACAAACAAAGTACAGAGGTAGAACAAAATTTCCAAACTTAGTATAAACTATAGAGGAGCAACAACTTTTCTGTTAGGGTATTCTTCAACTTCGACAGAAGTTTTTGACCTTAGATGGATTGCAATTAAAGGCAGTTAAGA
>JAXCLR010000073.1:4951639-4977914 GCA_035584095.1 Annona squamosa
GTAATTATGGAGAGTGAAAAGTTTTAGATTGAAAAGTTTTAATTTGACAACTTTTTCAAATTGCCAAACACACCCTTAATATGCTATCTTATAGTGATCATGAACTGTTTTAATCTTCATCTTTTGTTGCAACCTACGGTATACTTGTATTTTGCCCTTTCCTTTGTCCTTCCTCGTTTCCATTTATTTTATTTAAATACAGGGTATATCAGTATATCTCATTTTAATAATTATATATTTAGTGGGGCTCTGCTACTGTGAAACCCCGTACAAAATGCACTTTTTTTTAATTTTCTATTTCAGATCGTACATTCTGATTAAAATTATTTTTAAGCCCAAAAGTCGACTTATTGAAAGCTTGCACAATTTACAGTTATTAAAAATGATGATCTCGTACGTTTGCCATTGCTTTAGGCTATGTAAAAATTTAATTAAAATATATTTTTATAACATATAAATATTTATAGAGGTTAAAATGATGCACAAAACGGATTTAAGAAAAAATAAAAAAGTGAAAACCTTAGGGGGATACATATTGCACCCGAATTCATAGCAGTAAAGCTCTATTTTGTACATACATTATATATAATTGTTAATAAAATATGTTGATGTATTTGAACAAAAAACACCGTAAATTCTAATTTTCTCCTCATTATGGTTTATATAATGGGCAATGATTCAATATTTACCATGGAGGCTCGATGCTGTAATTCATAGTCATAGCATGGAAGCGCGATGTTGTTAACCCAAAAGCATGGATACGCATATTTTAGGAGTAGGGGATAAAATTACAGCATCACCCGACTTCAGCGAGTAGAGACATGCATACAGAGATTAGCCTATTTGGCTTGCATGATTGTTTTACGAGGAGTGAGCTTATGACCCTCTAAATTCTGACCAGTTCAATATTCTACGCCCTCACATTTTTATGCGCTTACAATATAAACTTTAGACCATTCAAGTAATGAAAAGAATAATTTTATAATGAACTAATTAAATCAATGGACAATTTAAATTAAATTACGCAATACTATTGTGATCTAAATACTGTTCGACCACGAAAGCTTTCAACTCAACCAATTGCAATACAGATCAGGGATGACAGTTTGCACAAATCAGCGAAGACTAAGGATGATATTAGGACTTCAGCTGTGAACCAAAACTGAAGTGTGTTAATGAACCGTAACCAAGCCCATGGTTTTCAGCTTAACTATACAAAAACAATAAGATACCGAATAAAAGCTCTTCCAACTCATTCGGGCTGTTTACAGGTATTACTTTCCTATAATCAGCAACATTGGTGGATGGGTCGGGGGAATAAGGGGGGTAAATAAGACTGGAAACACTTCACATGAGAAGGCATTACCTTTGCCAACTTGGGCAACTATGACGTAGAGTCGTTCATCCTTTTCTGGCCATAATAACAACAGCAGATAATTGGAAAATTTTCACTAGCACCATTTACGCTTGAAGATTCAACACAGTGCCTAGTAGGACAACCTGACCGAAAAACACAGGCGTTCCCAGCAGGCCCTTTAGAAAGTTGATTTACCAGGGCAATTTGGGGAAGAATCACCTGGAATAAAAAGAGGGATTAAGAGAGAAAATATTGGCCAATAAAATTTTAAAAAATATTAGACTTTGGAAAGTATATTGTCAGCTCTGTTTTCTCGCTTATTAGCCATGCCCATGGTTCAGATTCCAAACAGTGAAAATCCAGCCATCATTACAAGTGGCAACCAGGAGTGAGTACACAAGACACGCAGAAACAAATATTGCATTTCATAGAAAGATAAAAAATTGGGTGACCATAATTTTCCTTTCAAAGGGGGGAGAATTTGGCACAGTATGGCCCTGAAAAGAATAAACAATTGGAGCATGGGCCATAAAAGATAATTCTTGGACCAAGATACCATTTATATTGAAGATATAGGAGGATATACGAGGACAGTAGCAGCACCAGAAAAAAGATGCACTTAGGCTTCACAACAAATAAATTAGGTCATTCTAGGGTTACTACCAAAAGAACAATCAGTGGGATCTTGTGTTGGTGATGCACTCTTTTGTGAATCTACAAGATAAAAAAGCATAAGGCTGAGTACATGAGAAATGCAATTATGTCTCCAAAATTCCACATACACTATTTACAATATAAATGGTTCAGACATGGATACTATTATCATACTAATCGCCATTATTTATTGACAATGTGGGGAAGAAACAGAACAATGTGCAAGGATCTTATGTCTAACTTACATTTTCAATCATGTTTCTTCACCGTCTTCAATTTCTCTTACTAACATTCACATTTTCTTTTATATTAACACACCAAAGTTTGATCATAACTAAATTGTTTAATAAATCAGTGAGTAGGACCATGATTGGGAAACAGGCCAAATGATTTTTCCTTAAATTCAATCCATCTGGAGCACAAATAAATAAGTCAAATAAAGTGCAGGACGTTTCCTTCATCCAGATCATTCTAAATTTTGGGTAGACACTCCTCTAAACTATTTACTTTGTTATGGGGTGCATAACTTTTTCATTTAACTGTCTTTTGAGCTGCCAAGTTAGCAAAGGCACCTCTTGTAGTCAGAATATATGTAGCAAAACCAGCACTCTACACCCAAATAAAACATCAGAGTAGAGCTTTCCATCAAATGTTTGCAATAAATCATTTTTTATTTAACAGGCATCAATCTACATATCGCAGTGAAGAACATCTACAAACAATATGTGTGAGTTAACTGCTGTGTATGCACCTGCACCCATATTGGTGGTTTTGGAAGGTAAGCATGTTCTGTTACCAAGAGCCAACTAATAATTCTACAATGTGGAAAGCGAAAAAACCTGCTACGTGAAGCATTTTCTTTTATTATTCAAAAACAGATTAGGAAATGGTTTTAAAGAGGTTAGTTTTTGCGTGCGTAAACACATTAGAACTCACTCAGACTAATACCACAAATGCTATCCATAAATATCATCATCATCATCATAAGCCATTTTCTACCTAGGTGGGGTCCGCTGCATGGATTTTGTTGAGTTATTCTCGGCAATTAGAGATTAAATTTTCAGTAATTTGTAATATTTTCAAATTTTGTTTAATTACTTCCATCCATGTTTTGTGGGTCTTGCTCTCATTCTCTTACTACCTTCTACTTGGATAGACTCTGCCCTCCTAACCGGTGCCATTTCAGGCCTCTGTTTAATATGACCAAACCATCTTAATCTATTTTCCCTCACTTTATCACTTATTAGTCTCAATTTTAAATTTTCTCGAATTATTTCATTCTTAATTTTATCTTTTTTTATTTTACCACTCATCCACCTTAACATTCTCATTTCCTCTATATTCATTTTATGCGTATATTGTTCTTTAACTGCTCAACATTCTGCCCCATAAAGCCTAACGGGTCTAATTTCAGTCTTGTAAAATTTTCCTCTTAATTTAATTGGAACTCAATGATCACATAAAATTCCTGATGTGCTTCGCAATTTCTTCTTTTCTGCTTGAACTTTGTATATTATATCTTTTTCAATTTTCCCATTCTCTTGAACTATTGATTTGAATTTCCAGAAGTAATTAGTTCTTGTTACAAGATGTAAAATCTTAATTGGTTCCTCATTCAGGTTTTCATTATTACTAAAATCGCATTTTGTATATTTATTTTTTGTGCGACTAATTCTAAAACCATTAGATTCTAAAGCATCTACCCACCTATTCAATTTCAAATCTAATCCTTCTCTAGCTTTATCTAGAACAATATCACCTTGTAGATGTCTAATAATTTCATCCATTACTAAAGTAAAAAGATAAGGACTCAAGGCTGAGCCTTGATGTAAACCTATTTTAACTGGAAAAATATTAGTATCTCCATCAATGGTCCTCACATTTGTTACAACTCCTCTCATACATATCTTTAATAAGATCAATGTATCGGTTATCAATTTTTTTCTTTTGATCACTTGTCGTAGTAACTTTCTTGGTACTCGATCATATGCTTTTTCTAAATCAATAAAAAATTTGTATGAATTTTTTTTCTCCCTATACATCTCAAATAATTGTCTAAGTAAGAAAATAACCTCAGTGGTTGATCTTCCTAGCATAAAACCAAATTGATTTTCAAATACCTTTGTTTCCTATCTTAGTTTATGTTCAATTACTCTTTCTCATAACTTCATAATATGAATCATTAGTTTCATTCCTCGATAATTTGCACGATTCTGAATATCTCTCTTATTTTTATAAATTAGGACTATAGTGCTTTTTCTCCATTCACTTGACATTAACTTTGTTTTTATAATCTTATTAAAGAAATTGGTTAACGATGTTGCACCTACATCTCCCATGCACTTTCATGTCTCAATTGGCATATTATCTGGCCTAAGGTTTTTCCTGTTTTCATTTTTTTAGAGCTTCCTTGACTTCAAATATTCGAATTTTTTATAAATAACTGGTATTCTTATTTGTTGACTCTTTTTGTGTGTGTGTGTGTGTGTCTATATCTATAACTAGTAACCTATGTTGCATAGCTAAACTCTCATTTGGAATAACCTTACAATTTATACAAAGGGATTTATCCAATTTTCTTATAAGGAAGAAATCTATTTTGTTATAATTGATCCCACTCTAAAAGATTATCAAGTGTTCATCTCGTTTTTGAAATAAGTTATTTACTATAACCAAATTATATGCCGTAGCAAAATCTAAAATGGCATTCCCCAATTCATTCCTTATTTTGAAAGCCAAAATCTCCATGAATTCTCTCATATCCTACATTCACTTTTCTTACATGTTCATTTTAATCTCCACTTATCATAACCTTTTCTTGGTTAGGTATCATTTGGATTATGTTATCTAAGTCATCCCAAATTTTTTTAATTCTATCATCTAATCCTACCTATCTACAACTTCATTTATGAATTTATTTTCTACCATTATCCCTACACCCTTTCTATTACCTTCCTTAAATATACCATAATTTGAATCCATTTACCTCTTTAATCTTTTTTTCTTTTCACTTAGTCTCTTAAAAGCGTGTTACATTAATTCTTCTTCTTCTTATAGCATCAACTACTTCCATACTTTTCCCTGAGAGGGACCCAACATCCATGAGGGAAAATGAACATTGTGTTTTGTTGTCACCTTTTTCCCTAAACCACGTCTATAAAGGCATGAGAACATTTGCCTACTTCTCACAACAACCGGACATTATTATGGCACATCACTTCTGAGGAAACGCTCTAACAACCCTTAATCATTCCTTATTACATTTAGGCTCCGATGTAGCACGTCACTTCTGGAAAAACGCCCTAGCAACCCTTATTCATTTCTAATTACAACTGGGCTTCCCCACAACAAGTCGCTTACAGGGAACACCTTAGCATTAAATATCATGAAACAAAAACAACTACATTGCAAATGCTAACAAGCGATCAAATAAAGGAATATTAGTTATCACATGAATGTGGCATGTAAATAATATGTAGATACAAGCAAACCTGCCTTATGTCACACTTTAAAAGTTCAAGTCCACTTCTATGTAACTGGGTTACATAGAAGTGGTTCCACGTAACTCACTCCATTTTTTAGATTTTGATGTTTGACGGAAAATCAAATCCATTCATTATATTTAACATCACTTATTTAGTTAGGAGACAAATTTTCATTTTAAATCTTGGGTGTGTTTGGCAATGGGTATAAAATGTCGAGTTAAAATTCTTCAATCTAAAACTTTTCATTCTCCATAATTACTATATTTTTTAATCATTTTTTCACATTTTCCTATACAACTACCCTACTTTTCAATCATTTTTACACAATTACTTATACAACTAGCCTATCTATTTTAACTTTATTCTCTTTACTCCTCATCATTACCCCTATCATATCACATCATTTGACAACTTTTACTCTCTAAAACTTTTCATCAAAAGTTATATCTATTCCCAAACACAGCCCTTATATGTGCATAGGTCACATTTGGTCAAAAATAGGCACATTCATGTGCAAATTTGAAAAAATGTTTAAATCTATTTGCATATATATTAGAATATAATAATACTTTATAAAATCATTTATCCACATTTTTGTAATATTTTACATGGTTTAGAAAATACTACTTAAAATTTGATATTTAATATTAAATCATGTTATTACACTAATTTTACACATTTGTAGATGAGGCCTACATATAGTGATATTAGATGAATAAGAGGGTTTTTACGATAATATAAATGATACTAAATACAATTAAAGTGGATTTTCCATCAACCATTGATGATTTTAAAAATAGAAGAGATTACATAGAAGAAGGGTTCCATAGAAGCGCTCCCATTTAAAGTTTTCTTCACAAATAGAAAGACAACATAAAAGCAAACTAGAAAACTATTGTACCCACGTAGGTCAACGCTATCTTTTCACATGCATGCATGCATCGCCAATTTCATTTGAGACAAAAAGCATCTAGAATATCTAATCAAAAATTGAATTCAAATAATTTGCAAGATTGCCAAACCCCAGGAATTCTGCCGTTCTTTCACTGCTTCAAAGTTTTTGTAAGTATAACCAACAAAATTTAGATCTTTGGGAGTTAACAGAGCCTGCATCAAAAAAAAAGATAGGTTGTTGAGGAGATCAGACCAAAAAACATCCAACTTGACCAAAATAATCATTTAACTAAACCAATTTGACCTAAAGAATCATTAAATGATATGGAACCTAGTTTCATTAAAATTTTAATTACTAGAATCCAATATATGATTTGTCATAAAGCTAGTGCCAGATCAATGAACTAGGTTATTTTACTCAATTTCTCAAATCAACTTCATTACTGTCAAGACTCAATATAAACAGGTAAATCTTAGTTAGCAACATTCAAATCAACTGGGTTCTATAAACGAATGAAAATAAAAGGGAAAAAATGCATCAGATTGAGGTTATTTGCTTCTGTTCACAGACTACGTTGCTTTTTAAAAATAAAATTTTTTTTAAACTTTTGTAATGAGGACTCCTATTCAGATTAACTTTTTTTTTTTCGCCAGACACCAAAAACAGTCAGGTGCAGAAACAAGTTGCCATACTCAGGGAAATTATTGTGTCAAAAAAATATATGGGGGAAAAAATGAAGAGATGAAAAGGGGCATGGTTGGCCAGGTGCATTGGGAAGATTTATTTAAGAAATTTATCATTGTTTCATCTCCAATAAATCTCATTAAAATCAATAAACCAGTTACTTAGCTTAGATCGCTGGTTTATGAATACTAGTTTACAGTGAATAAAAATTTCAAGGGCAAAATGTTTGCAGTTAAAGAACATGTACATGGAATGAGTAAAGCAGAAATGAGAATGTTAGAGTGGACAAGTAGTAAAACAAGAAAAGATGAATTTAAAAATGAAGCAATCCAAGATAATCTAAAGGTGAAGCCAATAAGTAATAAAATGAATGAAAGTAAACTAAGGTGTTAAAAGGAGGACTGAAGTGACCCAATTAGGAGAGTTGAGTTATTCAAATAGAAAGCAGGAAAAGAATAGAAGGAAGACCTCAAAAAAGTGGGCAGAAATAATCAAGCAACATATGAAGACCTTAGAGATTATTGAAAATATAGTTCATGATTGTAAAGTATGGCGTAATATGATCCATGCAATTGACCCCATATGGCTGGGGAAACACCCTATGATGATGGCGACGGTCAATGATGACGACAGAAAAATATAATCTCTTGTACACTATTATAGCGGTCACTTACAGATTTAGTGTAAATGCAAAAACTTAGAGCTATGTTTGCAAATATTTAAACAATGTAGGTCTATCCCCAGTTATAAATAAAATGAATGGAAGAGTCAGGAAATGCCCTTTATCCAATTAGTTCGAGTCTCCTATAACTTATACCATTCAATTAAAAGCAAAACCATGTTAATGCAGTGTGTGGTTGTATAAACAGAATCAATAAGCACCTTTCTTGACTGTCCAGAGCCAGGTCTCTCCTGTGCCAGAGGATCCAACTACAACAAAAGAGTACAGTGTGGACTATTATGCCCTGACAAGAACATTACTTAGGGGAAAAAAGGAAAGAACAACATATGCAACAAAACATTCAAAAGAAGATATAATCAAACATACGCCCCAATGATCCACAGGTACATATTTAAATGGTTTTCTAATCATACTACAAAATTGTAAATAGGAAAGCTTAACATTTTTATTGCTTAGCAGTCTGCACTGCAATTCAAAAGCAATAATTCAATGGAAAAGGTTACAGATCCTGAGAGACAGTTCTAAAACTAAAATTTGCAGTATAAGCAAGAACATCTCAAAAAATTTCAGAAACAATGATAACAGGAGGTTAAAAACCTGATCAATAATTTAAGGAATTCTCTTCATACTACCTTCTATATAATTTCTAAACAGGTGTACTTAGGTGGAATCAACAAAGAGGATAATCTCTTATGATCTGCATTGCATAGAGTAACATACAGACCAAACTGGGTACTCTTATCATTATTGCTGTCACCACAGCAACCATACATTTAGGCAGCTACAAAGACCCAGTTGTGATGTCCTGCCGTATCATAACCCGTTTCCAGATTTAATTGGCAAGAAATCAACTGTTGCTTTACAATATAAACCCATGACCCTTGGGGTCTCTCTTTCGCCTCTTAGAGCTGTTGAAGCAAACCAGGCCACTCCTCAGCAACAAAGTTCATGGCAGGCTAGGATGCTTTACCTATGTTCATATGCCTAGACACAGCTATGATGACACCGGATAAAAGATACCACGATCATAGATCAACAAAAATTTTGCACAGAAAATTAATAATACTATCCGGAATATTTAAGAAGGAAACAAACTGCAAACATCTGTTGAGAAGTAAAATAAGAAAGTTAGTGCAAGTAGAATACATCATCAAACTTCATAAAGTTTTGTGTATCCATCTCCCCATTAATCTCTGGCTTAAATGCTGCATCCGTTTCATAAAGTTTCTCCCATTGGATATCTTTGAACCAAGGATGAACCTAGAAAACCAATTGAAACAGCAAACACCAAAGAGAATGAGATAATATAGGGTATTTGATAAGGATGCAATTGAAGACAGAAGCAGTATGCGAAAGATAATAAGCATACTTTGATCTGGTCTGCTCCTCCAGTACCTATTCTGTGGTCAACATCACACAGTAACCGACGGATGAGATCCTTTGCCTCAGGTGACAACTGTATTTCTTCAGGAAATTTTAAGTGATTCCTCCAGTGTACGATCTAAATTCCATCAATGAATATTATTATTATCAACTAATAATAACAACAAGAAATTGTTAGCAATTAGTTGACCTTCCCCCACCAAAACAATAAAGAAACTAACTGAAACTTCATAAATATATGAAGTGTTGTTATCCACAGATCCATATTAAGAGTAAGTATGGGGTTCTACGTGCTGCCACATGCAATTTTTAATTTGACATCACCATCTCAAAAAGTTACATATACTTTGAAAATAGTACGTTGCTCATATATTGACTTCAAAAGTGCTCTCGTGATTTGCTAAACCAAAAGCAAGCCAAATAAACCAATTACTAGTTCCAGCAGATAGATGAGGTAAATTTTAAACCAGATGAATGGAAACCGATAAAATTAACTATCCAATATGACTAGAAACAAAATTTTAATGAACCTTCACAAAACAACTAAAGCCATCTCTCTCCACAATCGAGGTCCAATACACAATAACAAAAAAATATATTTAAGATTTATCAAGCTTGAGTCTATCATCAAAAGAAATGGAATTGAAAGGGATATATAAGGCTCTTTAAAGGGCACTATGATCATAAAACATCAAGCAACATATAATTCATCTAACATGGAAAAGAAAAATACTCAAAACTGTGACCTTTCTACATGTGGTTATTGGGTCATCAGCATAAAATGGAGGGTAACCAACAAGCATCTCATACATGATTGCACCAAGGGACCACCTGCAAGAAACCAGAGAACAGATCAGGCAAAAGGGAGAACCAGCAATGAAAAACAGGGTCATGTGATTCATTTTCAGAAGAGAAGATCAATGAAATGCACGAGCCATCCATTTTTCCTTCTAGGGTCAATAGCATAAAGCTCTAATGCAAAAGTAGAATGCATGAAAAGAATCTAGATTTAGCAATATCCAACCTCACTCACAAAATGCAAATCAATACACAAAAACCCGCAGCTCAATTTTAGTAGAGAAGTTATCCCATGATGCTCCAGGTAAGTTCACCATTACTAGAGCAGTATACCACCCAAAACCAATTTGGACTTCTGCATGTTTGAGTCTAGTTTGCCTTTAATAAATCATAAGCTGACTTAAGCATTTTAAAGCATGTAAATTCATGCAAACAAATATATCATCATCACTGAACTGATATTCTGATTAAACATAAACAATTGGAAAATATGTAAACCACATCTGAAACATGTTTGGTATAATGTCTTCTCAAGTAACAGGTGTAAAATCACCAACCCAAACGGCCCCTTACATAAGGTGTGTTTTGCTGGGGGTAAGAATGCTTATTTGGGTGTGTAAAGAAATCAAGGCTGCATTGCAGAAGGATGAGGGGGGTGGCAGGGGTGGGAAAGAACGCAAAATAAGGAATGTAGTTGGGTGTGTATTCGAAAAAATAGATGAGTGACTAAAAGCAAAGGAGAGGGATGAATGATAGAAAATAGAGAATAAGCGAAGCGATAAAAAAAAAAAATGAAAAGACAACAATGATTAAAAAGAGATCCGAAAACTTGAAACCAAGCCAAGTTGATCCAAGTAACATGCGAAAACCAAACCTATCAGCCTAATGAGCTTGCATTTTGGCATTTATCAAACCTCAGCCACGTCAAAGAGGTAAATGATAAAGATCTCCTCATACCATCTGCTAGATAGAAAATGAATTGACCATGCTTTGGCCAATCAGGAAATTCAGTGGTGGCTTGCCAATGTCAATCCCTTGTATATCAAATCTAGTTGGTTACAAACACATATATACCAAGAGAGATAAAAAAAAAAAAAGATTACAAGATAGAACTTACAATTTGAGACAAATAAGAATTTGGCAGACTAACACTAACAAAAAAAAAAAAAAAATGTACCAATCACATTCCATGCCATAGCCTTTCTTCAGTAATACTTCAGGGGCAATATAGTCTGGTGTGCCGACAGTAGAAAACGCCTGATAACGGAAACTGATGTTCATTATCGGAACTAACATTGACAGATATATGAAAAGAGAAATTGTGATCTCAAAACAAAAGTCTGGGAGATGGATGGAAGATGGGCAAGGAAAGGAATAACTTGCAAACAAGAAACAAATACCAGCAAGACAGAATGACAATTTATCATTTACCAATTTCCTTCTGTTCATCTTCCAGTGCTCAAGCTGCTCAAGTGGGCTTTTCCATGGACTCCCATTAGTTTTATCCAGGAAGTGCCCATCGATATTCATTGATTCCTTCAGGTTCTCCTCGCCAACAGCTACATTTTCATCCAGTGCATAAAGAGTAGCGCAGTCTATAGGTTTGCACAAACCAAAATCGGACAACTTCATGTGACCATTTTTATCCAAAAGAAGGTTGTCTGGTTTAATATCTCTGTGAAGAGGCCCATAAACAAGGAATGTTATTGAAAGCGCCCACAAATTTCTAACATAGGTTGACTACTTTTTAGATTTTATTAAATAAGGAGTATTAATTCTTAAATGATTACCAACCTGTGGATGTAATTGTGCTTGTGAATCGACTCAATTGCCAAGACACTTTGGGCAATGTAAAATCTAGCAACATTTTCAGTTAAAGTGTCTTCCCTCATCAGTAAAGTCATCATGTCACCTCCAGGCAAGTATTCCATAATTAAGTACAGGTAATCAGTATCTTGAAATGAATAATAAAGTTTGACAATACAATGGCTGGCAACTTCTGCAAGCAAGTTCCTTTCAGCTCTAACATGTGCAACCTACAGTAAAAATCCATGTTATCCATCCTGAGAAGCATACTATATTGGAACATGAAAGCAGAGTATCTGAAAGGTGCTTTGCTAAGCACTGATAGAAGTATGGAACAGTTGGCTGATGCACAAGAATTACGTTAACCAGAACATTACAAGAATCAGATTGGTCTGGCGGAAAGGTTGGCCATAACTGGCCATACAAGTAAGGAGCTTTCAATGTGTAGCCAGGGTCCTACATTTATCTGCTAAATCAGGATGCAGTGACATTGCTGTCTTGCCTGCACACAAGTTCTGATCCTTAGATTGAGATAAAAACTACAATAGGACACAAACCAATATTAAGAAACCCAAAGAATTAGGAGTCAAGGATATAAAAGAACAAGGAACATAAGATTTCCCTTTGTAAAACTTACTGGAATTGATAATGCATTAATCATTACATCGTAGAGTGTGAGGTTGTTGGATTTAATTGATTTAATATACCATTTGGTTGGCTGGCTTTTGATTATCATGTAATTTTCACATTCTTACAATTTAAATATGGGACTCCTTTTTCTGTTTTTAGAATTTCCTTGGAGTTGCAAGTTATTTAGCATATCTTCACATTTTTTTTGATAAAAGGAATTAAGTATCATGCAGGAAATAAAGCACGTTATATTGCCTGCACTATTTCCCACAGGAGGATGAATTTCACAAACTAAAAAAAAAGTGAAGGCTGGCACAAGCATCAAGGCTAGATAATTTAGGATTTCAGGACTCAGGAATGCATCGCTTTCCTAAGCTGACACTTGCTTTATGCAACATAGATCAATAGGTCCAATCATTTATAACTCTAACATATCAAACCATGCATCTTAGGAAATAGGCTCTTTCTTCCAACATTCCTTGCATTTGCCTATTTGGTATCAATTACTATTATTGTAGGCCAGATGAATGGGTTTATATTGTGCCTTTATCAACTATTTCACTCACATCATTATCAATTTGGTAATATCATTTTGACTCCTGGTTATGTCATTGCCTCTCACTTGCAAGTAAACATCAGATTGCACTATTTTTTCCTTTCATTCCTCTATTCGGCTCTTTTTAGCATTGCTTCTCAGGACTATTTTTTCTTCAGCATTACTTCATATCCTTCGTCACAAGCAGTCTACTTATATTTCCTTTACTTTATTCACTTTATGCATTTCCTCTTCTACAGTTACTATTTCTACCTATCTTAGCCTCAACTATTCCTCCTTTTATTCCCCATAGGCCCACCAATCAAATGCTTCCATAGGCGAGTCACTAACTTGTCTACAACAGTGTCATAGAAGTTCTGTTACAAATAGCCAAGAAAAAACCCAGTACGAGTGAAACATCCTCAGTACTGACAACTTCCCACAGAAATATGAGTCAAAATATGGGAGATATGCCAAGTCAAATATCATCATCATTGTTAGAGCATTTTTCTCAGCAAATAAAATCAGAAATTAACAAATAAAAAAGGCACTTGTTTCACGAATTTTAGCATATAAGAAGCAGAAAATGGTTATGGGGTCAAACTTCACCTGTCCCCTACTAAGCATATCTGATTTCTTCAATTTTTTCATAGCATAAACATTTCCAGAAGACCTTTCACGGCATAATCTGACCTGAAACAGCAAACAGGTTGCAAGAAATGCCAGCCCTTCGAAAGAAAATTAGATAAAATGAAAAAATTTACACCATCATCAGTTTTTTACTATTATTAGCTATATTTTCAATCTGTATCTCATGTCAAATGATAACAATAAATTTTTTGTATATTTGCAAAGCAGTTAGTACATGTTATTTAAGGGACAGTGACAACTAGTGTTAATAATCCCCAGGAAGAAAGGCTACTCCCCAATGGTATTCCCACAAATTCAGTTAATCACGTCGCCTATTTTTTGGACTATCATTTTCCTCCTTCCACATATTTTATGTCATGGATCTTAGCCAGCCAATTCCTTTTATGTCTTTTCTTTTTTTTTCTTATTCTTCCTCCTTCTTTTTCCTTTCTTTTATTATTTTTTCCCCATGAAAAATAATGCATAGAAGGGGACAGTAGAAAATGCAGTGAAATAAAGTCAGGCATGTTTCAAACCTCTCCAAAAGCACCTCTTCCAATAATGGCTAAAAGATCAAAATCCTCTACACAAATCCTGTTTCTCTTCAATCGCATATATTCTGTCTCCTTCCGCTCCAGATCCTTCATAAGATTCATCTGTTCTTGTTCAGACACATCTGAGGAAGCCAATTTTTTCTCAAGCACCCAGCGTCTGTAACAAAATCAAATCAAAATATTGTATCATAAGAAGCTATCCTCCGATGTTGGCTGAAAGATTACATCATCGCAAAATGGTAAATGTACATCTATGCATTTCTTGCTTTCATCTCTTGCAGAGAGAGAGAGAGAGAGAGAGAGAGAGAGAGAGAGAGTATCTTGTAAAAATAAAAGCCAAAGCAGACACTTCAACGCAGGGAGGTCATTGAAATCACGATGGATTTGTGATTATTGCTCGAATCAAGATCTAATTGACAAGCTTGTGAGTCTGATACATGAATCAGTAGATCTTAGACAATCATTCTTAATACTACAATGTTTATGAATTAAAGAAATCTAAATTTAGAGTGTGATTGGGAAACAACAAAACAAAAGTTGTCAGCCCAAAATTTTCAACCCTATTTCCCAATCATTTTTTCACATCTTTCTATACAACTATCTTATTTTTTAATTATTTCTACACATCTTACCATACAATTACCCTATCTATTTTAACTTTATTCTTTTTACCT
Organism: Annona squamosa; assembly: GCA_035584095.1. Taxonomy (NCBI): domain Eukaryota; kingdom Viridiplantae; phylum Streptophyta; class Magnoliopsida; order Magnoliales; family Annonaceae; genus Annona; species Annona squamosa. The sequence continues at coordinate 4,966,407 of JAXCLR010000073.1, forward strand.
CTCATCATTACCCCTAAAATATCACATCACTCTCTCCCGTTTTCAAAAACTAATCAACCAAAAATTTTACCACCATTTTCCTCACTTCACAAACACACCCTTAATCTGATACATCTCTATTTGATTAACAAGGATTTCTCCTTTTCCAATGAGCATTTAACAGTTCATAAACATCCCACCTTCCTAGGACCCCTGTAGGTGGTAGCCTCCAAGGACATCATTTAATGTTTTAATGAATTGGATTTGGTGGCTCTACAATCCACTTAATTGAGAGCAATATATCACAGCCAAAATATATCTCTGAAGAATAATAGTGCGATACTTGACTCCTCGCTCAATCGCCTTCCTTAACAGCACATCCTAGTGTTGAGCGTGCAATGCACACAAAAGTAAGAAAGTAAGAGATATACACATTCATGCTCAACAGCACAAATGTGGGGAACAAGAGATGGACGTGGGAAGAACATTAACGTAAAAGATAGACATATGCATGCATGTAAACCTTCTACCACAGAATGTACACGTTGTGGGATATTACTTGAATATATTTACAGGTTGTTGAATTTATTTAATTAATCTTGTATAGGTTGCTCAAGGCTTAGCGTTAATTCCTTACCTTTTCACTTTAGCTATAGATGAACTTACTAAACATTTATAAGAAGTACCCTAGTGCATATTATTTGCAAATGCTATAGTTGTACTAGATGAAACTAAAGGAGTAAACTTGAAACTGAATGAGTGGAAAGATGCTTATGAATCTAAAGGCTTTAGAATAAGTTGCACAAAAATTGAATACATGAAATGCAACATTAATAATACCCAACACCTAGAGGAGACAGTATTTAGGATTGAAAATTCAATAGAATAGGAAAATCGAAAAAGACATCATAAATAAAATCCCACTAGGATGAAAGAAATGATGAAGTGCTTGAGGAATTTTATATAATTGTTGAGTTCCAATAAAATTAAAAGGAAAATTATATGAGACAGTGATTAGACTAGCTATGTTATATGCGGCAAAAAGTTGAGCAGTTAAAGAACATCATATCATAGGATGAGTGTGGCAGAAATAAAAATATTAAGGTGGATGAGTAATAAAACAAGAAAAGATAAAATTATAAATGAAGTAATCCAAGATAATCTAAATGTGAAATCAATAGACAATAAAATAAGAGAAAATAAATTAAGGAGTTTTGGAAATGTTAAACGGGGTACCTAAAATGGCACCGCTTAACAAAGTTGAGTTATTCAAATAGAAAGTTGTAAGAAAATGAGAGAAAGACTCGGAAAATGCAAATAATTAAACAATATATGAAACATAAAAATTATTGAAAATTTTATTTATGATCATCAAAAATAGCGCAATAGGATCCATGCAACTAGCCCCGCTTAGGTAGGAAACATCTTATGATGATGATGATGATATTTATAATTTTAGAAGAAACAAATTTTCAAATCTAAGTATAAAAGAGTTGAGGTTCAGTGTAATAGAGTTGAAGTTTGGAATGCAAAATTTCAATCTATTTCCAACTATTTTGATTTTGTACTTATTGTCCTGGAAATAGTTGAAATTCACTCCAAAAACATTGACGTTCTAAGATTGAACTCAGCGGTTTATGAAGAATCCCCGTGTGCAGCATTTTCAGCTGAGATCCCGTTTCTGCTTAAAAGTTGAGGATTTTCCTCAACCCATTTTGAGGCTTTTTCCTTGACTTTTTTGGAACTTATTATGACTATAAATATTGGAGAAATTTTCAAGACAAATGCAAGAGACAAGAAAGTGAACTCAGATCTAAAACATCAAGCAGTGGAACTTGATTATTATCTTAGCCTCTGTTTTGAAGGAGCTAACTTGATCTCAAGTACATTGTTTTGTTGATTTCTGCTGACTCGTTTGGATAGTTCTTCTGTGTGATCATCTAGTTCTAAGATTTGTTTATTGTTTTCTTTATCTTTGTAACCTCAGTGTTGGAGGCTTTCCAAACCAAGAGAGGATAAGCTAATGCAAGTATAAATGTGGTTGATTACCTTAAAAGTCACATGAAGCTTGGTGAATCTAGAAGACAGTGCAAATTGTACCACTGTAATTTCAGTGTTAAAAGTTGACTAGTGGAATTCGAGCTTGTATGCTTGGAGACAAGTTGGGCCAAACCATTATAATTTGTGCATTGTCTTCTGTGTGTTTGTCTTTTAATTGTGTGTGGCATAACTCACCTGTTTGCTTGAACTTTTTATCCTATCCTAACCATTTGCATTGTAAGCCATACTGTACAGGGCCAGCAAAGGTCCGTAGCTACCTCTGTGTTTGTCTATCATAGGTTCTCAACTTCTCATCCGTCCTTAGAACTACAACATTCATTCATTCCCTCCACGAATGCGTAAGCCCACCATTTTTTATTCCAAAGAGTCATTCTATAGAGTTCACATAAATTTAAAATAGTTAGCTCCAGCCTGGAATCTGAGGAGCAGAAACTCCCGGCCAGATCAAAGAAGCAAATTTTTACCGTCTATCTAAATAGGGCATTTGGAAATTCTAAATGGAAAATGACATCAGCCAATGTTCAATAAAAGAAGCAGGGGCAATACAACAAAACACAGATTTCAAGAACCGGAAGGAGAAGCAAAATCTCGCGTACAAGACACAAATTATGCACGTGCAAAACATAGACTGGTGACAGAATGGGTAAATTCAGGCCAATCCGAGAAACTGAAAAATCAACGGCACGCATCCAACAACGTGACGCTTAAGATTTCTCGTGGGAGTAAGAATGCAATGGATGTGAAGAAATGGAAAGGAACAACAGATATTCGGTATTTCGTTTGTTAGGAGGAAGTCAAGAGAGAATTACCTTTCCCTGCGCTCCTGGAGATTCTTCCTCTGGGCTTTGTAGTGATTCTCGATGAACTGCTTGGCCGCGGCGACCCTTTCCATTGTGAGAATTGAACCCGCCTCCTCCTCCTCCTCCTCCTCCCCATTTTCTGCCTCTCGATCCCCCATCTCACCCGCTCTCTCTCCTCGCACTGGCAAAATGTCGGAAAATGCATGCAGAGCCCGAGTAGAACATGCGTCGACCTCTTCCCTTTTTCATCCATTGATGAGATGATGAGACCCGTCCATAGAAATCCCGCGAGTAGGAGCCCCCGCCCGTTCGCCGCACGTGTCGTCCTGTATCTCCTAAGTCCGGCTTTGTTAAAAGATGCGTTCAAGATTTAGATAAAATATTTTAGAGTATGTTTGGCAACAATAAAAAGTTGTCAATTTAAAACTTTTCACTCTCCACAACTACCTTATTTTTTAATTATTTCTTCACATTTTACTATACAATTACCCTACTTTTCAATCATTTCTACACAACTACCAACACAACAAACTTATCTATTTCAACTTTATCTTATTTATTTCTCGTCATTACCCATATCATATCACATCATTTGAAAATTTTTAATCTCTACAACTTTTCATCAAAAGTTTTATCCATTCCCAAACACATATAAAACTTTTGATGAAAAGTTTTGAGGAGTAAAAGTTGTCAAATGATGTGATATGATATGGATAATGATAAGTAGTAAAGAGGATAAAGTTAAAATAAATAGGTTAGTTGTATGGATAGTTGTGTAGAAATGATTTAAAAGTAGGGTAGTTGTATAGGAAAATGTAAAAAAATGATTAAAAAATATGATAGTGGTGGAGAGTGAAAAGTTTTAGATTGAAAAATTTTAAATTAACATTTTTTATAGATTGCCAAACGCACCCTTAAAAAGGATATAATACGAATCAGTAATGGTGGAGAGTTAAAAAAATAAAATTAAAATAGAAAAATTAGTTATATGAATAATTGTATATAAATAATTTAAAAGCATAATAATTATATCTAAAAACATGCATAAATAATTATAAAGAAGGAAAAATTTTAGTTTAATAACTTTAGAATATAACCATAAATACCCTTAAAAATAAATTTCTTTCCCAAAAAATTTTTCTAAATGTTTTTCTTTTATTTCTTATAAATTTTTCAATAACCGAATTGTCTATAATATTCATTCATATATTTAATTATAACGTGAAAAAATAAATATTGAAAAAATTTTGTATATTATATTTTTATTTTTAAATTTTGATACTTGAACTTATAAAAACAAGCATTTGTACAACCCGTACAACAGTTTCTTCTCAGTCATCACCGTCTTGAAAATTACCATTTATGTCATAGCTGCAGTTTTATTTGAAATAAAAATAATGAGACAGCGCAACGAGACAGTAGCAATAATCTCGACATAAATGGGGAAAAGATACAGACGCCGTTTAACGTGTATCGGGGGTAAGAAAATATTTTTTTAAAAGAGTAATAGCTATATGATATGGTAAAAACAAAGTGAGAATAAATAGCTTTATTATGTGATCAAATGATTAAAATAAAAGGATACAAATAGAAAAAGTATGATACTAGGATAATTAAATTTTTTGAAAAATGTACGAAGAAATACAAAACATATGCTTGCTACGTACACTTCTCACTCAACGGTGCTACAGTATCGAGCGTGAGCTTTAAATTAAAATTTTAAATTATTAGTGTTTGCTTATCTGCAAAACTTTTTGAATTTAAAATTTTTCACTTTTCACAAATTTTTATTTTTTAATTATTTATTTATTTCTTTCCGGACAACTAATTTATTTTTTAATTATTTTTGCATAAATACTCCTACATTAAGGTAGGTTTGTCAATGTCTAAAAAAGATCAAACTGGAACTATTTACTCTAGCTAACTATCTTATTTTTTAATTATTTTTTACAATTTCTTGTACAATTAACATTCTGTTCAATAATTTCTACATAATTATCTACATAACTAACACATCTATTATAATTTTGTTCTCTTTACTATCTTATCATATCACATCATTTTTACTCAATTTTAAAAAAAAATTTATCGAAAACTTATCATTTAAAATTTTTATCACTTCCTAAATACACTCTTAATCTATCTATTTTAACTTTATTCTCTTTATTTTTCATCTTTACATGTACCATATCACATCATTTTATCTTGTTTCAAAAATTGATACACTAAAAATTTTTCATTAAAAGTTTTATTATTTCCTAATCACACCCTTAGTTGTAAAGATTCTTGACACATTTTAAATGATATAAGATACTTAAATGAAATGTGCAAATTTATTATCAAAAATAGTTTTTTCAATCTCAAAATATATATATATATATATATATTTTAATACAAATTTTCTATCAATAAACACTACATAGTATCACCCTAAATATATGTTCTATTTAAGAATTTTGTATCGTTTGAAACACATTTAAATTACTAAAGGTCTTATCAAAGAATTTAAGAATCTTGAATGGGATAAAAAAAATAAAATGACAATATAACAATGTATATTGAGAATATAAAATTTGTATTAAAAATATAAGAACTAGTGTTGAAAATTAATTGAAAATGAAAATACATATTCAATTCAAGTACCTTGGATAGTTAGAACAACCCTTTTGGGGTCTGGAGCACTGTAGTGTGTTTAAAAAGTTTTAATTCATGATATATTTGTAAAATGATAACAAAATTTGATAAAAAATATTGCGTATTTTGGAAATGATAAAACTTTCAGATAAAAAATTTGTAGTATAAAAATTGTCAAATTGATAAAAAAAATTATGGAGGTAATATTGATGAGTAAAGTAAATAAAGTTAAAACAAATAAATTAGTGGTACATTTAGATATGTGTAAATGATTTAAAAATAATATTTTCTATAAGAAAATGTAAATAGATAATTAAAAATATTACAGTCACGAGAATGAAAAGGTTTTTTATGAAAAAATTTTTGTTAAAAAGTTTTATTTTCAGCTAAACACAAAAACGATGATATAAATGCACCATAAGGGTAATAGTGAGAGCAAAGATAATATATTTAATATATACAGTAGTTGATAAATAGTTGTGTATATTTAATTAAAAACAATAGTAGTTGTACAAGAAAATATAAAAAAATAATTAAAAATTTGAACAGTTGTATTGAGTAAAAAGTTTTAAGTTGAAAATTTTCCTATTTTAAAACTTTTTTAAAAAAAATTTATATATAGCCAAATATATACTTAATATAAATTTTATAATATAAATAAATGTTTGTTTATGATGTCAATAGTATTTTTAGTGGAAATTTTACTTTGAAAATGTTTAATGACATTTGAGAGTGAAATGAAATTATTAAAGTTTTTAAAATTTGAAAATTAACGTATACTGTATAAAAGTTTTCAAATACGTTGAAACTTTGCATCATTCCTAGATAAATGTAGGGGTGTAACTTGAGTAGAGTACCCATGGGTGCCTACCGATCCAACCCTAATTGGGGTAGGTAGGATATAAAATATTACTCGTGGTTAAGGATATGATATAAATTATTACCTGTATCATCGAATAGGATACGAGTGGGGTAGATATGTTGGTTACCCAAAACCCGACTCATACATGTACTCATATGGGTATTTAATTATATGCATAATTATATATATTATATAATGTGCATTATCTTTATCTTTAACATCTAATGTACACATATGTTTTAATAAATTAAAATTCAAATAAATTTGATATGTCGTTAGTATCAATTTAAATGAATTTATATACACGTCATTGACTTTCGAAAGACTCTTCTAAATAAGCTTATGACTTATGATTGTAATATATTAATAGTTTTAATGATTAGATTATTGTGGTTTATACTTCATATTTTTATATAATAATATAAACAATAATATATGTATGTATGATTTTAAAACACAATTAAGTACTATTTTACATTATTTAAAATAATATAAAAAAAATTTAAAAGTATTGTATTTGATTATCAAAGAAACCGAAGTAAAACCGACCCCATGGGTAATAGATAAGGTAAGGTTTATTAGGAATCAAACCAACAAATAGGTGAAGTGGAGTATGCTTTTTATAAATAGAGTGTGGGTAGGTTATACCGCTACCCAAACCAAACTGACCCTAGTTGCACTCCATGATAAATGTACATAAATACTTCAAATGATTTAAATATTCAAAACAACAATAACACATACCCAAATAAATAACAGTATTTTTTTCACATGAATTCATTTTCTTGGTGCAAGGCAAATAAACTAGCCATTATAATCTATTGCCAGAAATATAACCATTTATCGTTTGTATTGTCCATTAGTGACCTAAGGTTTATTCAGATGACACTTTTTAATGTCATTTTCTTTCAAGTGCATGATTACCAGACAATGAGTCGACTCCAACAGCCATCAGAGCAGTGGCAAGGCTGTGGGCTACTAGAAGAGTCAGCACGCGTTTGAATCCCAACTCCTTCGAACAGAATTTGATGGGTAATATAGAAGCGGTACATATAATTTTTTCAAATTTTAAGATATTAATTTTTTTATGAAAAATTTAATCAATTCATTATATTTAACACAATTTGTTTAGCTATAAAACCAAGTTTCATCAAAATCAATTATGTACATGGGTCACATTTGCTCAAAAATATGTATATTCATATGTAAATTATGAAAAATATTTAGATCAATTTACAGTTTTACACATGTATTAAACTGTAACAATACTTTACAGGATCATTTATCTACGTATTATTGTTGTTTTAGATGGTTTAGATGTTGAAAAAATTACTTTAAAATTGATATTTTAATATTAAACCATTTTATTATGTTGATTTTACACATTTACGGATGAAACCTGTATGTATTGAAATTTAAAAAAATAAAGGATTTACAAGATAGTAAAAATGATGTTAAACACCATGGATGATTATCTATGTATTATTAATATTTTAGATGATTTAGATGTTGAAAAAATTACTTGAAAGTTAAAATTTTAATATTGAACTATTTTATTACTTTAATTTTACACATTTATATATGGAACCTATATGCAATGAAATTTAACAAAATAAAATAATTTTCAAGATACTAAAAATGATGTTAAACACAATGAATGAAGTAGATTTTTTATCAACCATTAAAATTTTAAAAATAAAAAAAGTTATATCGAAATGAGATTTCATAAAAGGGGGACCGGTGTGAGATAGTGCTCAAAATAAGAGGTTTTTTTTTATTACTCTCATGTAGTCTATAAGATATTTTTCTTTATCATGTGAGGACATAAATGTACTACATGGTAGTATTAGGATGTCACATTTCTATGCGTGTATACAATCTTTTGTGTTCATTTGCCTTGAAGATAATAAAAAAATTTGTCGAAGCAAAAAAAAAAAAAAATGAACTTTATTTCAATTCTTAACAAATTGCTTTCTAATATAAAAAAATCACATTTTAATATTAGTGATGAGAAATATTAAACTTCTCGGCAGTGATGGAACTAATCTTTCTTATCCCAAGCGCATATATTTTATAATTTCTGGCAAACACACATGAAAAAGTACAACTCGAGATCAAATTGCAAAGCACTTTCTTTTATTAAGATATAATAAAAGAATTTTTACGAATATATATAAGACCTTTCATGTGCATTTGCGTGCACTGTAATTAACGATGCATTTAATCTAAAATAGGTTACACAAGTACTTAAATATATTAATACTTTATCATTTATCTATATATAAATTTTATAGTAAATGATTTACATGTTGAAAAGACAACTTTAAAGTTATTATTAACATTAAATTATTTTATTATGTTTAATTTGCACCGTTTTCAGATAAGGCTCGTACGCATAACCAATTGTGATGAAAATTAGTACGACGATATAATTCATAATTCTGAATATAATAAATAGAGTAGATTGTAATTTTATGATTATATAATACTCATTTTGAGGTAATTATATAATTATTTTGGTATAATTTTCTCATATATATATATAAAGAAATCTCATCGTGCGTAAATGGCTTGCATCGTAATTATGGTATAGTCCGCTATAAAATAGACCTCACACATAAGAATGCAATGAAGTTTTACACAATTATTTATCCATATAAAAATTATATTTAGACAGTTTAGATGTTGAAAATATCACTTTAAACTTAATATTTACGTTAAATAATATTTATTATGTTGATTTTGCACTATTTTAAGATGATACCACACACATTTAGATTTGAATGAAAATTGATATGCTAATAAAGTGAATCATTCTAAATATAATTATGTGGTGAATTTTCTATTCATGATCATGTGAGGCCTATAGCACATTGACTGCATGGTACAGTCACATGCACTATAGTATTTTCCATGTGTATATGAGATATGTTACAATGCAGTTGCCTGCACCGTAACTTATAGTGTGTTTGGTCCAAAACGAACCCCACGTGTGCTTAAATATACTGATGGTTTGGTTGGGCTAAAAAAGGCAACCAAAACTCGTTATTTTATATAACTATCATATTTTTTAAAAATTTTTACATTTTTTATACAAATTACCACACTTTTCAATCATTTCTACATAACTGCATAAATAATTAACATATCTATTTTAACTTTATTTTTTTACACATCATCATTACTCTTATCATATCATATTATTTTCTATCAATTTAATAATTTTTATCATAACAATTTTTCATTTAAAAGTTTTACCTCCAACCAAGCACACTTGAAGCTGTTATTCACATTAAACTCTTTTATTACGTTAAATTTATATCATTTTCATATTAGATGCTTATATATATCCGATTTAGATGAAAATTAGTCTGATAATATAATATATAATTCTAAATATAATGAGTGGAATAAATTATAATTTTATGATCATGTGAGCCTATTTTGAGGCAACCTCATTGTAACTTATTTTGCAAGTGCCCGCATTAGAATATCTCTCTACACACGCGCGCGTATATGAGAACCAATCATGTGTGGATGAAATACACTGTAGTCATGTTACAGTTCGTAGCAAAATGAGCTATGCACATATTAAAATGTAATAATAATTTGTACAATCATTCATATAAAAATCATACTTCAAACGATTTAGATATAGAAAATACAACTTTAAACTTGATATTTACATTAAATTATTTTATTACGTTAATTTTATACTATTTTAAGATGAAGCATATGAGCACGTACATATGTTAAATTTGGATGAAAATTGATATACTATTAAAATAAATATTTCTAAATATAATGAGTAGATAACTGTTAATTTTAATATTTGCGAAGCTCAACTTTGGGAGGATTGTACTATAATAACAGTGTAGTCTATCCGTACTAGATTAATTTTCACACACGCATGTATAAATAAATTTATTCAAGTACATTTGAACTGCATCGTAATTATGATGCAGTCTATGCAGTGTGAGGCCCATTTGACCATGAATAAGAAATATACTTCACTCATTTTTTTGATGAAATGGATACACAACCCTATCCCGATCCCCTTTCAATTCGGAAAGGGATCGGACGAGGGGGATCCAGGAAATTCATTTCCCAAAAAGTTATCTATACAAAGTTTCCCCAAAAGTTGTTGGGGAGGATGATCCCACCAAAAAAGATGATCAGAAACAGAAGAAGACATAAAGTCAGCTAAATCATGGGCCACCACGTTACCACGCCTAAGAACATGATGGACAGATATGTGGGTGGCCCGAGATAGGACAGTTTTGATTTTGTCAATTATGATCCCCACCGGTGTGCGAACCGGTACATCCACAGTCAAAAAGTTGCACAGGAGGAGAGAGTCCGTCTTGATGAGTATACGCGTAAGAGAGAGCTGGGAAGCCCACCTGGCAACCAACAAGAAGGCATGACCCTCCATGAGGAGGGGCTCCATGTTTCCCCTCCGTCTCCAACCCTGAGCAGCAATAAAGCGCCCACCGGAATCCCTGACAATCACAGCAAAACCCATGGAGAGTCGATCCCTACTTTTTCTAGCATCCACATTTATCTTGAAAGCTCCCCCCGGTGGTTTCATCCAACGCGGCACCAGAGTATGGTCCAGACATCCCCCCTGGATGATAGGCTTCGCACGCATATACTCCTCGAAGAACCCTTCACACCAATCAAATGTACCATCAAAATCCGGTCGGGTCCCCATCTCCCTAAAAGTGTTACGCAGGTACCACACCCTCCAACAGCAGAGGATGAACACAGCAAGATCAGCAGCTTTGTTTTGATGAGATAGCGATTCCAAGATTTCATGAATGGAGGGCTGTTGTGAAAATGCCCCCGCCAACCTCCTACAGCTTCCCCCACTGGCCGGACACCCCAGGAATAGGTGATCAATGTCTTCCGTCACGGCCCGACAAAACAGACATAAGGGCTCCACCGCTATTCCCCGATCACACAGATTCTGCAGCGTGGGTAAAGCATTCCTAAACAATCTCCACCCAAAGATTTTTACCTTGCAAGGTAGCGGAGCACGCCAGATTGCCCGGTAGAAATTCGCATCTCCCGGGTCCACAACACCATTGCACAACATTCTGTATGCAGACTTCACCGTAAACACCCCATTTGGTTCATGCCTCCATGATAGGCAATCATCCTCGATATTCG
>JAXCLR010000073.1:4978014-5016304 GCA_035584095.1 Annona squamosa
AGTGGAGATGCACATCATAATCCAGTTTATCCATGTGGGGCTGAAGTTCATTGCTTTCATAATGTGCTTTAGGAAGGATCATTCCACCCTATCATAAGCTTTTGACATGTCCAGCTTTATAGCCATCTCCCGCTTTCTCCCCCGTTTCCACCTCCGTAAAGCATGAATCGCTTCATAGGCCACCAGCATATTATCTGTGATCAGCCGACCGGGGACAAACGCACTTTGTTCTTCACCCACAATATCCTGAAGAGAAGACTTGAGACGATTAGCAAGGACCTTAGTCAGAATCTTGTATATAACATTACATAGGCTGATGAGTCTGAACTGGGGAAGGCTTTGCGCACCAGCGTATTTCGGGATCAAAATAAGAGTGGTGGAGTTGAGGCCCTGAAGAAGAATCCGTTGAGAATCCATGTCTTCCTCTTCCAAGAACCGCTTGCACCAACGGAACACATCCTGTCCCACAGTCGACCAATGAGTCTGAAAAAACCCCACAGACAGCCCGTCAGGCCCCGGGGCCTTAGTGGGAGCCATAGATTTTATCGCCGTCGTAACCTCCTGGAACTCCAAAGATCTGGTAAGGGATCGCCTCTGCTGGTCGGAAATTTTCCTAGTAATGAGGTCATCAATCCACGAGGCATCGCCTGGGTTGGAGGATGAAAAAATAGTTGAGAAATACTGCACCGCCAATTCTTGAATTTTATCTTGGTCCCGAACCCAGCCACCATTAGAATCTTGAAGGGCATCGATGTGGTTTACCCTTCTTCTGTTGGATGCCATTTGGTGGAAAAACCTCGTGTTCTTATCGCCCTCTCTAAGCCAATGAGTCTTCGCCCGTTGTCTCCACAGCTGCTCTTCATCCTCCAATAGAAGATTGATCTTGAATTTGAGTCATGCTCCACAGCTGCTCTTCATCTTCCAATATACTTCACTCATTGTATTCATAATTATTTACTTTATTAACATATCAATTTTCATCCAAATAGAGCATGTGTGTGTGCTCAATCTTAAAATTGTACAAAACCAACATGACAAAATAGTTTAATGTAACTATCAAGTTTAATTTGATATTTTCAACATCTAAACAGTCAAAAGTATGATTTTTATATAGATAAATGGTTGTATAGAATATTACTACATTTTAAAGCGATAGAGCTCATTTTGCAGCAAATTATGCCATGACTATGGTTCGGTGTGACTGCACATAATGGGTTCTTTCTCTTTATATATGTTGGTCATACTTGAATGAAACTCCCTTTTCACATATCTTCTTATACTTTTTAGTGTTGATAATTGATAAAAAAATTCACTGGATGTATTTTGTTTAACTTTATTTATAGTATCTTAGAAGCCTTTTAATTTGTTTATTTTTCCTACAAAAAATCAATATAATAAAATAGTTCAATTTTAAAATACTAATCTCATCCGCTTCTATGTAATCTAGCTACATAAAAGTAGAGTTATGTAACCCCCTTAATTTTTAAGTTATATAATTGATATAAAATTTAATCAATTTATTAATTTAGATATCAATTGTTTAGCTAAGAGGCAAAGTCTCATCCAAATCAAGCATGTTCGTAGGCCACATTTTTTAAAAAAATATATTCTTATGTAAATTATGAAAGGTACTTAAATTCATTCACGCATAAATTAGAATGTCATAATCTTTACAAAATTATTTATCTATGTAGTAATCATATTTTATATAGTTTAGATATTAAAAAAAATTACTTTATGATTGATATTTTAGCATTAAATTATTTTATTACGTTGATTTTCTATAGTGAAACTAAACAAATAAAAGAGTTTCTAATATATTATGAACGAGGTTAAACACAATACATGAAATGGATTTGTCATCAACTATCAAAATTTTAAATATGAAAGAGATTACATTGAAAAAGGATTTCATTATCTATATTAATCTCACTTTTATGAAACTCGTTTTTCTATATAACTCCATCCATATTTAAAATCTTGAAGGTTGATAGAAAATACACTTTATCAATTACATTTAGCGTCATTTATATTATCTCAAAAATCTTTTTATTTTTTAAATTTTATTGTATACGAATCTCATCTATAAATGTAACTCCCATGCACATATTTGATTTATATATAACTTGGTCTCCTAAATGGACATATAATGTTAAATATGATAAATGAATTGGATTTCAAATCAATTATCAATATTTTAAAAATTAAATGGGCTAAATGAGACCGCTAAGCAGAGCCCATATATATGGATCTCGATCGCATGCTCTCGGGCGTATACACCTATTTTTTAATTTTTTTTAATATCGTTAATCTATATGTATTTAATACGTGTATAAATTTTTACCATTTTTGGAGTATTTTAGATATTTGTTTTTTATTTTTGAAGATTAGTGGCATTTTAGGTAATTTTATATTAACAATTTTATAAAAACAATTTGAAAAAAAGGGTGTATGCTCCCGGGAGCATGCAGCGCTGCATGCTCCCATGCGCATGAGATCGGAATCCCATATATATATATATATATGTATGAGATTCATTTTGGTGCAATTACTTGCACTAAAGTTACGGTGCAGTGACTTTAAAAACAAGTTTCACATACGCTTAAATGTATTGATATTTTATACAATTATTTATTCATATATAAATTATATATGAGATAGTTTATACATTTAAAAAATAATTTTAAAGTTATTATTTACCTTAAGTTATTTTATTCCGTTGAATTTGTACTATTTTTAGACGAGATTCATACCCATTCAATTTGGATGAAAATGTGTATGGTAATAAAATACATAATTCTAAATAGTAGATTATAATTTTGTGGTCATGTGAGTTCTATTTAAAAATAAATGTATTATAACTCACAATGGTGGTGATTGCATGGGAATATTTCTCCCTCTGTTTCTATGGGAAATATGAATATAAGAGAGTATTCCAAGACATACAACTATACAAGATACTTAGATTAAATATATATCACCATTCCCAATATTATTTTTCAATTTTTGAAGATGAATTTTTTAATTTTTAATACATTATTATTTATTTCTAATATAACTTTATTTGCTCCTACTATACGTTATTCTATTCTCATCCAGTTCAATTCAATGATTTTGTAATACGCCCAAAAGAAACCACGAATGGCTCGATCAAGAAAGAATAGATGATGAGTTGAGGGTCAAAAAACGAATCCTGATTGCATGCGCCCGGGAGCATGCAGCGCTGTATACTCGGGGCAGCATACACTTATTTTTTTAATTTTTTTACAATATTGTTAATCTTTTGATTTTCAAAAATAAAAAATAAATATCTAAAATACTACAAAAATGGTAAAAATTTATAAACACGTTAAATACATTAAGATTAATAGTTTTATAAAAAAAATTTGAAAAAATAAATAAATAAACGAGTATATGCGCCCGATAGCATGCAACAGGGTTCTGAGGGAAAGAATCTCGCCCTCTTGAGTGTTGACCCCGCGAAACAGGCGAAACCTCAGCAAGCCTGAACCGGATTTGGAGCGCCTGGACCTGGAAGTCGGTCGAGCAAAAGGCTAATCAAGTCACTCTCCACAAAGCCGCGCATTAGCATTCTCCAGGCTCGGTTCTCCCTTGCGATTGCAGTGGCTGACGCCCACCGGAGCCTTCCCGCCTGCCACGCTTCGTGATCATCAAGTCCATGCCAAGAAAGCACAAGAAGTACCCATCCAACGTCAAGAAGCGCCGCCCGAGATTGAAACGCCATCTCTATCCCTAGTTTTCGCCGGTGGTTGCAATCTCTTCCCTCCGCCGCTTTCTTTTTACCACTACCTACGTTATAGGCCTTCACACACACACACACACACACACATGTCTTCGGTCTATGTATTGGAACCTCCGACGAAGGGTAAAGTGGTGTTGAACTCGACTCACGGCCCCATCGACGTGGAGCTCTGGCCCAAGGAGGCGCCGAAGGCCGCCAGGAATTTCGTCCAGCTCTGCCTCGAAGGCTACTACGATAACACCGTCTTCCATCGCATCATCAAAGGTTTCCTCATCCAAGGCGGCGACCCCACCGGCACTGGCACTGGTAATATTGCGCCCTTCCTTCCGACTCATTTGCATATTGTCCACGTTCCCAAAGGTTCGGACCGTTGGATGCTGGGCGCTTTCGTCTGTGTTGGCAGTGTATTGTTGAAATGTTTCTTTTCAATGCAAATATTGCTTCTCTGATCGATGGGATGGATGCCCGAATGGCAGGAAATGGACTTGGCTAAAGCCTACATTTCCTGCAGAGATAGAACAGATTTATTTCCCGGCCAGTCGTATGAGAGTACCTGTCTTTGGTCTGATTGATACTCCATGCACGAGCAGAGCCTAAATTCTGTATCTTTGGGCAGTGCGTACTTGACTTATCTCAGCAAGTCATTAATTTTAAAATAATGTTTAGAATATAATCCAGAGACGTCTGGAAGTAGCTTTTAGTTTTTAATATTTCGTAACTTCAAGTCATTGTAAAAAAGTCCCATCATCGTTGAAAGAAAAAGTAGTCCACAATGACTACACAACGTCCATGTAGTAGTCCCTCAATGGCTAAATCTTTCTTTACAGGGTTTTAGAAATAAATTGGAATTCATGTCTGTGATTTGGTTGTAATGCTGGAGGATTGGTTCATATGCAATTATCATTTTTTCTTATTTCAGGCGGCGAAAGCATTTACGGAGGTGTTTTTGCTGATGAATTCCATTCAAGACTGAGATTCAACCACAGGGGCTTGGTTGCATGTGCAAATGCTGGTTCGCCACATTCAAATGGCAGCCAGTTCTTTATATCATTGGATCGCTGTGACTGGCTTGACCGGAAGAACACAATTTTTGGCAAGGTAATATGATTCCTTCTGTTATACTTTTTTTTTTTTTTTTGGCTGGGAAGCAAATTTACTGGTCATTTAATCTTATCCACAACTTTTCAGGTTACAGGCGACTCCATATTTAATCTTCTAAGATTGGGTGATATTGAAACGGATAAGAATGATCGGCCTTTGGATCCTCCCCCCAAAATCATCTCTATTGAGGTAGCTTCCTCTTTAAGATGCTACTTTGTGTTCACATGTGCATTACTAGTTAGTAAGATTGTGTTTACGGTTAGATCCTCCTGTTGGAAACTAATTTGTATGGCAGACGTGGAGAAGGGGATTCAAATTTCTAAATATCTCATCTGTTATGGAGGGACTTTTGTCCAATGAGGTTGCTCAATTTCTTGGCTAGATATCAGCTCTTAGTGGCAAGTTATCAACATCACCATCACACATTCAGTTATGAACAAAATCTAGAGATCATTAGCTCATGGATCATTGAAATCTCATTGACAAATCTATGTTGTTCCTCATCTGATTTGGTTTTGCTTCTTTGTAATTGCTTGGGGAGGTGTTATACTTTGTGGTTAATAGTATCAATATAATATACATTGATCTGGTTGGTGAATTTGAAACATACAGTTTCAACCTATATTTTGCAAATTATGGCAAATCAATTTTATTCTTTTCTGATTCAAATAAAGAATGTCCTCCAGTCCTCCCCATGGCTAATTTGTGAGCTTTATTTTATTGGGTGTCACAAGATACATGTTAAAAATCTTATGCATCAGGTGTTGTGGAACCCCTTTGATGATATTATTCTGAGGAAAGCACCTGGGAATTCTGTGCCTTATTCCACAGATGATACTAAGCTCAAAGATAAGCAGAGGAAAGCTGTGAAGTAAGTTCATGCATATTGCCATATGGATCATGAAAACTTTCTTTTGGATGCGACAGCCTTGTTTTCTTAAATGTAGTTCCAGAAGATTAAAGTGCTCTTATTTGGGATGCCAGGAAGCTTAACTTGCTTTCTTTTGGAGAGGAAGCAGAAGAAGAGGAGCAGCAGCTGGCAGCAGTGAAAGAGAAGATCAAAAGCAGTCATGATGTATTAAATGATCCCCGTCTCCTCAAAGAAACACGAAAAGAGGAATTGGTAATAGCCAACTTGACAATGATTTGATTATTTCTACTCTTGTCGAAATTGTTCACTTCCCTTTCTCAAATTCTTCCCTTCTTTATTGGGAGGGTCTGCAATCCTTCTTCCAAGTTCCCCCATCTCATTTAGTAAGAAAATTTCTGTTCTGTATTAATTTGGTATAAGGCATGTTGGTCCACGTTAGTGAGGCTAACATGAGTCTTGGGTACTAGCAATTTTTTGTACGTAGAACGTCGACTTGTTGCATGGTTTAGATGTTATGCATTATGATATACCCTAATATCTCGATATTGTTGAAATTTTAATAAGTTCAATGTTTGGAACTTAATTACATGGTTAGATGTTATGCATCATGTAGAACAAGTTCATGTGCTTGGATTGTATGTGTAGGGAATAACTTTCTTTTTGCACTTATTCTAATGCACGTCTTTCATCTATATTATCGTCGGATAAAGCTATTTTTTATTGGTTATGATACCATTAGCTTTTGCTTTTTTATATTTACACAAGATATCATCTGAACCAATTTTGGTCTGCAGAATGAACAGGAAATCAAGAGAAAAAAGGATCTCCAGGTAGCTGTTAGAGAAGCACTAGCCTCTAAGCATGATGGCACTCAAAGGCAATCAGACATTAATCAGTCTGGTGCTGATGACTTTAGTGATGACGATGAGGCAAATTTTGATGTGAGGATGCGCGAACAGATTATTAGAAGGCGGAAGGAGCTGGGAGATATTCCCAGTAGGCAGAAAGCAACTGATGGTACAGTAGACTTTGGACTTGGCAATGGCTTAGCCTGCCATTTCTCTTCTTCTGTTCTTACAGTTTAGGCAGCATGGAAGACTATACATTTTGCTATTATTTCAACGCATTTAACCAATTCTGTAAGCAACAAGCATGGTGATCTGTTTCTAGGATTTGCTATAACCGTGGTTTTTCAATTCTAGTTGCAACCAAGGACCTGTTTCATTCTTTTTTTCCTTATTATTTGGTATAATTAATATTCCATCTGAAATTCCTATAAAAAATATATTCTGTCTGAAATGAAGATTACATTCTCTGCTTGCGTTCTGTGTATGGCATGCATTATGCAATGCATCTGCTATATTGGGTCACTAGATCCTACATTCCATGTTTTAGATATGTTCCCAAAATTGCTAGTATTTTTTGGACAGTAATTGAAATTGGTAATACATCTGGACTTGGAAGAGACATACAGTAATACTATGAATTGCCACTTGCAGGGGGCAGGTGTGCTACCACGCATATGCTGTCATTCATTACGTAATACACTTGTCCTTCTATGCACATAATTGGAGCTAGGGCCCTTTTATGTGAATCCATACTAGCTGAAAACTGAATTCTTTCAACCCCACCAGCTGTGGCATTCTTAACCATTTCTTCCACTGCCTTGGGGTTGCAATTTTAGTGTCTACACACATAGAGATGTTGTCTAGATTGATTGTATGTTTGCTATCACGAACTTGTCTGAATCTTTTGTTTTCTTATTGTTAACCGAGATTTATCCTTCTTTTTAACTGCTTGTTGTTCTTTTACTTTCTATTCAAATTTTGCATTCATATGAAACTAGGAACTATGAAAATAAAGTTCTTATTTTACACTTTCTGATTGCAGAGGAAGCTAGGAAAAAGGAACATGGTCCAGCCTCTCCAAGGTATTAATTCTGATTCCAATTATTGAAATTTTTTATATGCTGACAATATTGCTATATTGAAGCCTCTTGTCTTCAATGAAGATTTTGAAATTTTCTTGCTTACATGACAGATACTGTTATAAATACATTAAATCGATTTGAACACAGCACAAACACTTTCTGTTGGAAGCCACAGACTCCACCTTGGCATCACTTGGTTTGCAAAGAGTCTCAAGGTTTGGCCCACTTAGGAACTTGATCTATGGATGAAACCTGATAGGAAGCTAGGAAGTGAGAAAGTTGTCGTGGAGAGATGAGAGTGACAAATGAAGATAAGGTGGTCCCCAAATCTAGCCATGTTGCCAGAAAGCAGACTTGTTTGGCAAATCATGAGATGCCTCATTTTATTCCTCCAACAGGCTTTATAGATGAGTCACACATTTTGGAAGTGAGAGGTTTCTGTAATTTCTATAATTTTTGGAGCTTATTGCTCCAATTGTTTTTTTCATGACTCCACTGGTCATTCTTAACGAGGGTTTAAGATTTCTTGACTACAATTGAACCACTAAAGGAAACCATTACAATTAGGCCAGCACCGTACAACAACCTGCATATGCTATCTGCCATGTGGGATGTGTAGCAGTCCCTAATACCTTTTTGCGCATGGCCTAAGATGACTAAGAGATATCATCACTTTGTTCCATATTGACTGAGATGCATTGCCGGAATTGGGGCCACCATTAGAGTCCAGATTTCGGTAGGGGTGCAAGTGGGTTGGGTTGATTTCAGCCCCAATTAAAATATGGGCCCCATTTTCAACCCAACTTGCCATGGTTTTTGATTAAAATTACAGCCATAAAATTTAAAATTATATTCCAAAATTATAATTTATTCCTATACCACATGCACTAAAAACGTTTCAATAAAAATTGAAAAATGACTTTATTTTTCACTGATGCCCCTACTATAGCGTTACAAGTGGGTTTGGTTGCAGAACTCAACCCAACCTGCTTCCTAACCCAATTTAATCTCCATCAGAACCAAATCCAACCCTTTTTCTAAAATTCCAAACCCAACCCCACTGTAATTCAACTCAACCCAACCTAAATCAACTTGATCATGCTTACAAAACTGAGTCAACCCTACTTGTAAAAATGGGTTAGAGTGATAAACAGGTTGATGGCACAAGGATTAGATGAAAATCTGTTCACCGCCATATCAGCAGTTGCGATGAAATGGTATGTATTTATACCTTATTGCAGTGGTTATTTTCATTAAGTGCATAATAGCTTGAAAATATTAAATATAAAAATATATAAAAGATGTTGATGAGAAAAGTATGAAAGAGAACCGTGTGGATATATAATTTCATACGGTAAGTTAAGAATAATACCTTATGGCAATATTTTAAAATCTCAAAATATTTGTTTTATACTTATTATCCACGTAAGGTAATTATATCTTATCAAGCCAGGAAAACAAGAGTCTATCCAAGTAGAAGTTGGTAGGAGAACGAGAGGAAGACTCAAAAAAACATGGATAGAAGTAATTAAACAAGATTTAAAAATATTACAAATTATAAAAAATTTAGTCTTAAATCGCCAAGAATGGCGTAACAGAATCCATATAGCCGACCCCACTTAGGCGGTAAATGGCTTATGATGATGATGATATCTTATCAAGCCAAATATTTCTTTTTCAATATAAAAATTTTACTTCTTCATTTTTTTAATATTTTACTATTCTTTTTATAAAAATTCTTTCCATTTTTGAAATTTACTTCAGTTGTCATCATATTTATTTTTATTCTCATTTATATTTTAAATTTTTTATTAAAATCATATTTGTCATAGGATTTTCAAATTTTCAAAAATCTAAAAGAATTTAATGAAATTTCTTCAATTGTATATTTTAAAATAGAACTGCAAATACAATTTGATAGTCCTAGCTTTGATAATATTGAAAGCTAAGAATAATCTAGAATTTATAAAATAAAATACTAGAAACGAGAATGAAATTTTATAAAAGATAATTACATTTGAAAATATTTGATTAAAGTATAAGTAATAATGATTGAATAAAGGTAATAGTATTGAATAAAGATGCGTTTTGGAAGTAATAAAACTTTTGAATAAAAAGTTTCTAAAATGGGAGAAAATGATGTATGGTTGAGATTATTAAGAGAAGTGAAGAGAATAAAATTAAAACAGATAGATTAGTTTTATGAGTAGTTGTCTATAAATAATTGAAAAGTATGATAGTTGTATACGAAGATAGTTTTGGTTTGAAAAGTTTTTGGTATAGCCAAACATGCCCTAAATAAAAAGAAAATAAATAGATACTGATGGTAGAAGTATGTAAAGAAAAATTAATTATTAATTAAGTAAAAATACATTTAAGGTATTTTATTGGCATTGTGATTAGATTTACTTTAAAATTAATAAAATAGTAAAGTAGAGAACATATATAGATAATTGGGCATGATTCAATTATAATAACATATTATGAATTCATGAAGGATATAAATATAATATATTAGCCTATCAGCAAAATGAATAAAAATGATATAAATACAACCATAAAAGTGGGTCGAGGTAGCTCTGTGGTGCTGGAGTGCACATAACTTTGCTGCATGACGTGCAACTAAGGGACTATGCAAATAGCAAGCTTGGCACTGTCATCTTCGTTTGGTTTGCATTCGCAGCTGACCAGACTTCAAAGCCAGGTTGGCGTAACCATTTTTTTCCAACCCATCCCAGCCTGATTTTAAATCGGTTGGGTTTGTCACTAGTAACCTAGTTTGAAAAGTATGTTTCTGGATCTACACGACATAATGATACAACCACTACCTGGCTTAATAGCTGGTATGCTACTGCTTAACCATTTATTAGTCACGTTAACTATTTTCAAATGGTTGTGCATTTGTGTTTAGGCGGAGAAAAAATTCATTTATATATCATCATTGGTACATTTCTACTATTTGTTAACTATTTTCAAATGGCTTAATTCATGTACATATGTGTTTAACCATCAATGTATATTGTGGACTGTGCTTTTAGTCCATTGTCTAATCAAATTTAAATTACCTGGTTCAATAAGATGGAATATGTTCTAGTTCGCTCATTAACCTACCCTTGTGGATTGAACGGTCAAAAATAAAGCAAATAAAGCAATGGTCAAAAGAGATCATACATTTTTGCTTTCTACTGGTCTCAACATGATCTGTGTGAAATTTTCAGCCATTCATGGAAATGATCATTCTGTCTTGCTTCTTATGTGGACCCGTGTGAAATCAAATCTAGGCACTCATAGTTCCAATTGCTAAATGCTAACTTGGTTGGCCCCCAAATGTTGATGTGTTTAACTAGATTGATACTCAGCCTGTTTTATTTGATGAGCATGAGTAAAATACCACGGGCCTCTCGCCCCATTTTAAGCTTGTTTATTGTGTGCAAGCTCTTGCAAGAAGGTCATAGGGGGCGAACCAGATTGCTTCTAAAGCTTGCACACTAGAAGATTCAAGGTTGTAAAATTGTAATGTATCACATATGCTAGGGAATAGTGCCATTATTATGCTTTGAAGTTTTCAATTCGACATTTCATATTTCACACATTTAACGCACTTAGTGTGGCATAAATTCTCCAAATGATATTGTTTCTGAGGTCACTTTCCTCAGAAGTGACAGCGAAGAATTGGAAAGAAAAGTTTCAAAGAAAGAAAAACTTTCTATGAAGAAAAGGGGAATTGGCTCTGAAGCCAGGGCTGAACATATGGCTGCTGCAAACGAGGATTTACAGCTACTGGGTGATGTTGAGGGACGGAGACAGATGCAGAAAGAAAAGAAGAGAAGGTTGCAGGGCCGTGCTGAAGATGTATGTTATTTTCATACTATTGGCTGATGATTTTGCATGACTTCTACTATTATTTTTTTTGTCACTGAAGTATTCTCATGTTTCATTCTTGATTTGCAAGATGACTAAAGTCTGGTAGATGAAATCTTTGTCTCATGTGAGCCTGTAGAACAGGCAACCTGAAACATGTATTTGCTAGTCACTGGTCGAAGGGTAATAATTTTCCAGGTTGTTCGCATCCATCCTAACCCAAAACTAAATCACTTACATCCACGCCAACTCCATTAGATTACACCTAACAGCTATTACTTGAGGTGTAGACTCCACTGTGAACTCAAACAGCATGCAAAATCCATTAGATTCCACCTACCAGCTGTTCCATCTCCATTAGATTACACCTAGCAGCTATTACTTGAGGTGTAGACTCCACTGTGAACATGAACAGGATGCGAAATCCATTAGGTTCCACCTAACAGCTGTCCCAACTCCATTAGATTGCACCTATTCACCTGAAAGCTATTACTTGAGTAGACTCCACTGTGAACTCAAACAGGATGCAAAATCCGTTAGATTCCACCTAGCAGCTGTTACTTGAGGAGTAGACTCCACTGTGAACTCGAACACCCCTTGAGTCATCGATGACTCAAAGAGATATTTAGACTTAAATAAATGGAGGTGGCGTGGATGCAAACTCTTTAAAAGGTTGCTAGTGTGGAGGCCCCAAAAAAATGGGTTGGCAATGGATCCTGGATGTGTTTGACAATGAAAGTACTTTTTTTAAATCTTGTTCATACTTCAGGCACATATCTTGTGGAAGGCTTTCATGGAGATAACTCGCCCTTTATGAAAGTCAGAGCCATTTATTTCATCGATGTTTAAATTTCCAAAGCTGCTCCATACTTTTTATCTGTTTTGCTTCTCTCTTGATGCCCTCTTCATCTTATTTTGCCTTGTGTCTGTTTTTCTTCTCTCATGATGCTCTGTTCATCTTATTTTGCTTAAAATTTTGTGACTACAGACACTGGCAAAACTTGAGAAATTTAAGATGTCCCTTGTGTCAAGGCCGACAGCTCCCATCAACCAAGGGCCCAATAATGACAATGAGGAAGATGAATCTGGTTGGACTGCTCATCAATTGAAGTTTGTGCTTGACCCTGCTAGCAAGGTATTGTGTTGCTGCTGCTGCTGCTGCTGCTGCTGTTAGTGTTACTATAATTTCTGCTCTTACCTCCTTGTCTTTCTCACGTTTTGTCCAATGCTAACGTCCATTGGATTATTTGTAAATAGGATGAGATGGCTCGGAAAGATGATCCCAATGAATATGTCGTGCATGATCCTCTTCTTGAGAAGGGTAAAGAAAAATTCAATAGGATGCAAGCTAAGCTGAAGAGGCGGGAGCGTGAATGGGCTGGCAAATCCCTTACTTGAACATCCTACCGTATGTTAACCTGCCAACAAAAGTCATTCTGTCAAATGCATTTATAAAAATTGTACATGATAAATGCATGAAGCCCTGAACCAGGGCATAGCTTGGTAGTTTCACATCATGGAGGGGAGCAAATAGCTCCATGTAATGTAACTAAAATAAATACCTGAGCTCCAAGAGTGGGATTTTGCGAAGGCCAGTCAAGAAGAACTTATTGTTGTCATACTAACTCTTCAAAATTCATGATGTGTCTGAGGATTACATTGTAAATGTACGGAATACACTTTAAAACTATCTTAGATTTTTTACCCTTCCTTCCATCAGAAAAGAATCCTGATGATGACTTTGTGGCGGATGACTCGTGACTCTGGACTCAATCGAGAATCTGCGTGTAGTTTTTTTTAGGGGTTAGCATCAAATCTACTGAAAGTGTTTGAGCTCAAGCACGGCATGCATTTAGCTAGCAGCACAGGAAAACTCTTAAGAACCAAAAGGATATTCCATTCAATATCTGGGGATTTTTAGCATTTTAAACCCTTAACTTTGCCTATGTTCATTTTAAATTTTGAAGTTTGGCCGTTAGTAGTTTAAACTTTGAAAACTTTGATATCTTTGCATTCGGTATAAAAAATTAATATTAATCCATATGAAATGATGTAAGTACCCTCTGGTATGTTTTTTAAAAATTATATTTTAAACTTGACTATTGGACTTTTCCTATTTTGGTTATGGAGGTTTCAACAACATCTTGACTTTTAATACAGTTTTGAGTGTTTTTGTAAAAAAAAATGTTGAAGGATGTTTATGTCGTTTTTTTATGAATTAACGGTAGTTTTTAACTGCTTTATAGGTCAACATCTTGAAATGCAAATAAATTAAAGTTTTTACGGGTTTAATATGCAAACGATCAAACTTTCGATTTTAAAATGCAAATAAGTAAAATTAGAGAGTTTAAGAGGATCGAATCTATTTATCTATGGCGATTTGGTTCGTGGAATTCAAGTGAACCGTGACTCCCACTGAAAACTAGTAACTTTGCAAGAATTCATTCCAAAATATTGTTGATCAGATATTGTATGCCTGGAGGCTGAGCCGTGACATCCCCATCTGGTAAATATGGGTGCAATTTGCAAAATCTCTATAGGGTAGGGGAGGCATAATTAAACAGACTAATCCTATTTCGAGTAAATATGGGCTATTTGGCATGATTTAGAGCGTGTGGAATCGGCAATCGAAGGCTCGGTCCGTAAAACTTTGCTTTTCTGAAATGAGCAGATGGCGAAAGCTGACAATAAAAGAAAAGAAGGGAAAGAAAAAAAAAAACACACACACACACACACTCAGCCGGCACCACGGTGGCGCGCGTTTATAAAAAGATTGTGGTTGTTGGCTTGTTGCCATTCGATGCTCCGGCGGAGTGCCATGATCGTGTACTGGAACAGGTAAAATCAAATCCGGAGAAGGAACGGAGCAAGGCAAGATGAAAAATTAAAAAAATTTTGAGAAAAAATTTTAGAAGAAAATAAAATTAAAATAGCAATAACTGGTTGGCGCTTGGCTACCTGACAAATTCTTAAGATCGGAAAGCAGACGAGATCAGTTGGGAACAAGCACGGTCCATGCATGAGAATCAGGCCGAAAAGTGCACCGGCCAAATGCGTAAACTCGTTCTCAGAGCCTTACGTTATGAAAAATGAAAAGCGAAGTAAAAATAATATTTTAAAAAATTAATAGTTAATGACAGAGCCAATATTAAAAGTAAAATAAATAGATGACAACGGAAAGAGATTTAGATAATAAGAAAATGCGGTTGGTAGATGAACATTTATTTTCAAATTTCATCGACCTCATTTAATGAAAAAGATAAATTTATGAAAACTTGGGGAACAGGCAGACGTGGTTCGGTGCACCGATATTTAGCTGATCATGTTTGGAGCCAAGCAAGTGTCAAGAAGCATGATGGGCGACCCCACGAAGACAGAGAGCCTGAAGATCCAGTGTTTGGGTTGGATCTGTGAATTGAGTAGCAGCAAAGCAATCGTCCAAATCGGCTGAGATTTGTTTGGGTTCGAGGCCCACAGACAGGGCTGCTTTAGCTGTGGCACGTGACGTTCACATGAGAATCGCCTTGCCGTGCACCGCACTTGAAAGTGGCAAAGTGCACCGCACACGACAGAAACATTTCAATACTCGGGCGCACGCACCCAATATTGGCGGATCAATTAATAAAAATAGATGGATATTTATTTGCATGGATACGTGCTCACAATTTAAAATCTATTTGAGACTGGAATTAAAATATATATATATTCTATTTGAGCCGTTCAATGAATACCTGCATTCCATTTTATATGTTGAAGTAAGCGGTTGATGGGCTCCGGGAACATGTTTCGTAATTTCAATCCTTTTAAAGAAATGGTCCCGACTGTGTGGACGATCTAATTCAAACTGTGAATACAGATGTGGAGGGTGAGAGGCTGGCTTTGAAAAATCGTCGTGGATTTTTAATTTTCGACATGGTGCTTTTCTATTTTCATACCTACCCCATGAAATTTAAGGCTATCACGGCGCCTGCATGCATTCAGGAGCACTAGCAGTATGTCTACTTCTATTTGTATGTGGCTGTAGCCATAAGCATGCTAAACGCAAAGGTAGGTTCCATTTTGTTAAGAAGCCGAAAACTTTTATTTTGTAAGGCTGATTTTGAAAATTACACCGCGCGAACAGCTAAAGCAACGTAGAGAAAGTTGAGAATGACGTTGAGTTTACCAGAAAACAGAAAATCAAAATCAGTTGTTGGGTGGGTTTTTTTTTTTTTTTTTTTTTTCGTTTTCTGTTTTTGGTGGGAAACACGCATCATATTGCTGTTTTCACGCCATCGACGTCCAGCGAGTGCTCCCCCAGAGTTTGTTTATTGGTTATCCGCAAATTCTAATTTTAAATTGCATTTGTCACAATTTGTAACAAAATTACGAGTCTTTTCAGAAATATGAGAGTGGGAAAGGATAATTGTGAATGAAATGGATATGATAAGAGTGAAGTGTAGATAAAGTAAAAATAAATGTAACAGTTGTGGGGACAATTAAGTACTTTAAAATGAATAAGATATATTTATATTTTTATACTCATGGTGTAAGATAGATTTCACGTAAAAATACCTAGTTGGATTATAATATGATATGTTCTTTATAGTGAAAAGACATTTTAAATACATAGAAATTATTTAATCTATCTATTATTCAGTAAATTTAATAAATATATTTTTAAAATATATTATTATCATTTTGATTATAAGTTTTTAGATTTATAACTGAAATCAAAACCGATAAAATTTAAAAAATATGGTAAGGTTGGGTGGGATTAAAAGCAACTTGACCTGAAATATTATAGAATATGAGTTTTTAAAAATAAGATAAAAATATGGCCACCTCAAACGGAACTGCATAACTAAAGTTTCACCTTTAGAGAAAAATATAATGAAATGATTAGAATATAAGATTAAAATTTTTTAACAAGGTTATGAGTTAATTTGTATATTGATCTTTTGCATTCACCATTCCAGGTTATCCACACCCCATTTTAGTTTTTACATTTGTTGGTGATGAAGATGATCACAAAAGAGAAAGAAAAATGAAATATATGTGATAATGATAAAATAAGAATAAAGAAAATACACATCGTAATTGATTATAAAAATATACGAAGGCGATGAAAATATAGAAGTAAAAAATTAAGGTAATTGAAAGATAACTTTTGCACTCACATTTTCCTCATTTCAAATGGACCACTGCATTGTGCAATTACTTGCATCTCGTTCTACAATAATATTCTTTTTAGGGCCAGTTGACCAGTGAGCGAGAAAGGAATCAAATGTGTGTAAGTTTATGATTTTACACTACAGAAATATTTTAAGTTTTTAAAATACTCATCGCACTTCAATACACAACAAGTTTACTTTTTTCAATTTCTCACACCTTTTTCAATTTTCAGAGTGTGTTTATAATGGATAAAATTTTTAATGAAAAGCTATAAAGAGTAAAAGTTGTCAAATAATGTGATATTATAGGATAATAATGAAGAGTAAATTGGATAAAGATAAAATAGATAGATTAGTTATGTGCGTAGTTGTGTAAAAATGATTGAAAAGTATGACAGTCATATAAAAAAATGTAAATAGATGATTAAAAACTATGACAGTTATGAAGAGTGAAAAGTTTTAGATTGAACTGTTTTAACTTGACAACTTTTACTCATTAACAGACATACCCTTAATATAAATTTTTACATCCCATACAACGCCAACAAATTTATTTCATTTTCAATGCAATCTTGTTTTTAAAATTCTCAACTGTTTCATTCAATCTCTAGATCCCAGCTGCGTTCAATTTCACTTCGCTGAACAGAAGTTATTCACGACGTGAACAAATTTTGGCGCTCGTCAGAAGAAAAAATTGTTTTCCAATTTCCATTCGTTTTTGTGTGAACGGATTTAAAATCCAATAATTGGTTGGATAAAAAAGGAAAATCCACCCATGCACTCAATGTTAATCCTATATTTAAAAATTGCATTTGACTTTTATTTTCATACCAAGTTGCGATAAGTTTAGTTTAACCGTTACTTTTTTATGAAATAAGTATGGAAACAAACTTCAAGTTGATATTAAGACAATAGTTATAAATATAAAGAGGTGTGTTAAAATACCCAATGTTGACCCCTACGTTGCTAGTGGGCGGCGTGTTAAAATACAAAACTTTTAAAAGTAAATATATTTCAATTTAAAATTTGTTACTTTCTATAATTGTAATATTTTTTTAATTATTTATTGAATTTTTTTATACAATTATTTTATATTTTAATAATTTCTAAACAAGTACTGTATATATAACCAATTTATTTTATATTTATTCTATTTATTTCTCATTATCACCCAATACCATATCAGATTATTTTTTCATATTTTAAAATTTTATTAACTAAAATTTTTTTTTTAAAATTTTATTATTTTCTAAACATACCCTGACTAGCATTAATTAATCCTTCCAGTGCGCCCCGCGGTGGTGGCGGGCTGCCATCAAAGCGACCGCGTATCGTCCGGCACAGAGCCGGTGCATTTTTCACTACCAACAAAAACGCGGCACAGAGCTGGGGCATTTTTTACTACCAACAAAAACAGCAGCAGTCTCTAAAAAGCCACAGTCAGATTTGAGTCATTTGACCTCTTAAGTCACACCACTACCAACGTCGCTACCACCCCTTTTTCCTCTTTTCTCTCTACATTCCTAATTTTCAAAAACTTCGAATTCTTCTCACCCCTCGCCCTTCCAATCTTTTGCCGCCTCTCTCTCTTCTCCCATGGAAGGAGCAGCGGCACCGGCACTAGCGGCAGCACCAGCAGCAGAGATGTTTCAATGAAACGCTGGGTGATCTCGACCGTTCGTCTCCGCGTTCCACAGCTCTGATCTTCATTGCTTTCCGACTTTTCTCGAGCTGGCGAATGCGAGTTAGAAGCAGTTCCGTGGTTAGTGTTACTCGCCAGGAGAGCATTGGTGACCACATCTGATCAGTTGCATTTCTTCCACCGTCGATTCTGCATGAGAAAGGTGAGGATCTCACGGGAGAGGCCTGCTATTGTATGGTTGTTACTGTCTCCGGTTCTTCGTTTGCTGTGATGAACTTGTCGCATTTTTCAGTTTGGTCTACTTTGAGAGATTTCCCGCGGTTTTATGTGGCTGTTCTTCTATTTTCATCGTTTTTATGGGGGACAGGCATTTCTCGCGTTGCAGATTTGCATTTTGTTTTTCTTTGTTAAAACATTGTCCGTGTTTTTTTTATTTTTAAAATTTTTTAACCCTTTTAGGATAAGGTTGGATTATCAGTAAGTTCTGAGTGAACAAATCAGCACTGCCATTGGCCCGTACCGATTATACGGACCGCTTACCCGTAAATCCATAGGCACGTGATCTTTGCTGGATACTTCCACTGGACGGCAATATTCGATGAATTTATCTCACAACTAATCTCCTCACTTTCTTTTATGTCCTTCCTCCTATGGGATGAATGTGGTCTATGTTATGCCGGGTTTCTCTTTTCTGTCTAGTTTAAAAAATGCAGATCCACTAAACACACAGATACTATGTTACTCTGTTATGCAATGGAGAAAGTGGTATTTTTATTGGCATTTATTTTTTTCCCTTCTATTTTGGGTTCCATTCGCAGTGTAGATAGGTCAGTCTGTTTGGATAATATTATTCTTACAGTGGGAATGGGAAGAAGTGAAGGGTGAAATTTCGGTAGCAAGCACCAAGCCTATTTCTGATGCTTCGGTTGAATGAGCGCATGGTGATCCAAAACTTTGACCTCGTGGGCCCCACTTCTGACTGGAGGAAACATTCCTGAGTGGGATAGGCCAATCGCTGATATGGTGGCTGAACAGAAATCCTATAATTTTCATTTTGGGGGGCAAGTTTTGGCGGCAGAAGTTTCGTGGACGTAGTAGATTGGATATTTCATATGTAGGAAATGTAATGAGGAAGAAGGCTAATTTGATTTTTTTTTTTTAAAATTTGGAATATGATATTGTTATAAATGTTTGAGGTGGAAGTCTTGTATTAAACCGTTTGACATAATATATCTCTGCAAAAGCATTCTCTGATGCTCTGAGGCTATGGGAACAACAGCTCTTAGGGAAGTTCAGTGTTTTAGAACATTTGGCGTCATCAGATAAGATTCAGTGCTCTGGAGCATTTGGTTCCACCAGGCGATATACTCTACAATCATTCAGGTTGCTAACAGATGTTCTAATGGGATTCAGATATTGCCCCAAGTACTTGGTCTATGGGACATGGCTTAGTGTATTATTTAGGATTTATAATAAAACCGTGTATCAGTATTGAAGGTTCATTGACAATCAACTTTTTATTTTCATGTTATGTCAATCTGATTTTTATTTTTAATTTTTGTGTTTTAACTGTAATTTTACCAAGAAGACAGTCTATGAAAGTTAAGGATCTTCAATGCAGATGTATTTGAGTTCCTCCTGAGTCCTTAATGCATGTATTCTCGTCATTACACTTGTCTGATGTAGCACTGGAGAATTCTACAGACCAGACAAATAAGGTTTATTAAAAGAAATGCAGTCTCTATGCTGTATCTTTGATAGATATGTGCTTATGAGGTTATAACTTTGTTTGTTGACTGCCATAGCAGGGTTGAAAAATTAGAAGATTTCAGCAGGGACAAAACAACTACCTGAAATGGATCAGTATGAAGTTCTTGAGCAGATTGGCAAAGGGGCCTTTGGTTCGGCTCTTCTTGTGAGGCATAAGCATGAAAAGAAGAAGTGAGGATCTGGACATATGTTTTTGGCGTCTTTTCTATTCCTCACTTGTGGTTTTTATTTGATAGCTATCATGATAATTTTTCACTGCATTTGACTACAATTTGATGATGTTTCTTCCATTATGTGTCTTGTTCATTTAGGTATGTGTTGAAGAAGATTCGTCTGGCCCGTCAAACTGATAGATGCCGTAGATCTGCTCATCAGGAGGTGTGTGCCATTTGTTCTTGTCTTGATCAACAGTGGCGCTTCATTAAGTTTATGTACAAAAAGATTGAGAATACCAGATTACAGATGTATTGATTAACAAATATATTTCAAAATTGGGATGAATTTTTTACGCCATTTTTGGTGTTTTTGGTTTTTTTTTGGTGGGGGGGTGCTTCCAAATTTGTTATCCATTCTTGAATACGAAGACATTGATGACCTTGGTCCCAAGAAATAAAATTTGGGTCATCTTGTAGTTCCTTGAAATCTTTGAATTGCAAATTGGCTTGAATTTTGTGCCTTTTAAGGGAAATAGTGTTTTTTTTTCTTTTTTTTGGTTGGCTAGCATGGTTGTCGTTGTTGAAGTGCCTTGTCCTTATTATTGTGGTTCTGAGTCTTTTAGGTTTCTGATGTGCTTGTCCATATTTCCATCCTCCTACAGTATTTTTAGATTCTGATTTGTCTGACTTTGTAGATGGAGCTTATTTCCAAAGTACAGAATCCATATATCGTGGAGTACAAAGATTCCTGGGTAGAGAAGGTTTGTAATCTATATTGCTAATTCTATAAATATTTTGGTGGTGGTTCCCAACTCATTTGCTGAGCGAAAATAGGATTGTTCAAGGTATAGTGTCACATCAGGGAGAAATAGGCAGTTACTGCATCCTTTACCAAATGCTCTTATTATCAAAGTATGCAGTAACATTCTTTTGTTTTGGAAGTGACTTTTCTTTTCCCCTTTCCTATTTTTTATGCCATAGTCCATGAAATCTTTTGTACAACTCTGATACAGTGTTTTCTGCCTCATGCCTCTACATTGTTCATCTTTTGCTTCCAGGGATGCTATGTATGCATTATTATAGGTTACTGTGAGGGTGGAGACATGTAAGCTCCATTTCTTGATGAATTCTTACACTCAAAAATCTTTACATATTTCTCGACTTTGCTCTTGAAATTGACATATAAGTGACCACATGTTTTCTTTTGTCTTGTTTAACAGGGCCGAAGCTATTAAAAAGGCGAATGGTGTCCATTTCCCTGAAGAGGTTTTTATACTCTTTAACTTTTTTTTTTTTTGGAAAAATCTTCTAGCAAAGCCCTTTTTGTTCTTTTGAGGTACTTCCTAGTTCTTTGCATGGGCTACCCAGGTTTATGTGTAGGATCAAAAATTTTAAGCAGTGCAAATCCAGGCTTACCATAAAAAAAATCTAAGCTCCACTGTACAAAGACAAGGTGAATTAAAGAAAAAATAACATAAAATTTTTGGTTTCTGCGATAGCCATGCTTGTTTCCAGCTTTCATATCAGTCTAGGCCTCAGCATGCGACCACATGCACACATGATTGATGTAACATGCTGGATTTAAGCCTTTGGAATTGCTCTGCTTTCTGTATGGTTTTTCTGTACAGTTTTTATATAGCCTGCATTCCATATTCAAGTCGAGTTCCCATGCTTCCCATTTTTCTGTCTTTCCATATTCAACTTCTTGCAGCTTTGCAAGCTTGCTTTAACTTCCATGACAAAATTTCAACTGTGTACAGAAGCTCTGCAAATGGCTTGTACAGCTGCTAATGGCACTCGATTATTTGCATGCAAATCATATTCTTCATCGTGATGTGAAGGTCAGTGATCTTTTAGTGCAATTGGGGAAGGTAAAAATTTGCTGCATCATCTAAAAGCTCTGAAGCTGTGATGTACTGATTGTGTTGCGGAATTGCTTCAGTGTTCAAATATATTCCTGACGAAAGATCAAGACATTCGTTTAGGTACATACCTCTTCCCTTCCCTCCCTCCTGGGATTATAGTATTAAAACAATGGTTTATGCTTTCTTTATCTCTAAGTAAGGTGTTTTGGAAAGTTGAAATCAGGAAATGAATATTTTCATTGGAATACTGGATTGGTACTAAATGATACAGTATCTCCTAGAACCACATAGGTGGGAAACAGCGGAACCCGCACAGGTGGGAGACAACCTTATGATGATGATGATGATGGTCTTCTGGATCCAGATGTCTTATGTATATTCTTTCATTGTGTTGATCGGGAGGAAAGTTTTTTCTCCACATTAATGTTTTAAATAACTGAAACATTATCTGATAATGCTTCCTATCAATATGTTTTGCTTGTTCCAAGCAGATATGCACAGCCAGTGTATCTGATAATGCTTCCTATCAATATGTTTTGCTTGTTCCAAGCAGATATGCACAGCCAGTTGGCTTACACTTTTTAGTTTATTATATGCAAAAAGCTGTGGATTTTCACAATCAATAAAGTAGATACTCTCATAGTGCTTTTCATGGCCGTTTAATTGGCAAAACAGCCTAATCCAAGGTGTTCTTTTAATGCAACAAGAGTGGGGAGTTGGTCATATCAATATATCACATGCTATTCTCTTTTGGAAATTCATTTTTACCCGGGCATGGACTATTAAAAAATTACATCAGTTGTCTAATCTGATCCACTCAGTGGGGACTCTTTGAATTGAACCAGAGTTACTAGACAACTAGAGAGGAAAAAAAAGCAGACCGGCAGCATTAATGCTGCGTTTTGTGCATCCATAGTAACTTTAATAGTGTGTTTCTCCATCGAAAACAATAGTGTGTTTCATATGTTCGCATGTGGACAACCATGTTTTGAAGTTTTAACTAATTTTATATCATTCCGTTGTCATTTCAAGGTTTAGCTGTTTAAATTCACAAGGTTAATTGCAGGAGATTTTGGACTTGCCAAGATGTTGACATCAGATGATCTTGCATCTTCTGTGAGTGTTTTGTATAAAATAGTCCCATCTGGATGTTAATGCTGTTTATAATGTTTTTTGACTGTTTATTTGACAGGTTGTGGGGACCCCTAGCTACATGTGCCCTGAGCTTCTAGCGGATATACCTTATGGAACCAAATCTGATATTTGGTCACTAGGTGAACTGTCTATGTACCTTGTCTTTATGTGGTAGAATTTAAAACAATATCTTTTATGCCTTTCTTATTTTGCATGCAGGCTGTTGCATATATGAGATGACAGCCCATAAACCTGCTTTTAAAGCTTTCGTAAGTCCTAAGGCCATCTACGAAAAATTTTTAGTAGAGATAGTACTTTCGCAGCTTGTAGGGATCTTCTTTATTTGTTTTCGCATCTAGAATGAATTGATGTTTTTCATTTTAAGTCTATGATTTTTATGTGTTGGGATTTTGATTTTAAGTCCTAAGGCCATCTATGTTTTCGCATTTATTAAAGAAAGATGTGATGGGATTGTTAGGTTGGTAGTATTCATAGGTACAGGGAAGAAATTCAGATTTTCCTTTCAGGTTTTCAATGATTATTGACTATTGATTGAGTTGAAGGAGATGCTTTTATTGGATCACTGTGGGACGATGCTTTTGCAGCGGACTTTTGGGGAATCAAGAAAAACATCTTCCTAAGAAAAATCTAACTGAAAATTTGATGTTAACTTTGATGAGTTGTGAACAAGATTTTTTTTTTTTTTTTTTTAAAAGGGAAAATAAAAAGCCAAGGGCCGACCCTAATGCGGGCTTCTTTGCAGTTTGAGCCTTCCAACAGTATCTATATGGTTAATGATTAGCCTACAACATGGTTGCCAGCCTTCAGTGCTTTTATAGTGGTCAAATCTGTTGAACATGCTTAGACTTTGTATTAAAGATCTATTCACCATAGGATCATGGCTGGATCCTTGCGTGCTGAATTCACTATTTTATACTATCACATCAAGAATTTTGTGTTTTTGGATTATTGCTTGCAGAGTATTTCAGTGGAAACAAACAATCATATGGCATTCAGTTGTCACTGGTTTCATGGAATGTTTGGATGAATTATTGTCATCCTTGTTATCTTTTGCTGTTTCCCAATGTTTCATGGAATGTTTGAAGCCTCTGCACAGTTGCCCCATTGATATTGAGCTGTCTTCATCAAATGCTGATATTTTTATAGCTTTTCCATTCCCAGTCTTGTTCTTTTCGGTCTCATCTGGTAAGTGTTCACAGTAAATAGTGATACTGTAAGATGAACGTTAGGACCTGTCCCATACCGGGCTGGAGTAACCTGTGCCCTACAAGGCCCTCCACCTAGGGACTGTACCATGCTGGGCCCTAGCCCCTCCTAGATACTGTTCTAAGCTCATGATATTCTAGTTTAAGCAACTCTGCAGAGTCTCACTTCAAATCTATGACCTTGGCATTTATTGGTCTTTTAAGGCCTCACCTTTCATCATATGACCTGTTAGTACCCATTCCTGTCCTGACAATAATTCCACCAAATCTCTATTTCTTTGTATTGGATTGTGTTTTCATCTGATTGTATGTTCTTGACATTATCGTAAAAGATTCATATCAATAAGTTGAGATCTTGTTTTTCTTGTCGATAATTCTAGGAAGTTTTTGTTCCTCCTTTTTTGCCAGGATATGCAAGCGCTGATCAATAAAATCAACAAATCCATTGTTTCTCCTCTTCCCAGCATGTATTCTGGTCCTTTGTAAGCCCTGATTAATCAACCGAAATTTCAATAAGATTGTTTTTATTGATCTATAACGTTTGACAGCTGAGTTTTTTTGTTGTCTTTGTGTCTGTACAGTCGAGGACTTATCAAAAGCATGCTCCGGAAAAACCCAGAGCTAAGGCCCAGTGTATGTAGAATGCTCATCTCCATTATATTCACCAGTATTGGATGGGAAATATATAGGCTATGTACAAAATTTGAGAAGAATGATCCGTACAAGCCATTTTCATCTGCTTACCTTGGCTGGTAGGCACCAAATGTATGCCTTTTCAAACTAGGAGAAGAGAATTGGAAAGAGATATCTGAGATTTGCTTTCTTTTTTCTCATGAGAAATTGATTTTATTATCAAAGAAAGCAGGTTTTATTACAGTCTGAGATTTCCGATTATAAAAGACAAACGACTATCATTATTATCAAATCTGTGAATTTGCTGCCAAAGCACAACTGACTACGTTCAAATCTGCACATGTTTAGGCAAATCTGAACCATATGTGTGTATCTATTATCTGGGCTGCAAGCCCGCCTTGCATTCTTTGTGGGCATCATTATTCAACTGTCTACATGCATGTTCTATGATTTTCTTTCTGATCAGCACTTTGTTAGTCTGATCAGCAGACTACTGGCCTAGCATGCATGCTATTGCTAAGAATGACTTCTTGGATCTTTCTATTCATAGTGGCAGTTGCCTATCTATATGCATTACGAATTTCCTCTCAACTTTTGTACCTAACATTTTCCCCTTGCTGTTTTCAGGCATCAGAGCTACTTCGGCATCCACACCTTCAATCATATGTTCTAAAGATCCACCTAAAATCTAGCCCCAGCCGCAATTTGTTACCTGTCTACCGGCCACCGAACAACTACATAAAGAAAACTAGATTTCCAGAGCCAGTGTATGTTTCTCCATTCCCGGATGAAGAAAAAAGACACTCATTTGATATGATCCGGAGGCTTAGTAGTGCAACTGAGCAAGACTCCATTAGTTCTACTCAAAGAGTACAGGATTCTCCTAGTTACATGAATGATGGAAAACCAGAATCTTCAGCTGGGAGTATCTATGTTGAAGAGAGAACTACGTACAAACCAATAAATCCAAAGGCTTTCAGTATTGCGAAGACACCAAGACTGACTCCTGGCAAAACTTCTGCCACTCCAAAAAGACACTCAGATCCTTCAAAGATGGCGCGTGCTGGTCTAAATCGCGAATCGGTATGCTACTTATCAATAGTTTATTAAAATTATGAGTTCTGTTTTTAGGTCAGTATGAGATTGATGATCGCCCAAAAGCCATGTTCCATTTTCTTACTTTTCTTTTTTCTTGTTTCTTTCTTTCATCAAAGGAATGCTCTTTATTCAACTCATTATATGTTAAATGTGGAAATTGATTGCATATGGTTGCTTGTCCTTGTTTAACATCTGTGCGCTACTGAATGGCCGTCCCCATAACTACTGCAGACTACATGCGAACTAGTCCTTGGAGCATACTAATTGAATGATCTAATGATGACATTCACACATTCATTCCATGTTCGTGTGATACTGCCATACTAGTCTGCAACTTCTCATTGCATTTCCAAAACTGCATATTTTTAACTCTTATATTTTCCTTATTTTAATATTCAAGCAGCTTCCCACTAGGACTCCAGGTGATAAATCTGTGCGGCCTACTCGCAGAGCCTCCTTACCTTTACCTACAAGAGTTGCAGCTATAGAAACCCCTTCCAGACGTAAAACAGGTTTTCTTCATCGGATCAATTCACCTGATGTTTCTGTCAACGCCCCTAGAATTGAAGTAGCAGAATTCCCATTAGCCTCATCTGAGGACCCTCTGTTTCCTATCCACAAGATGCAATCGACCATGCATGGGTCCAACTCTGCACACTGCGGCGACCGCTCCATCACAAAGGATAAGTGCACAGTTCAGATCATAGAGAGGACCCCTTCCAAGCCAAATCTGATGGGCAATACTGGGCGTGCAGTCCGGCATGGCATGTTTTGGGCTGATGGGGATGAGGGTAGTGGATATTCAGACAGGAATCCAACAGCAGAAACATCAAGTCATGGATCTTCAGAATCCCGAAGAAGGTTTGACACCTCGTCGTACCAGCAAAGGGCAGAGGCACTAGAAGGCTTGCTTGAGTTCAGTGCACAACTGTTGCAGCAAGAGAGGTTTGAAGAGCTAGGTGTTCTGCTGAAGCCTTTCGGACCTGGGAAGGTGTCTCCAAGAGAAACAGCTATATGGTTGGCAAAGAGCTTCAAGGAGACTACAGTTAAACAGGAATAGTATTCTAGTGGAGGAAGGCTACGTCATCTTTACTAACTATATTCTAGTGGAAGAAGGCCACGCCATTCCGGTGGAGGAAGGCCACACCATCTTCTTGTAGTTGGAAATGTGAATTCAAAGAATTAGGGAATCTCACTCGTACTTTTTCCACGTTGCCTTTTTTTACAACCCCGGCCCCCATGTTTCTTGGGAGAGCCATGAAAGCTTGTGATGCAGATACGTATGTAATAGCCTGGTGGATGGCTTGGGTCATGCGCCAGATGAGCATGATACCACTCTGGCTGTAGGTGCTGTATAGTATTAGTTGTTTTTGGGTGCATTCAAGAGTGGGATGTGCTTGAAGTGCGTCGCTTTTATTCTAACGTTGTTCAATTGAGTAATACTATCCTTCTTAGACACATCCTTCCGTTAGCTAAATGGACCATGATTGTCACACCCTCAATCATTATATCACATACTATTTTACCTTTTTCAAATTTTTTTGTTACTTTTTCCTTTTTTCAAATTTTAAAATTTTACCACGGCCCCTGGAATAAAATAAACTTATAGTTAAAGGGATATGCCGAATGCACACCAACTGGAGCTTTGACGGTGACAAAGGGGGCCTACATTGATTATAACATTAAAATTTTGCCGGCAATATGGCTCAACACGGTCTAATCTTGGGTCTGCATTGGTCATACAATTAAAATTTTACTGGTACTATGGCTTAATGGGATTTGTTTTAATCCTGGTATTTTCATTTGTATATTACGGAAAATGCTTAGGTTCTATTCATTAAAATGTATAATGTTATTAACGTATATAGGAATGATGTTTTAAATGGTTTAGATGTTGAAAATACAATTTTAAAATTAATATTCAAATTAAATTAATTTATGTTGTTTTTGTATCATTTTTAGTAAGTCTTGTGTATATTTGATTTGGATAAAACTTGTGCAGTACTGAATTTTAAACATAATAGGTGAGCTAGATTTAGATTTATTTTCTATGTAAGGCCTATTTGCAGACGACAACACCCAACTTGGCCCATGTTAATAGAAGCCTCTGGTAGTCGGGGTGGATATATGGATGAATTAATTGTATTTAATTTTTATACCAAAATTTATAATTTTTGAATATGTACATATGTTCTGAACTTCAAAAGTCAAATCTAAAAAACATTGATTTTTGAAACTAAAAAAAATTAACATACCCAAAAAAAAAAAAAATATACTCATGCCCACAGTTTTATCAAAAAATAAAATTTTTAAAAAGATACAGCTCTGCTCGAAGGATAATAAATTTACATACCCCAGTATAAATGGAACGACGAAGAACGTTTCAAGTGGACTGGATCCAATAATGGAATTTCGAAAATTTTAATTACTCGGAAAATGTAATTACTTAAAATTCTTATTTGAGGTTCAAGTTGATTACGACATCAAATGTTTGGGAGATGATAAAAAGTTTTAAGTGTAAAAGTTTTTTAAATTGAAGAAAATAATAATGTATAACATAGGTAATAATAATGAGTCCATAGAATAAAGTTAAAATATATTAGTTAGATATATGTGTCGTTGCGTAGAAATGATTTAAAAATAGTATAGTTATATAAGAAAATATGAATAAATAATTAATAAATAAAGTAATTATGAAAAGTGAAAAATTTTAGATTGAAAAATTTTAAGATATGTCGAGGAAGAGAAAAAAATTTTGATAAAAACTTTCAGGACTTGTTCCAAATCATATAAGATTTTTAATTCAAAATTGTTTCTGACATAAAAATGAATAACTTGTATTTGAAATTGGATAGCTGTATTGTGAATGGTGAGACAATTCAATTCAAGAATTTTATATGACTTGAAACGCACCTTTAGTATTTTTTGAAAGGAAAAAAAATACTATGCTACAATTTAAAAAAATAAAATTAAAATAGATAGATTAAATGTATATATAATTGTGTGCAATTAATTAAAAAATACAGTAATTATATATATAAATATAAAGAAATAATTAAAAATATGATAGTTAAATTTTTTTTTAAAAACATCCCCTTCGCTAAAACAAGCACACCCCAAATCAAATAAATAAATGAATTCCTGAAAATTTAAAAACCCTCGCCCCTGCCATCCTCCTTGCGCCTGTTGCATTTGGAGTTTGGACTTAAGTCTGTAGTCTGCTCTGCAGTCTGGACTTCTCTCCGCCTTCTTTCTTACCTCCCGTTTTCTTTGCTCTTGACATCGCACGGCATTTTCTGCAATCAAACGAAAAGCGAAAACCCTCGAAGAAGAAGAAGAAGAGAAATGGCAGAAACAGTCGCTGGGACAGCTCCGCCAGGCACAGAAGCAGGGCCTTCTCTCAAGGATCAAGGAAACCAAATGTTCAAGGCCGGCAATTATCTGAAGGCGGCTGCTCTTTACACTCAGGCTATCAAGAAAGATCCCTCCAACGCCACCCTCTACAGGTTCGACCCCCTTCGTTTTTCTCCTAGTGAATTGCTTCCATTTCCTTTGAAAATGCTACAGATGTCAGGAATGTGGATGCTTTTGCTCTGATTTTCTTCTGTTGTGGTACGTTGAATTGTTTTTGACGCATTTTTGCGAGGTTGATTTCTTTTTAGTTATAACTGAAGAACCGTCACACAACTGCTTGTGGTTTGGCCTGGCCCGGCCCATTCTTCCTCCTCAATGATCTTGTTTGTTGTTGATTGGGAAAAGGTGCAAATTTATGTATTGGAATACGCAGAAGGAGATGAGTGGTTGATAC
Source organism: Annona squamosa (assembly GCA_035584095.1). Lineage (NCBI taxonomy): Eukaryota > Viridiplantae > Streptophyta > Magnoliopsida > Magnoliales > Annonaceae > Annona > Annona squamosa. The sequence continues at coordinate 5,008,025 of JAXCLR010000073.1, forward strand.
TCCGGAGAATGCATAGGATTGAGAACTGACCGCGAACAATATTTCTTTACACCAATAGTGTAGAGAATTTGTGAAAATAGGGTAGCTATTGTGCTCAAAGATAGTGGTAATAATGGCCAGGAATAGTTGGGTGGATGGGGAAGGTTATATGGTGTTGATGGATGAAACCTTAAAAGGATGCTTGATTGAAAGATGGTGGGAAGGATGGTCATGAATAATTATGTTGGTGGGGACTGGTATATGGTGATGATGGATTAAACCTTAAATCATTGAAGCTGGAAACGGAGAACCCTAAGCCCTGAAGATCATGGAATTGGTTGTACTGACGTGTAGTCATTTAATGAACTGTGGGGATCTCTTGAAAACTTGGTCTTAGTGGTGTTTATGACTTATGAGAACCATATAAGCCGATGCGAGAGCTGCATGACAACTCATTTTTGTTATGTTTATTTATTTGTTTAGGTTACTATTGATATTCAACTATTGTGATACTATGGAATTTAAACTTTGAAAATGGTATTTTATAGAATGGCTATTTGTGTAGCAATGGGCAGTACCAAACATTGAATTGTAAATGGCAGAACTACTTTCTGGATATAACTTGCCATGAGACACTTATGAAATAAGCCAGTTATCTCAACTTATCTTTTCATTTTTTTGCGACCATTTAAGATGCTAAATTTGGACATTTTAGATCCACTATTGGACCAATTAGAGTTGCTTCCACTCAAAGTTGGCTTTCATTCCTTTTCCCAAGTTTTTGTCCACATATATATGCTTCTTACTCTTCTAAATATTTTTGACTATGCATTTTGGCATTATTGAACAGCAATCGGTCTGCTGCTTTTTTGCATTTGGTCAAACTCAACAAAGCACTTGCAGATGCTGAGACAACAATTACATTGAATCCACAATGGGAGAAGGTATCTTCATATTCTACTGTTTGTTTTCCTTTCCTAGAACATTGGCAATGATAAATTATTTTCAAATGAAATGATGGGCGTTGCATATGTTGGCTAAAGATGACATCTGATTGATTGGACGATTCTAGGGCTATTTCAGGAAAGGATGCGTTCTAGAGGCAATGGAGCAATATGAGGATGTAGGTCCTATGTTCTTGTCCTTTATTAGCAGTATTTTCTCTCCCTCTTTTTTTTTTTTTTGGCTTCTAATTTTTTCAATCTTTATATTTGCAGGCCATAGCTGCCTTGCAGGTAGCTTTGCAGCATAATCCGCAGAGTACAGAGGTCTCTAGAAAAATCAAGTCTCTCTCACATTTAGCAAGAGATAAAAAGCGAGCACAAGAGGTTGAGATTATTCGGTCCAAGATAGACATGGAAAAGTATTTGGACCCTGTGAAACTGGAACTGGTGAGTTTGCAAATGGCATTTGATCTCACATACATCCACAAATCATAATTGCTCCCAACCCATGCTTTGATAGCTTTATTGAAGTCTGCATTATTGTGTCAGCCATTCCAATTATATTTTCTCCATTTTTGTTTTATCTTGTGGTGTAAGTCTATTTATCTTTTGCATAATTTTTTGTAAATCGTGCAATAAGAAATTTTCCTTTATTGTTGGTCGCAAGTCTTGATAAAAATGGATAGTTGACATGTCAAGTTGGGAATGGTGTTATATAAATTTCTAGTACATTTTCTTTAATGGATTCTAAGTGTACATTTGATATTGTATGTGGGGAGAGGGGAAGGGGAAACTCGCTTTACCATGTATTCCAATAAATTTACTTACTTCAACTATTCTACTTTTTTCATTTTATCCCTATATTCTAATTATTTCCTTACATAACTACTCTATTTATTCTAATTTTAACCTTTATTATATTACATTATTTATTTTTTAAAATTCCCCCTTTTTCTCTTTCCCCTTCCTCACATATGTTACTAAATGCACCCTAAAGTGATAGGTTATCTGAAATGAGAGTTTAATTATGTACTAAGAATTCATAAGTTTACTCATCCTCCTGCTCCCCCACCCCACACCCACAAAAAAAAAAAAGGAGTTCATCAGTTTCGACAGGTAAGATCCATAGTTTAAGAAAATGGAGAAATCGAGCAAAGTATTATAAATAGAATCTAAGCAGGATAGAAGAAATGACTTGTTATGTAACCGTTGAGTTCCAATTAAACTAGAAGGAAAATTATAGACTACAACATTAGACCACTTATGCTATATAAGAAAAATGTTGGGTAGCTAAAGAAAACTTGTAGAATGAGTGGAATGTGAACGTTAAGGTGGATGAGTGGTACTACAAGAAAAGAGAAAATTAAAAAATGAAATAATTTGAGATAATCTAAAGGTGAAGCAAATAGGTAATAAAACAAGTGAGGATAGACTTATGTGGTGGTAAATGAAAGCTTTAAATGACATCAGTTAGGAAAGTCGAGTTTATTTAAATAAAATAGAGAGAAGGAAAAGACTAAAAAAACATAGATAGAAGTAATTAGATACGATATGAAGACGTTAGAGATTGTCAAAAACTTAGTTCATGGTTGTAAAGAATACACTATGATCCATGCAACTGACTGAACAAAGGTGGGAAACGGCTTATGGTGATGACAATGATCATAAATTTGTGTGACCCTTGGTTTATGAAACTCGACCATATGCATGCAAATGAGATATTTTAGAGTCTGTGAGCTGTTCATTTTCATTTTTTTGTCTTGTTGTAGATTCCATTTTTGCACTCTGCTATTGGAAGGAGAAATGTGACTAGTAAGGGGTATAGTATGTTCAATGTAGTTGCGAAGGTTATTTCAACAATAATGATGCAATCCTGAATAAAAGCATCTCCTTATTTGTTAGACTGAATAAAAATAACTTGATTTGTTACTGGCAGCATGAAAAGTTTGGAGGGGAAGAATCTTCTATAGAGATCTTCTCTTTCATTGTCAAGACTATGGAGGCAGCTATTAAAGCGTGGCATGAAACATCAAAGGTGGATGCAAGGGTGAATTTCCTCCTTGATGAACAAAAGACCCAGACTGATAAATATGCACCCATCGTCAATATTGATAAGGTATTAAAACTGCTCTCTCTATTTTTGTTTCTTTTGATTGATAGCTGCATCTTACTGTATAATGTATAAAATTCTTGCATCTCATGTACAGCTTGATATCCAAAGTCAAAGTTTTCAGCAATCCTGATATCTGGCTTGTTACAATTGACTCAGCACCTCAGTCTATATAATGTCAGGACTGAAGATGACAAATTGCCATCATATCCCATGAGATATCCTGTAATATACATGTTTGGATAAATATCATGATTTGCTAGTGTAATTGTATCATAAGTCAATCATCAATACATGCACACAAATTGGTTTACCACGAATCCATACTCATTTCTACTATAACTACAAGTTTTCTTATAATTTTCTTGTCTCAGGCATTTGAATCACCCCATACACACAGCAGCTGTTTCTCATTTTTAAGGCAGTATGCTGAAGATTCATTCGCCAGGGCTGCTTGTTTGGTGGTATCCAAGAGTGCCATATCCTATCCTCAGGTTTGTAAATATTTTGATCCCTCTCTCTCTATGATATTTTACAGAGTTTGCTTGTTAGTGTACTCACAGAAGGCTAATTAAAACAAATGATGGAAAACTTGATAATTTTTTTTAGATCAATATGCAGAATTGATTTGACTTGACTATATTTCACCAATGTGATGTATGGACCAGGCTCTGTTTGACGCCACACTTGATCCAATTTAATCAAGACTTGAATAAAGTTTGGTTGGCAGCAAGTCATTTATGAATCAGTCAAGCCAGTAAAACTCGTTCAACAGAAGGAATGCATGGCATCTGCAAATATTATATATTATTGGTCTGCAAGACTGGAAGGAATTATTGCTGTCATCTCTGCAATTGCTAATGCAGATGCTATATGTAAAATATTCATTCGAAGGCACAATTTTGCATTTTCACGCTTGCAAACGTATGTCATAAACATCTAATGATAACATTCTGCAGGTTTGGAAAGGACAGGGATCTAGGAAGTGGAAACATGGGCAGGGTGATGGTTTTTTTGTCCAATTTGAGTCACCTGCATTGCGCAAAATCTGGTTTGTGCCTAGTTCAATCGAGAAGGGAAAGCCGCTGTGTAGGTAATTTTCTCGCATTGGCCTTCATGTACTTTACATGTGTTCCTGTATTTTAAAAAAAAAATTGCACAACATTCCTATAACCACCTTTTCTGTGTTATTTTCATTTCAGGGATCCAGAAGTCCTGGACATTAGCGCCCATGAACTTCTTCCTCGCATTTTCAAACAAGTTGCTCTGAATCACGGCTAAACCCATGTTTAAGTCTAATGTCAACAGAAAATTTTCAGTGGGCTGCTTCAAACTGTAATTGCTGTTGCTGGGTAACAAAGACGAGTGCATCAACATGCCCAAATTTGCTTGCTGTTTGAGCCATGGCTCCCTTGTTGAGAATTGTACACCAGTGCCAGCTGCAGTGGTTGACTAGTTGTCCATTCATGCAAAGGAAAGGCACTGTTTCTGTACGGCGCTTGAAACGATTTTTGTGGGGATCATATGTGATTGTATACGTTTCGTTGCTTGAACTGTATGATTATTTTCCGAGTACGGGTAATTGCATTCTTGACAGTATTTCTGACAGTGAATTACTAACTTGTAGCTTGCTTTATCTTTTAATTTTTTTTTTGGTTGTTGCTCGTGTTTTTTCATTGTAACTTCTTATCTTTCTCTAAAAAAATTTATTTATTTATTTACTTTGTAGCTTACAGCATCCTGAGTTATGTTGACGGACTGTTCTTCTATGGAACTGGCTGCAGTCTACAACATCTTGTAGTTTTTTAGATTTAAAAAAAAAAAAAATAATCCGAAGCCATGCTGCAATGCTGTGCGTGGTCAGTACTAAGAAAGGGCTGTAGATCAATCTAACGAGTATTGTTATGCCTATGCAAATCTGTCTGGGTATAAAGTGGGAAGTGGTGTAAAAACGCTTGAGCAGTTGAATAATTTCAAGTGATATTTGTCATCTAGATTTCTTCAGTGACCGAAAGCTGCAATTATCCCCTAATTTCCTTCCCATTAGTGAGGAATGAGGATGCTAGGCGTGCGTGTGAATCGGTGCTAGCAACGAGACTTCCTTTAAGATTTATTTACCCGCTACGAATCTATTATTGCGATTACCGCAGGAACAGGGAGGGTTGATTGCTGCGGAAAATAATACAATCACGAACTCAACAGGTAATAACGTGTTAGTGAGTAATAGTGGCATGAATACAGCAACTAAAGTTCCAAATAGAAATCAGAAGAGCACAACCAGTAAGCTAATAAAGATAGATTTTAAACGAATAAGCGATATGCTAAGAAAGGAGTTGATTGATCTTCCGGGTGGACTGTAACAATTCATTAACAATGCTTTGAAATGACACTGGAATTACAGAGATTGTGGGTTTGACCTATGATCAAGAAAATACAGATGCTTTACATCTATATCGATTGATTATAGGTTATAAACTGCCTTCCTTTTCATGCCAATGAGGGAATAATGGGGATATTTTGGATTGAATGGTGGACAGATGAAGTAAAGAACTCTGGCTTGAGGATTCTACTGGCCTGTGTTCTTCATGGAGCTAGAGCAGAGCTAGGGAGGCTGCACTTGACTGCATCTTGCTGAATTGCAACAGTTCCTCAGTCCACTGCATTTCGCGGATCTAATCCGACATGACTAGGGGCCTTGCACTGGGAATACCCATCTGGCCAACTCCGAGTCAATTTCAGTTTTCATTTTGTTGGCGGGTCTGTTACTTGTTATGTCGTTTTCGGGTTGCCCGAATAAGAGCCCTGTCCCTATAAAGTTCTTCATCCATCCCCCCGGACCATATTGCTGGTAAGCATGCTTTGGGATGCCAAACCCAAAATTTTGATGGAATGATAAGACCCTTGAAATTTACTCCGTTTAACTGCATCCTAACATCGCAAGAGGGGCACTGGTTTCCTTTTTCCTTTTACCAGAACACCGCGCTGCGCCAAGCCCATGACCGGGCTTGTTAAATGAGGAGTCTACTCCTGCATGAATGTGATGTTTGAAACTAATTATTTAACAGAAATATAAAAAGCCAATTTGATTGAAAACTTTTATAATTTGTAATGCAGAAAAACCTCTTGCCTTTGCACTTGCTGTGGATTATATACAATTTAATTAAGATAAGTTTTCATATCATATATATATATATATATCTACAAAGGAGAAAATGACGGATGTCTTGTATTTGAAAAAAAAAAAAAAGGAAAACTCAAGGGTTGTAGATTGCACCCGGTTTCCAGGAGAAAAACCCTATGTTGACACATTCATTAAATATTTTAAATATTTCTTTTCTGTTACTTAACACTTGATATCTCAAAAATGCTACCACTTAATCAGCAAAGCACAACATAAATCATCACCAACCTGGATTAATCAGCCAAGCACAAGACAAGCTTTAGCAAACCTGAATTAGCTAATCAAGCACAATACAAATCATAGCAAGTTCGGATTAACTAATAAAGCACAACACAAATCATCGCCGGTTTGGATTAGCTAATTAAGCACAAAGCAAATCACGTAAATTTAGTTGCATATTCATACAAATTGCATAGTTGTTTGGTGTAGCAGCTGGAGAGAGCGCGACGACTGCCGCTTCACCTTCAAACCTGCAGAATGGGCACTTCTTCTTTCTTGATATATTCAATTGGAATGTCGACCTGGACGGGTGCAGTAGTGGCAGGGTGTGCCAAAATAGCATTGAGGTTGTCAGGTCGTAGTGGTTGATCCAAATAAGCCTGGAAAAAGGCAACCATCATCCCTCCCACAAACCTCCTCATAAGCTCTTTGTCGTCGGTCCCACTCACGCACGCACAGTACTCTGGTAAAACCGTTTTCGAAGGTGGATCATCCAACATGTCCATGTGCCCATAATCGGTGGCCACGAGGTGAAAGCAAGGGCGCTTGCATTCGTTGTAGAACTGCTGGTGGTTGAGCCCAGCTGGGGCGCATGAACGGAGCCTGCCCCACTTGCTTTTTGATCCCAACCCTGTTCGAATCACCAGGACTGGGAGCCCTCGCGGGTCGAAACTCGAAAGAGCGTGGCTCGCAGGTGAGAACTTCTGGGGGAAATGGGATGCCAAACAACCCAGCAACGGGGTCTGTTCGTATGAGGACATTGATGGGGGCGTCGACTCTGAGTTTTTCCTTGCAATGTGCAATGTAGAAGGCCGCCTTACCCCCTCGACTGTAGCCGGAGAGAGCCAAATTGCTGGTGTTCGCCGTCCCTTTGGGGTTTTCATTATTTAGGAGAGACCGTGACCTTTTACGACCGGTCGCTCGAACCCAACGGCTCCCACCAGCCCTTGACGCCGTTGGATCGTGCGGGTTGATCGGGAGCCGTTGGATGAAATAGATGAAAGGCTGCGCCCGTTCAGCCACATTAAATGAAGGATGAAAACGATACAGCCCCTTGTCAGTACCCCTCCGAATTAGGGGTGTTAATGGTCATGGTCAACCCGTTAACCCGCTCGTTCAACCCATTAATAAATGAGTTTAGGTTGAGATTTTTAAATAAATGGGTTATGATTCGCCAACCCGTTCAACTATTTAATTAAATAAACAGATTAGGGTTGAGGCTTCGCAACCCGTCAACCCGTTTATTTAACTTGTCCAACCCGTTCAACCCGTACAACTCATTTAATATAATATATATATATAATATTTATAATAGGAATTGATATTAAAGAGATGACTTGAGATTGGCGCTGATATTTTCAAGCTAAAATAAATTAAATTCAGGTATGTTAGCTTCGAATTATTTAATTTATTTAAATTTACAAATTCTATTGAAGATTTTTAGCATGAAAATTAGTAACAGACACAACCCGTTAACAACCCGTTAACCCATTTATTAAATGAGTTGTAAATGGGTTAGGGTTGAAGTTTTTTAACTGGGTTAATAAACGGATTACGGTTGAGATATATTAAATGGATTAGGATTAGGATTAAGCTCCAACCCGTTCAACCCGATCCGTTAACACCCCTACTCCGGATCACTCTATCTCTCCCTCTCCCTCTCTCTCTCTTCCCTCTCGCTGCCTCTGTTCCCTCTCATTCGTTGTAGACGGTAGACCGCGTCGGGGCTCGCCGGACCATCATCACCGCCAATCCCGACAATGTCGAATACATGCTCAAAACCAAGTTCCACAACTTCCCTAAAGGCCAGCACTTCACCGCCATCTTGGGCGACCTCCTTGGCCGCG
>JAXCLR010000073.1:5034220-5049007 GCA_035584095.1 Annona squamosa
ACCGGCTTACTTAGATCACACATGCATTGGGTGATCTAAGCCACCCTGTCTCAGAACTTTTCTTTTCTTTTCTTTTCATGTATGGCCATTGCTATTCTGTAATTAAAGACCCAGTTTTGCTGGCAATGAAGTGTCTTCAGGATAGTTGTCAAGGAGATCTTTATGGACTGGGCCACTATCGTCTCCAGCAGGTCTGTGACCTGGATCATTGAATAAGTATCCTGTTTTTTACAGAATGAAGCCCCAGGATGTTGACCTCTTCTTCGCAACTGAAAGCTATTCCTGCTGATGCAGGCCCTGATTTCCATGTTGTCTGACAGATATTGGCATGTAAATTCTGAGAATTGCATTCATCGGTTAATGTCTACAAACCTCATTTGCAACTAAGGATCTGCAGTAGTTGGTGTTTGTCAGCATGGTACTTGTTGAACCACATTCACTGTCTTTGAGGGACATGGATGATCTATCAAGCTTGATTGACCAAGGATATTGGTAGCCATTCCCAGTTGAACCCACATGCGAAGATGAGCGCTGCATGCGGACACCTCTGGGGATATTCCTTCCTTCCAATGATGGCCTCCGCCTGCTTGGTTGCCTGTCATATGTGTCTGGCCTTTGTTTTGGTGCACTATGTGATCGGACTTTGGCTTTTGAAGACTCTGTGTTTGCCATGTAATTTGGAAAAAAGGGGTAGTTTTGTGACATAGAATCTCTGTATTGATAATCTTGGTGATGAAAAGTTAACGGAGTCCTGGAGGGATCAGGTTTGGAAATGGCATAGTAGTACTGAGGGCTGCTTTGTGTTGTGTTGAATGAGTACTCGTCAAAATGCCCACTGCAGGCTCTTGGGCTCAGATCAGTTACTGCAGATGGTGCAGGTGAACTTTGGAAATGATACTCCAACTTCGAATATGGACGATTTCCTGTGTACTGAGTTGAATGCCTTCCATCTGCTTTATCTGCGTGTGAGTTTGAGTAGCTATTCCTACCTTTTGAACTGCCTATCAATTCACCAAGGTCCATCTCCACAATTTTAATGTTCTCCTCCATGCTTCTATCAGCCTAAATCAGGAAAGAAAGATTATCAGCAGCATTCAAGAGTGTCTTCTTTTTATTGAAGGGCAAGTCCAGCATTTTTCTACATTTTTTTTTTCTGTTTATGAGCAACAGCACCATCTCATTCTAGCTCATCTGTGATTGTACATTGAAGACGAATAGTCTGGGGTATATTTGGTTTTTTTTTTTTTGATGATCTAGTGTGGGTTATGTTAATCTAACCAAACATCTTGAAGTTTCATCAGTGTATTAGTCTGATTAATCATGGAATCTCACAAAATGTCGCTAAATGCTTGTTGCTCCATTATAAATTTATAAATGTTCATTTGTTCAGGATTTGGTTTTAGTCCCCTTCAAGGATCTACAAAATTTATAACATGAGAAACAGCTCATTTCTAAGTTCCTCCTGAATACACATCAAGGTAAGGTTGGCAGTTCACCTGGTCAAGTATCTCCTGTAAAAGATTTCCCTACGATTATATTTTCTTTTTCCTGAATTTCTAAGATGTAGGCATGCATCTTATCTCTGAATGAAGTTTTAGTCTGTTACAAAGAATTATTTAGTAAGAAGCATACTTACATTTGACTGCCTATATTGATGTTCCTGTAGCGATTTCCTGCGAATCGAATGCCTTTGTGGGATGGGCATCACTTGCTCAGCCGTTTGGATCCTCCGAGCATGAGCTCTGGCCTGGGCTGTCAACAACGCATGCATGCATCGAAGTGTAGCAGTTGCCTGTTTCCTTACTAGGTGACCTCTTACCAATGCTTGCAACTTCACTAGCCCTTTCAATGCACGTAAAGCTTTCCTTGCCTGTAGCAGTGGAAGGCACATGGCTGTGAAATCATCATCTATACAACATTGGGGAAAACATGTTGCGGTAATATATGTGTTACGTTTTTGTGGTACCCTGTTGTGTAAAAACCATGGTGTGCATTTGTGCATTGGAGTCATGACTCACATTGCCACGGCAGGGTTGGATGATGGGAATTAGGAGTTTGAGACAGCAGAGGTGGATGCTCTATTTTCTTAATCTGTAAAGAGAGAATTTATACCAGGTATGATCGGAAGACAGACTGAATCTTGATGGCAGCGGTTTCTTCAATGGCACTGCTCATCCTTTTTGCAGCAGCAGCTACATGAATTACTATGGCTGCCGGCTGTGCTGCTGCATCAGCCGTTGTGGTGATGAGCGCTGCTGCTGCCATGGGATGGTGCTTCTGCTCCATCTCAGATTCGTCAATTAAATGAATAGGAGCAAGAGCAGCAGCTGGTTCTGGTGAATTGGTATCCTTGGTGGCAGATGATCGCCTGAAGCTCCATCTACGCTTCTCTTTAGTTGGCGTTGAAACCGGGGTTGAAGTTGTCAAGGGGTGACTGATGGCAGGGAGCGGCGGCTTCTCCTTGTCCCTGTCCTTGTCTCTCTCCTTTTTCCCAGTCAAGAAGCTTCTGATCCATTTGCCTGTCTTCCCCATTGCCACACCTTCTAACAAGCCATGACGAAATAAACTCCGCACTTGCCTTGTACGGGCATCAGATCTTTCTTACGCTGCCTTTCTCCTCTATATTCTCTCTTCGTCTGTGCGCGGACCTCTCGTTTCCATGTTGGCGATTGTTTCTTTATAGGAAAAGCTTGCAGCGGCTTCTAAGATGAGCATGCAATTCAGAGCATCCAGATCACCAGCAGGATTACGGACACATTGGGGATCTCCGTACTTAAAAAAGAGTCATAAGTGTCAAATGACAGGTGACAGAATCTATAGTTGGCAAGTGGAAAATGATGGTGGGGATTGCTTGATCGGCGGGTCGCTCATGTTGGGACAGGCTGATTTGGTGGATACTTTCATATGTGGTGAACGTGGAGGATATGTGATTTGGTACTTTATTAGTTAGGCCTGCAGAGAGAGAGAGAGGGACGGCCACTTGTTATCTTTTGGTGGTGAGAGAGATTGGAGTAAAAAAGGAAATATTGTAGATGAAAATTCCCAGGCAAGCCACTTGTTGCTAGCTTCCAGTTTCTCCAAAGGATCGATTCCTTCATCAGACTTTCTTGGTCGTACTCAATTGGCCCCACTACTTACGACTGAAATTACATGGCGGCCCCCCCATGCCGTACCATCTGTTCAATGACGGCGTGTAGCGTAGCATTTCGGTAATTTGGAGGAACGTCTAGCAGTAAACTGGTAATGGACAGGTGAGGAGGCATGTAGGATGGGGCAACCGGGCAAGAACATGGAGTATCGGTGTAAAGGTAAAATACTTCTCCCTCCCTCCGATGTGGGATCCACAATGGGGGAAGAGAGAGAGGGAGAGTGTGCCTGAGTTGGTATGCACGTGGCTACCGGGCTTTGAAGAGGTGGGACTTCCGTTGACGCAGATCCATCTCATTCGCAGGTGAGGTGAGGGGAAAGCTCTGTTTCAAAGACTGCTGGGGTCCACATTCGCTGGGCTAACCTCTGTCAACCTACTTCTTTATGAATCCCCGCCGTTGCAGCATCAATACTCGATTTTCCGCCAGTCTATCAGAAAAGTTTTACTGAACTCAAATTTAATACATTCATCATGCTTGGCATTATTTATTTAGCTGCTATTTACGCCAAAAAAATTCAGTTGGAGACTTGGGTGCAGAAATAAGGCTTTATTAAAGCAAGCATCATAAATGGATAAAGATTTTAAAGAATTGAATGCATCCAAGTGCGTTAAGCTTCACTGCACCTAAATGTATTTCACCTATTTTTTTTATTTTTTGAAATTTTTATATAATTATTAATCTAGGTGTATTGAACATGTATATTAATTTTTACCATTTTCAAAGACTTTTAGATAATTTTTTTATTTTTTAAAATTAGCGACATTGTTTTAATTCATAAATTACGAAAATGCCACTATTTTGAAAAATAAAAAAATTATGTATAAGTATCCAAAAATGGTGAAAAATGATACACATGTTAAATACATTTAGATTAAAAATTATATAAAAAAGATTAAAAAATGAGTTTTATACTTGGGTGCACCGAAGCTAAATGTGCTCAAATGTACTGTATCATGATCCAAGATTTTATAAATGAATTAGCATAGCATACAATTTTTGCGTCGGTGATTATGTAAACGCCTGACATGCACAAAAAATCCACCTCATCCATCCATTCATTATTGGAAAAGACAAAAGGTGACAAAACTGCCATTTCCGGGGCGCAGGTCATATGGCGTGGAACAATGGCAGGGGATGGTTACCATGCGTTGAGACATTTGTTGGATGTTCATTACACTGGCCCAAGAGCGGTAAAAAATTTTCAGTATCATGTTGCAATTTTTGGGCGATGCACGCCTAAGAATGGGAAGTTTGAGAGAGGAAAAGATATTGGCTTATCGTTTATCATTTTTTGAAATATTTATATATATTTATTTTTAAAAGGGGATTTAGTCATTTCTAAATGACTGAAATACCTCTGTTTTTAAAATAAAAATATATACATCTGCAAAAATGATAAAAAAAAAAGCTTAGTTTATAAATTGATTGCACCTAGATTAAAATATTTTTATAAAAAGTTCTAAAAATTTTAAAAAATGTGTCCACCTAGTGCATTGAATCACTTTCCAGTAATAAATAACCAACTTCTGTTTGGTAACAAGTAAAAGAAAAAAAATAGAATTTTTTTTTCCAACTTTTTACGCCACTTTTGCTGTGATGTTATGTCCTTACTGTCGGACCACTTTTTTCTATCATTACTTCTGTATCTTAGCCATTGTTTCATCTCTTTTAATATGACTATTTTATATATTTTATTTCTATTTTTTATTGCTAATCATTAGTTTATCTTCTCTTACTTTTTAAAATTTCTTTTCGTAAAATTTTCGTCATTGCCAAACCTCAGAAGAGAACCAAGATGAGTGGATTGGAAGAAGGAAGGATGCTTTTCTCATTGTTGTCCTTATCTAAGGAGGTGGGTTCCATTGCCTTCAACCTGATAAGCTGGCAGCCGGACTGATCGTGTGCTGATGACAAAGATAATAATATCAGTTGTTGGGTGGGAGGGGGAGAAATGAACAAGGGAATTATTTCTCTTTAATGCCCAGTAAATGACCTGTCACTTGTATTAAACCTAAATGGTTCCTCTTTTTTATTGCCAGGCTGTGGTAGGTAGATACAAAATGAAATTCTAAAATAAATAAATAATTAATATTTATTATTATTATTGACCTTTTTCCAGTGTACCTTTAGGTAAGAGGTTCAGGACCATTCGGGCTCAATTTAGATAAGATTCACCAATTGAAGCTGCAGCTTTAGTAGATTCGGCAACATGCAGCCAACAAAGCCATTGTTTCAAATAATGATTTTTAAATTGAAAGGTTATAAGATCTGCTATTTGGCAGAATATAACGATGTGCATTCTGGAGTAGAAAAAGTTGTATTAAAAATTGAAAAAATTGTATTGAGAATAAAAAATTTCATACCATACATGTTCTATCCAAAATCTTAGGATCATTTGGAACACCCTAATTTTAGCATGCAATGCAATTCATTTTCAATATCCTCTTCTATCTCATGTTTATTTGAATAATTCAAAATTTTTGCAGTGCATGTTATTTTTACCAAAATAATAGCGTTTTTTCAGATTTTTGTTATATGCGCCCGGTGCACTTAAACTCAGCGCACCTAGCTGCAAATATCGATTTTTAAAATTTTTTTGAAAATATTTTTACGAAGTTGTTAACATAAATATAGTTAACACGTGTATCGACTTTTACCATTTTTGGAAATTTTAAATTTTTAAAAATCAGTAACATTTTTAGTAATTTAAGATCGGTGACTTTTAATAACACTAATTTTAACAATTTCATAAAAAAAGTTTCAAAAAATAAAAAAATGGGTGAAATACACCTAGGTGCATTGAGTCTAAGTACATCTAGTACATACAATAAGAACCCATTTTTTCTATATTTATTTTTGTAATGGATTTAATTAAGTCATCTTTGTCATAATTTCTTTCCTTTTTTGTTCATCTCATTCTTTTTCCTTAAATAGTATGTTTAAGAAGTGATAAAAGTTTTTGATGAAAAGTTTTTAGTATATAAGTTTTTGAAATGAGAGAAAATAATATGATATGATAGAATTAATGATAGAGAATAAAAAGAATAAAGTTACAATAGCTAGGTTAGTTATATTGCTAGTTATGTACAAATGATTAAAATGTAGAATAGTTGTATAGGAAGATATAAAAAATAATTAAAAATAGCATAATTGTGAAATGTGGAAAGATTTAAAGGTGTGTTTGGCAATGAAAAGAAAATATCGAGCTAAAACTTTTCACTTTCTATAATTATCCTGTTTTAAAATTATTTTTTGTACATCTTCTTAACTACTATACTTTTTAATCATTTGTACATAATTATTAATGTAACTAACCTATCTATTTTAATTTTATTCTCTTTATTTTTCATCATTAACCCTATCATATCATATCATTTGCTCTCGTTTTAAAAACTTTCCCCAAAAACTTTTTATCCAAAATTGAAAAGTTTTGAAGGTTCTCAAACATGCCCAAATACATGTCAAATATTATATTCAATTTTATTAGTCCCCTTAAGATTTCCTCCATCATCAATCAAAATTTCTGAAATTTAGGTCGATTTGATGCTTGGAGCTCTCATATCATCTAGGTTCTAAGGACAGGCATTACATAAGCACCTTATCCTTAATATATTATAAAGAGTATGCTTATGCGATTTGATCACCTATGATCTCCAGGACAAATAGTTGGTTATCAAAATTATGATATTAGATATTGAACTTTGTGTTCAACATAACATGGCTCAATTTGTAAAAGTAATTATTTATGTTTATGTAGTTGAGGTTCTCATTTAAGGAGCATTGTTCTCCTCTATTGTTGAATTGTTGATATCTATGTTGTTGGTAATAACAAAATATGAGTAATAATTTAAAAAGAAATGGAGTTCAGGTATATTACGCTTAGGTGCAAAAACCCATTTTGTAATATTTTTATGAATTTTTTTTATATAATTGTTAATCTAGGTATATTTAACATATGAATTAATTTTTACTATTTTTGGAGAATTTTTTAAAATTTTTTATTCTTTAAATTTGTGGCATATTTGTCTTGAGAAATTGACATTATTGTTTTTTTTTTTTTTGATGAAAAGAGTAGCTCCTACACCGTCTACCTCTACAATAGGGAAAGGGTAGAGGTGGAAGGGGAAAGGCTAACATCGCATAAAAATGCCAAAAAATTATCTGTACAAAGTTTTTCCTGAAGAAAAAAAGGTCGGTTTTGCCACCATTCTTGTTCAGGCAAAAAATTTGAAGAAGCAAAATCAGCAAGAAGATGGGCCACGGAAATTCCGGACCCCAAAACATGGTGATATGACAAAAAATGGGCCATTTGGGCGATATGGCGAATCTGAGAAACGATTGTGCCCACCGTAGTCCTAATCGCATGTTCTCCTGTCAGAAAATCAATAAGAATTAGGGAGTCAGATTCCACCTTTAGGTTAACAAAATTGGCCTCCAAAGCCCACGCTAATCCTAAGCGTAGAGTGGTTGCCTCCATAGTCAACGGGTCCATCATCTCGCGCCTGTTCCATACTTTGGCCGCCACAAAGGAGCCGTTGGAGTCCCGAATGATTGCCGCCAGACCCGTACAGTTAGTTAGACTGTTCCGTTGACATTATTGTTAAGCCTTGAATTATAAATTCTATAGTATTATTCCTTTTATTATTAGGTTCGTTATTTGTTTACTAACATTTATTGCTATTTTTATAATCTCTGCTGGTATCCGCAGATCTGATTTGGTAGATACTTTCATATGCGGTAAACTAGGAAGATGAGTGATTTGGTTGTTTCTTGGTTTATTAGTTAGGAGAGAGAGAGAGAGAGGACCACTCTATGTATGGAGTAATTTGCTTAAGGGGCTGTTTAAAAAGGATGGTTTAGTTGGAAATCACATGGATGACTCATCTTTCTAACCCATGTGAGCTCTTGTTGGGAACAGGGAAGCAGCATATATTTTCTGTCTTCTCTCTTTTGGGGTTTAGCCCCAACACATTCCTAAATGAATACTTGAATATATGTATCCGATAGCCTGGAATGAGAGGGCATGACAGTAGTCATAGTACCACAGCCATGTGTGCGAGTCATGCATGCAGGATAAATAAATCCAAACCCACCATTATAGACCTTCTTAATTCTCACTCACAAGAACCCTAGCCAGCTCAGCAAATGATAAATAGCTTAAGACCGGAGATTGTGGAATTGACCGTTGATTTTGGGCAACTAACTATATAGGATACATATGCTTCTTATCATTTAATAGATACTGCGGAGAATATCTGCAATTTAGTAGATATAATATTCTTGTCATTATTTCTTATTTGTTTATTTTCTGTAATAATGGCTGCTCTTCCAAATCATCTCCTATTTCCTTGTTGCGTCTTTCAACATGCGTTTTTTCCAGAGGTCCTCGTGTGTTCATCTGATTGATTAACATACCCTAATCAGTAGCTGATCTTATAAGTCACATTTATCATTTTCTGTGCCATGTTGTTATTAAAATAAAAACTATCCATATTATGATCAGGTGGGTTAACTAATAGGCAAATTAAATGTTGTGTTCGATCAATAAACAGAAAACAAGAATAGTTGGTATGCTAAACATATGGCATAATTGACAATACAAGAATACTAAAGATTAAAATACAAGAAAGCTAAGTTGGCGTTTCTAATATAATTATTTTCTTTATGGGCTTCTATTTTGAGAGGTAAAAACTATAATTTAAACAGTAGTATCGAATTTCAACGATCTTCTTTACCTCAATTTTACATTTAGAAGGGATAGTTTGGGAAGGATAAGTGGTGAAAAATAATAACTCTTGGGGTGATAGAAAAGGGTCAAAAAAGTAAAATTTCGATTGGATTGTTAGGCATGTTAAGAACCTCTAAGCTAGGGGTAGGAATAGGGATGGGTCATACCTGGTCAAGGTTTGCCTAACCCTAACCCTTACTTTTTAAAAATTGAGTTTAACCCTCTTTTTATATCGAGTCAGGACAAGGTCGGTTTAACTCTTACTTTTTAAAAATTGAGTTTAACCCTCTTTTTGTATCGGGTCAGGACAAGGTCGGTTTGACTCTCACTTTTTTTAAATAAGTTCCGGGACAAACGTCGGGTTAGTATCGAACCAGTTTCGAGATAGCCGGTTGAGTAAAAAATACGGGTCAAATAAAATAATTTTAAGAATTTATATACCTATCAAATATAAATATACATCTATACTGAATTTAAATATTATGTATTTCAATATTTCACAAATTATTAAAAACACATAATTAAGACAACAAAACATTCAAAATATAGTATAAATTTATTAAAATAGACTAATATACAATTACACATAATGGTTATACATACAAATTCTTTTTATTGATTATTATATTGTTTTCAGAATAAATTTATTTTGCTATTATTGATAGAGTTAATTATAAAAAAGAATTTTGAAAGAAAATAATAATAATATTTAAACATAGGCTTATAATTTTTAATAAATTAATATATACGGGGCGGGTCAGACTCTTCGGGTCAAGACATGGTCGACTCAGACTCACCCCAATCTTATTTTTGAATTCGGGTCAAAATTTCTGACCCATCCCAATATCGGATAAAAAATATTAATTTTTCCCGGCCAAAAAGAGTCACGTCAAAGCCAGGTCACTGGTTGACCTGGCCCAATTTCGATACCTACTCTAATCCATTTAGTTTTTTGTAGCATCTAAGATAATGATTTTTTTGAAAAAGATTGTCAGGATGATGGTCATATTGGAAGTGAAACCTTTTCCTTGATTAGTTATGAATGACAATTAAGTTGGAGATTCGCTTCTTAATCAAAAAATTTTGAAGATTCCTTAAATTAGGTTTTGTTTAACAATGGTAAATTTACTTTCAAACAACTTATAGTTACCTTGTGACCAAGAAGGAGAGAGATAAGGTTAAGGTGTGAAGTTTGATATGGAACCTTAAAGTCTTATAATGGATTCTTTATTTTTATAGTTCGTTGTAAGAGATAGAATCATGTCTATTTTTAATAGAAGGTGCATAGGATTTGCATTGGATATTTTATGTCCCTGGTGCACTACTACTGAGGAAACAATCGATCATATTTTGAGATGATGCAACTTTACAAAGGTGGTTTGGCAATAGTTGATCCCAAACCATTTATAAAATGTGCTCCAACGTGGGGAGTTGAAGGATTACATTCATGCAAATCTCAATCATATGTTTATTGTTATATTTAATACACCTTGGCCTTTTTATTTGCCAAATTCTTATGGAGATTGCAAAACTAAGGTACTAGACGAGCCTTCGAAGGGAAGAATGGAGTGGATCGAAACATTCTTGAATTATTCATAAAGCACAAGAGCTTTTTCTTGCAAATGAACAAAGCATATGTTTTAGCATAAAAAAGAAATTTAAGTGCAATGGATAGCTCCTGGTGAGGGTTGGTTCTCTATAGATACCGATGGTATGCAAGGAAATAAAATGTATGTATTATAGCTAGTGAATGATTGATTTAAGACTGTAGGATGATAGGTTACTAAATTCATTCACAATGTTAGTGTTTATTTTGCATTCAAGGTAGAGTTATGGGCATTATGTGATGAACTCATATGGGAATTGGGAGTTATGAACAATAATTAGAGTTGACTTGTAACTGATATTGCAAGGTCTGAGATAGGGGGTGACAGCCTCACATATATATAAAACTTTTTTCAGTGAGTGCAAGGCATTACTTACAAAAAATTGAGATATCAAATTTTCATCGTATTTATAAAGAAGATAATTGAGCAATGAATTTGTTAGTAAATTTTTCTTTTTCTTGACTCTTAGGCTACTATAAACATTTACAGACTTTAGTAGATATTCATAATATTTTATTTCATGATAGAAGAGACATTAACTAGTTTAGACTTGCTTTTATATAGTTTAGTTCCTTTCTTGAATAAAGCTTTCAAGCTTTATCTCCTCTTTTCAACAAAAATATATATAACTGTGAAAAATTTTGTTCATTATACAGTAAGTATATTTAACTCATGTTAGTCTGAGCTAAAAGGTGTATTTTTCGGTTTTTTCACGAAAATATTTTTTAAGTATATGTAACTTATATACTAAATTTTACAATTTTTAAATATGTGTACCTATATATTTAATATTAAAAATCAACATTTTAGAAAGTATTTATGTTTTGATCCAAAAATGTTAATTTTTTAAAATGAAAAACTATATTTAAGAACTGTAAATTTTGATATATGACTTAAATACACTTGAAAAAAAATTTAAAACTAGAAAATTGCCTTTTAGTTCAGACTAACTAAGCTTCTGTTAGCACAGGATGATAGTCCAAGTTAAATTTTACAATATTTTGTTAGGGTCTATATACTCCGAAGAGCTGGGAAGTTGGAAATAAGTAAATAAGCGTCCGGAAGCTGGCGACCGTTGCCAGTTGGGAATTCTAACGAACAGTTGAAAGATGGTTGTAGCCGTTACTGCATCGTCCCCGTCAGCCCTCCATCTCCTTCGGAAATCTGACTCCTTCTCCTACACCCCTGCAACCTTAACTTGCGCACAGCCCTTTCTCACACTTCTCCAGAGATGCTCCAATGCTCATCAACTTCACCAAACCCATTCCCTCATGCTCAAGGCCGGAGCTCTCCACAGCGACCCCCTCCTCCTCGCCAGACTCATCTGCTCTTCCTGCTCTCTCGCCCACGATCTTCCAAACCTCCGCTACGCCCTTCGGATTCTTTTCTTGGCTCCTTTGAGGGATTATCCCATGTTCTGGGATTTTGCAATCCGCGGGTTTGCGGCTGGCTTCATGCCAGAAGAATGCTTGCCTGTCTTTCTGAAGATGCTTGGTGAATATAACTGCGTTTCAGCCGATATGCATTCATTCCCATCTCTTCTCAAGGCATGTTCGAGGATTTCTGCACTGTCCCCGGGCATTCAACTTCACGGATGGCTCATTAAACTTGGGGCTGCTTCGGATACTTGCGTGCAGAATGCGCTGATCTGTTTGTATTCTTCTTGTCAGATGATAAGTCTCGCGCGCCTCGTGTTTGAAAAAATGCCTAGCAGGAGCCGCGTCTCGTGGGACTGTATAATTGCTAGCTATGCGGAAATTGATGGATGGGAGGACGTCAAATCTTTGTTTTGGTTGATGCTTGAGGAGTTTTACATTCCTACTTCAGTTACACTGGTGAAAATGATAACTGCATGTACTAAGTCAGGAGATTATGATACGGGAATGCATGTCCATCGCTACCTGGATGACAATCAAGTTGTGTTGTCGGCACATTTGGGAAACGCTTTAATGAACATGTATGCCAGGTTTGGGGAGATGGACTTTGCCCTTGAGCTTTTTGATCAGATGCCTGAAAGGGATGCGGTTTCATGGACGACACTGATTGGTGGCTATGCTAGGGCTGGATGCCTAGAGCATGCCTGCTGGCTTTTTGATAGGATGCCCAGTCAGACTATCATTGCCTGTAATGCAATGCTTTCTGGCTACATTTCTAATGGGTTCTTCAAAGACGCTGTTTTTCTTTACAGAGAGATGCTGGTATGAGCATTTGTCCAAAGGCATAAGGCTCTTGTTCTTCTTATATAATATTCTTCACTTTCTTCATCTGCTTTTCCATTCTCTATTCTGAAAGCAATTTACCATTTCAGGCCCTTGACATGAAGCCTGATGAAGCTACTGTTGCAATCATGCTATCAGCTTCCCTGCAGTTGGGGGATCTACTTATGGGTAGGTCTCTTCATGCTTATATTGAGAAAGTTGGCAAAAGTCCTCCCCTTAAATTGGTTAACTCTCTCCTAGGCATGTATTCCAAATTTGGGAGGATGGACTCTGCAAATCAATTGTTTAAGAGAATGGCTGTTAAGAATGAAATCTCTTGGACACTGATGATGTTGGGTTATGTCAAGTTTGAAGCAAAAGAAGTTGCTCTGGAAATCTTTAAGAAGATGCCTTACAAGGATGATGTATCATGGAATGTCTTAACAGCCGCTCTTGCTCACTGCGATCATTTCAGTGAAGCATTGAACCTTTTCCAAGAGATGCAAAAGGCAGAAGTGAGTCCCAATGGTCCTACTTTGGTTAGCCTATTATCTGCTTGCGGGCGGGTAGGGGCGCTTGAACTAGGCAAATGGCTTCATGCTTATATTGAGAGGAACAACCAAGAAATAGATGTGCAATTGGGTTCTTCACTCATAGATATGTATTCAAAATGTGGAAGTTTAGAGCTGTCGCTGGAAGTTTTCAATAATATGCCAGTAAAAGATGTTTTGGCTTGGAGTGCTATGATCAGAGGGCTAGCCATGCATGGTCGTGGAAGGCATGCTCTGGATCTATTCAGCCAGATGCAGCAACAGGGTGTTCGACCAGATGGTATCACATTTATTGGAATTTTGAGTGCTTGCAGTCATGGAGGCTTTGTAGAAGAGGGCGTGAAGTTTTTCAGTTTGATGACTCAAGTTCATGGTATTTCTCCTGAGATTGAACACTATAGCTGTATGGTGGATCTCTTTGGTCGCAATGGCCTTTTGCTGGAAGCAGTGGACTTTGTGAAGAAAATACCCGTGACTTCTCATGGGGAGGCAATCTGGAGTGCCTTGCTCGGTGCATGTACAATTCATCACAACGTTAAGGTGGCAGAGTCTGTGTCAAATCACCTGCTTGAGGTGGACTCAAGTAATTCAGGGGCATATGTTCTTCTATCAAATGTGTATGCTAAAGCATCTTTGTGGGGTGATGTTAGGAAAGTTCGAAATAAAATGAAGGGCAATGCTATCAAAAAGGTGCCTGGATGTAGTTCGATAGAAGTAAATGGTACGGTTCATGAATTCTTTGCAGGGGATGTATCTCACCCACAATGTAAAAAAATTTATAGGATGTTAGATCAACTAGAAACACAATTAGAGCCTTGTGAAAACCTTATCTCTGTCTGTATTTGATATAGATTAACAAAAGAGGGAGCATGTAAACAGCAATTGAGCAATTGAAGACTACTTTTCCAAGAGGTGGAAGGGTGTTTAAAACACACCTCATTGTGGGGTGAATGTGCAACGCACACGATAGCTAGAAAAAGCATATCATAATATGAGATGATGGAAGCAACCGCACAACTGATTGTTTGAATCATTCGCTTGATTTTGGGATCACAATCAGTTTTTTGTAGCTTTTAGTACAATGTACTTGGGAAGACCTGACATAGCCACATGGGCATGGAGCCTTTGTGCATTAATCCTTCGAGCGCACTAGCCAACCTAACTGGCCTCTGCAGAAGATGATGAATTCTTTAGGTGGGTCACCAGTACCACCATCTAGATTTTGACAGAGATATTGACTGTTACAATCTTCCAAACATATAAATGAAGCATGCTACATATTTCCCCTACTTTCCAGTTATGCAGGGTCCCCCCAGGATGTAGAATGGCTTGATTTGAGTATTCTGACATAGGTAAGAAGTAATTTATGGTTCCCCGACTCCCACCTAACAAGCCTTCTATTTAATGCACCTTAAGGGTGTATTTGGAAAGTAAGAAAACTTTTGGCGAAATGTTTGCGTAAAAAACTTTGAAGTGTAAGAAAATGATAAGATATAATATAGGGAGCGCAATTCAGTGCACCCGGGTGCACTCAGCCTCAACGCACCCGGGTGC
>JAXCLR010000073.1:5049901-5060314 GCA_035584095.1 Annona squamosa
TTTTTTCAACATCTAAACCGTCTAAAGTATGATTTATATATGGATAAATGAGTGTATAAAATTTTATTACAATCTAACATGTGTGGGGTCCATTTTACAGCCGACTGCACACGATCAGATCTATATATATATATATATATATATAGGATTGTTGGATAATTAACAATATAGACTTTTTGCATTTCTCATTTTCGTTTTTAATTTACCAAAGAGCTCCCAGCTAGGAATCGAATCTGGCCCATGAATAAGATAGGGTAAAATTTATATACCCATATTCCCAATTTTAATTTACCAAACAGCTCCTAGCTAGGAATCGAATCTGGTCCAGGGACAAGATAGGGTAAATTTTATATAGATAAAGTATGGGCATGATATATACTAAGAATTGACCCGAGTTGCACCCGGCCATCCTGATGCATGCTCCACATGTGCTTTTCCATTAACTTTAGCAAACCTAACCAGCTTTTATCTCAGGATATACTCAAATCTCTGCCGCCTCAGTAAAAGGTAATCAAATCGAAGTTGGTTACTATCATCTAGTTGACCACAGCCAGCCTTGTAAAAATGAATTATATTTAAAAATAATTTGGACAGTTAAACAATTCTAAAATAACAAGTAGACCACCTGATGATAGGTGCTGAAGGGCAATTTTGACTTTTCAGAAAATTGGTTTTACGTGAAGGGCATTTTTATACTCGGGGAGGCTTCTATGAAATCTCCTTCATTTTTTAAATTTTGATAGTTGACAAAAAATTCATTCAATCTGTTGTATTTATCATCATTTACAGTATCCTTCAAACCCTTTATTTTGTTAATTTCATTTTATATGGGGTCCCATTTATAAATGTGTAAAATCAACGTAATAAAATAGTTCAATATTAAAATATCAATTTTAAAGTAGTTTTTTCAACATCTAAACCATCTAAAATATCAATAATATATAACTAAATGTTCAAAGTATTGTTACATTCTAATACATGTTTGAATAGATCTAAGCATTTTTATAATTTATACATAAATAAACTTATTTTTGAGCAAATGTGACCTATCTACATATTGGATTGGGATAAAACTTGGTCTCCTTACTAAACAAATGGTGTAAAATATAATGAATGGATTAAATTTTTCATCAAGAATCAACATTTCAAAAATGGAAAGGTTTCGAAAAATCACTTCTATTAAACCCGGTTTCATAGAAGTATTTTCATTTTTTCATTGAAGCATTCCTGTTTTATAATTATAAGCCAAAGAGAATCAAACAATTTACAAAAGGACAAATTAGAAGGGTATAAGATATACGGATAAAATTCGATAGACGTGCAAATTTTTACCCATAAATGTCAACCCGTAACAAAACTTATATAATAGAAATTCTTTCTTCGGTTTTAACGTTTTGGATAGAAATGAAAAGAAAATTGATGCTAGCCATACAATAAAACGCACAAATTTTTGTGCCCAACAAACGTGGCTGTGATGCTCATTA
Source organism: Annona squamosa (assembly GCA_035584095.1). NCBI lineage: Eukaryota > Viridiplantae > Streptophyta > Magnoliopsida > Magnoliales > Annonaceae > Annona > Annona squamosa. The sequence goes on from JAXCLR010000073.1 coordinate 5,051,386, forward strand.
CTGATTGAATGCTGGATCAAAGTCGGGAGCATGGTCTTTTTGTATTAAAAATTGGAGCTTTATCTTCAAAGTTATATGGATGAAAGCATATTATCTCTTTCGTGCAAAATTATAAGAATATCTCAACAAAATTGAGATGGATGTAAATATATACTAACAAAAAAATGCACAAATTTTTATAAAAATTTGAAAAACCAGTTCCATTGCATTGGGTATTTATATTAGAAAATTTTAATTTCGAATCCAAAATCAATAACTCAATCTTTAAAGAAAAAATACTAAGTAATTTTATATCAGGGTTGATTGAATGTAGTCAGATCTCGAGATAGAAATAAAGACGGGAGAAGTCCCGTAAAACTTGTTTAGCCCTAAACTTAACTTTATTTCTAAAATCTAATCCATAACCCTTTATGTAACATCTAAACTTTAATTCTATTTAAGTAAGAGACACGATCTTGTTAGCTAATATCAAGTAATGGCTCACTTTAATTTTTTCATAAGCTTGTTAATTTAGGTTATTTAATATATAAATAAGGTTTTATCATTTTTAGAGATATGTATATTTTTTAAAAAATTCATACATAAAGTTATTTTAGTAATTTTCAACCATTAAAATGACTAAAATATCCTTGTGTTTAAAATTTTCAAAATATATACATATATCCAACATGGTAATACTTGATATATACATTAAATATATTTAGATTAACAAATTTATAAAAGAAAAGGCAAAAAAAATTAACAAATAGATTTTTTGGAATGGGTTGCTGCCACGAAGGAACTCCACCTGTATTTAATGTATTATATGCATAAGATCTAAATAACATTTCTTCACATTTATGCCTTTTATATCATTTTATTTGTGCTTGCATATATGTTTATACTGTTGAAATTATGTACAATTAAATGATAGTATTATCATTTTTATTTATTTTTTTTTTACATTAATTACTTTTATGTTTGTCAGTGTTCTTCTTTTATCTTACTTCAAAAGGTTAAAAATTTCTTTTAAAAATGTAATATAAGTTACTAATTTAAAAACAATTTTAATTCGGCTATGTATTAATGTTTTTATTGCTTAATTTGTTAGTTATCATATATTTATATAAAATTTTAATTTTTATGTGGAATAAAATTTTAAATTTATCATTCTTAACTTCAGATGTTTTGGGGAAGTAATAAAACTTTTTGATAAAAAAAATAAGTTTTTTGTGTAAAAGTCTTTAAATTGAATAAAATGATGTGATATGACACATATAATAATGATGAGTTAAGAGAATAAAATTAAAATAAATAGGTTAGTTATATTGGTAGTTATATAGAAATGATTGAAAAAGAAAAAAGTTGTATAAGAAAATGTTAAAAATAATTAAAAATAAGATTGTTGTAGATAGTGAAAATTTTAAATTAAAAGTTTTTATTTAAAAATTTTTGAGTGCAAACAAATGCACCCTTATGACATGTTTGGCTGCGAATGAAACCTTTTAATCTAAAATTTTTCATTTTTTATAACTAATTTATTCTTAATTATTTCATTATATCTTTCCAAACAAATATCTTTTTGTTAATCATTTCTCTATGACAATTAATACAACTAACATATTTATTTTAACTTGATTATCTTTACTTATTATCATTAACTCTACCATATCATGTCATTTTTTTCGATTTTAAAAATTTTTACATCAAAAATTTTTTACTCAAAAGTTTAACCACTTTCGAAACACAACATGAAAATTATCACTTAAAATGAGCAAAAATAAAGTTTAAAACTTTGGTAATAAAGTTTAAACTGAAGCCTAATTAGACTGGACCAAAAAATATATTTTTATTTTTTCAATTTTTTATAAAATTATTAATTTAAGTATATTTTATCTATGAATTAAGTTCTGTCATTTTTAGAAATATGTATACATGCATTTTGATGTTTTAGAAAAAATTCAAAATAAATATAAACACATATATTTAAAAATACTGAAACTATGTTTACCAATAAATACATGTAAATTAACAATTCTATAAAAAAAAATTAAAAGAAATAAAAAATAAGTATTTTGGACTCGTCTAAAATGGTCTGAAATGATCATTTACCGTTTAACTAGATGTGAATTTAAAGTTCAGAAAATGGGATCACGGCTAGAGTCGACTTGGATAGAGTTGCATAGCTTTTGCTGTTGCCAATGGGATGCAAGGATCCTGGCATGAAATTACGAGGAAAATGCGGCAGCAGAGGGAAAGAAAAAAGGAGGGGGTGGGGGAAAGATAAGGTTGGGTTGGGTGTGGGTGGGGCCGGCGAAAAACGCGGATTCGCTGACGAAAACATGCCCTTAATACACGCTGCTTCACGAAACCACCTCGAAACTGCACTCGTTAGAGCAGAAGCAGCGGCGAAGCTGCAGCAGCCATGATTCTTATTAAAAATTTCAATTGGCTCGCTTTGTTTTTTACGAAACCAACCACTGCAAAGCAAGCAGCCAGATCTGCAAACTAGGAAGAATCAGAAAAGAGCCAGTCTATCAATTAATCAAACACCTGAGCTTCATGGCAGGAATGCTTCCAGGGGTGGAAGTGGCACGAAGGAGAAAGGCCAACCACTCATCGTACGACGCCCTGCTTCTTCCCCCACGCTTCCCACTTACCGCCACCTCCTCCACCTCCTCCTTGGACGAGACAACCCTCAAAGCTCGTAAAAGGTTAGAAGAAAAGCTCGGAAGAGGCGTTGGTTCTAGGTACGTATGTACGTACGTCTCTCTCTCTATGTTTTTCCACCTTCAAATCTGGGTCGCAATCTCCTCCGCAACCTTCAATTAACGCTCAAAGCTGTTGTCTTTTTTCTTCTCTGACGATGATTTTGCCGTGAATGGCAGATGGGGTAAACACGAAAGCAGAAAGGATAGACAAGCATATCACCAAACAGTCAGTGACAGCAAGTCCACTGAGAAGATGATGGGAGTGAAGGCGGTGGGGAAGGCCGGGGGTTTGGACAGAAAGATTAAGACGGCTGAGAAAGAAACGTGTGCTGTTTGCCTGGAAGAGATTTCAGCAAAACAGATAATCACAAGCCTGCCTTGTTTCCACAGATACCACTATGATTGCCTTCTCCCATGGCTAAGTGCTCACTCACATTGTCCATACTGCAGAACCCACGTTCCACTTTGAATTTTTGTTGGTTCTTTCATTAATTGGTTTTCAAAACGTGCTTGTATGGTTTCCAGAATGTATTTGCAACTGAGATTAATCTCTATAAATATTAGTACATGAAGCAATATTCCAATGATCGGTTGAACGATCTTACCTTATTTTCTCTGAAGATGATCTTGACAAAGTTACGGCCATTATAAGGCTGATCTCTGTTGAGTATCAAGATTTATGACGGCAGGAGATGAGCATTCATGCCAACGTTTTTTCAAATTTAGATTTGGAACCAGGACAAAGATTGATCATATAAGATGGTCAGGGAGGCTGACTAAAGGAAGGGACGCAAGCTAATCTAAGTATCTAGCATGAAAAAAGTGGCATGGCAGTGGCTCTGAAAGATTTTTGAGTTTGGTGAGAGTTGAGAGTTGAGAGATGATCTTTCGTGTCATCTCCATGACTAGGCGATTGTTGTCGAAATTGGGGTTTTGGAGGCAGAGGTGCATGTGTTGCAGAGAAACTGATACAATATATCAGTACTGATCATTATCATTGATAACCAAGGATTTTTATCCCCACCCACTCCTTGGAAGGATCATGATACCGATGTGCGCACGGGAATGAAATGAAGGGCTCCTTTTTATAGACAAACCCATTGAGATTCCTCTTCTCATCATGACTGTATGAGTAATGAAGATTGCCGCAGGAATTATTATTGAAACACAAGGACACCATGAATTGGATACCAACTCATGATAACTATATTTTATTATTCTTGTGTAGTTTGCGTGTAGATCGGCTGTGATTCGAGTGAATAATACTCAATTAATGGAGTAAGATAGTTTGACCATAATATAATCTGAGGAATCAGAAGGCTTTAAACTCTAGACATGATTCCTTGAACATTGCCATCCTTTATCGTCTTAGATGCACTCCTCTTAGTTGGCTTCCTTATATGCACTAACACCCCTCTAACAAATTCAATCTTAATAGGGCAAAAGGACAAATGGGCTGGAATAGACAAAAGGACAAATGGGCTAAAATTATATTCCTAGTGGGACTTTATCCCAAGTTCCCAACAAGTGTTCCCTTTCAGCTCAAGAGGCAAAGGGGTTTGCTGTTGCTAACTGGTTCTAAAGCTGCTTCAAGATATGCTTATGCCTTTGACTATATAATTATACAATGGGTCTGCTTTTATATATCTCACGGTTTTATGTAACTTCTTAAACTTTAAGATTTAATGTTTAATGAAAAATTTAATTCATTCGCTGTATTTAACATTATTTGTCTACTTATGAGACTAAGTTTCAATCCAATCCAACATGTGCATAGGCCACATTTGCTCATTCATATGTAAACAGGAAAAATACTTAGATTCATTTACACATGCATATATTTTTTTATTAAAACATTCACATATATATTAGAATATAGTAGTACTTTATAGAATCATTTATCCATATACTAATGATATTTTAGATGGTTTAGATGTTGAAAATACTACTTAAAAATTGATATCTAATATTAAATTATTTAGTAAGTTGATTTTTCGTATTTGTAGATGAGGCACATATACAATAATTTTAGACAAATGAAATGATTTTTATAATAATATAAGTAATGCTGAATACAATAAATCGAATAGATTTTTCATCAACCATCTAAACGTTGAAATAGAGGGGAGATAGTTGCATAAAAAGGAGGTTTCATAAAAGCATATCTGATTATATGATATGCCAAAATTTCTCAAGATATTTATAAAAATACGTATATTATCTCAACAAATTATTAAAACTTAATTTTTTTTTTTTAATTCGTCAATGGCCTTCATCATATTTGAATAGGTTTTTGAATCCCTCCCTTAAGTGTGAAATGCGTATCCGTAACGATATTTTTTGGCATTTAGAAAATATTTTGATAAAATATTGATATTTTATTAATATTTTAAAATATTGGTAAAAATATGATTACCCTTTCACGAACAACCATCATGAAAATCTTAGTTTTGATTATTATCTAAATTTTAATTATAAATTCCATATACAGTTATTCCTGATTTCTTGATACTTAGTCCCCACTTTGAAGTTTATTTTCTAGGTACCTAATGGAAGTATACTCAAGAGATTGGGTAACAGGGCAAGTGCTTTCACCCAATCTTAAATTTTGAACCTTCCTAACCTAACATACTATATACACTTATATTAACCATTTGATTATCTTAGTGATGACAACACCCTTTATCTTTTTTAAAAATAAAATACCCATTCCAACCAAAGGAGGGAGTGAGAATCTAGCCGCTAACCCGTTGCCCTTTCGACCCCCATTTTGAGTAGAACAGTCTACCGCAAAGTTGAAATGGGCTTCAGCTGGTGTTGGAAAACGAAACAAAACCAACAATAGAATGGGCTGAGTTGGGTGTTAAAGACATTATTTGGCTTCGTATATTGAAATGGGCTTGAGCTGCGGTCTTCTCAACCTGTACAACCCATCTTTAGAGGCATTTCTACTTTTTATATGAATTAGATAGTTTGTGAGTTACCTAAATCAATTAAATAGAAACGCTTTTATAAAACTCTTCTTCTGTATATTCCCTTTATTTTTAATATCTTGTTGGTTAATGAAAAATATATTTATTATATTTAACATTATTTATATTATTATGAAAATTAAAAACCCTTTAATTTGTCTAATATCACTATTCATGGACCCCATTCATAAATATGTAAAATTAGTATAATAAAATAGTTTAATACTAAATATAAAAAAATAATTCTATAAGGAATTATTACATTCTAATACGTTATTTGGCATTATTAGGCTTCGTGTATTGAAATGAGGTTGAGCTGCGGTCAGCTTAACCTCTAAAACCCATCTTTAGAGGTATTATTTCCACTTCTTATATTAATTACATAGTTTGTGAGTTATCTAAGTTAATTAAACAGAAACGCTTTTATAAAACTCTTTTTCTATATATTCCCTTTATTTTTAATATCTCGTTGGTTAATGAAAAATATATTTATTATATTTAACATTATTTGTATTATTGTGAAAATTAAAAACCCTTTAATTTGTTTAATATCACTATTCATGGACCCCATCTATAAATATGTAAAATTAATATAATAAAATAGTTTAATACTAAATATCAAATTTTAAGTAATATTTTCAATATATAAAACAATATGAAATATCGTTAATATATGAATTAATGATTCTACAAAGAATTAGTACATTCTAATACATATGTAAATAAATCGATGCATTATGTCTAATTAATACATGAATATATATATTTTTGAACGAATGCATATATTTGATTTGGATAAAATTTATTTTCCTAATTAAACAAATGATATTAAATACAGTAAATAAATTAAATTTTATGTCAATTATCAACATCTAAATAATGTAATTGTTGCTATATAACTTGATTATATGGAAGCGTACCAAAGAAGTCACTGACATTCTCGTTGAAAGTGTGCCAATTAAGCTGAAGATTGAATTTTGGACCATCACGTGTTGGAAAACTCTGCATGAAAGTCATATCCTGCACATTTCAGGCATTCCCACAATTGGCCTTCCAGATAACATGATTTTTCTAATTAATCAAATAAAATATGACTTTGAAATTCTGAATGACTTGCCAAAACCGCGTTAATGCCATCACATGCCGCATGGAATAGAATCAAAGGTCTACAGTCCGTATATATTTACATAGACCTAGCGTTGAATCAACTGGTACCGTACCGCCTTATGATATATGTTTATTTAATCGTCACGGGCTGCACCGCAGACCGATTGAACTTTCTTGCTTGCTTCCTTAATCAGAATACATATAAAAAGTATTCCCTTCAAAACGTTTGCATGGTTGTACAAATTGGTTCCTTTTATTTTTTAAATTTTAAAAATATCTAAATCATGTAAATTGTAAACTGATATTTACGTATTATGATGCCAAAAATCACTTCATTTGAAAATTATATGTTATAAATATTGAACATTATTCGAAAGCGAATATGGAACTACAAAAATCTGCAAAATTTTTGAGAATATATTTGAACGTGTTAATGTTTTTAAATTTTTGGTAATGTAGTTATAGAGTAATGTTTCAATATATCCTATTCAATGCATTAAGGTACAAAATCTTATTTTTAAAATATTTTTAAAAAATTGTTAACCTGAGTGTACGTAATGAAAAGATTAAATTTTACATTAATAATCAACATCTCAACAACGGAAGATTCAATGGGATTACTTCTATTACATATAAACATAGCCCTACAACTATTTATTTAGGTGATATACTCATTTATATTCAAATGAAATATGTGCACGTGTTCCACAAGCAAATGATACAAAATTAATCTAATTAATTTAAATATTAATTTTATAATTATATTTTTAACATCTAAACTATTTAAAGCATCATTTTTATGTGAATAAATCATTATTTAAAATGTCATTGTATTTTAATATACGTCAACCCTATTTTAGAGCACATAGCATCGTAAATATCATACAATTGTTCAACAATTGATTTTCATGTTAATAAAAAAAAGGCGGTACATGATTCTATGCTCTCGTGTGCATACATCTATTTTTTAATTTTTAAAAAAAATTCATGAAATTGTTAATCTAAGTGTATTTAACATATGTATCAATTTTTACTATTTTTGAAGATTTTAGATATTTCTTTCAAATTTTTTAAAATTAGTGGCACTTAAATTACTAAAATACCTTAATCAAAAAAAATAAATTACTAAAATACCATTAATTTTAAAATTTTCAAAAAAACTAAAAATAGAAAAAAATAGAAAAAATCTATACATATGTTAAATACACTTAGATTAATAGTTGCGTAAAAAAATTTTCAAAAAAATAAAAAATAGGTGTAGTACACTCGGGTGCATGGAGCCTCACAACATCATTGGTTCAATAATTGATTTTCATGTTAACACAAAGAAAGGCAGTGCTTCAACAATGTCAATTGTTATAGCTAAAAAAAGTATTTTAAAATAAAATGCTTTATTTTTATCATTAAAATTCAAAATAAAATATTTTAAAAAATCAAAAATGTCAAATTTTTTATTTTAAAATGCTTTTCTTGGATTCACATGGAAATATTAAAAATTCCAAAAAATAAAAAAACAAACCTCACGTTACATCTCGTTCCATATATATGTGACCATAACATAATTCTCTTTCGTAGCTTACCTAAGCTTCCAATGAAAATGAATTTTTAGATTATGATTTAATATCTTAGTATAAGTATAATTAGCGGTTTAGATCCTATTAAAACATTAAATTTATTATTAAAAAAAGATTATTTCGTTGTGCTATAGTATCAAGGCCTATTTGCATTTTCCTCCCAGATCTCTATGAAAAAGCACGGCAGAGAAATTACGTGACGTAAATTGAAGCAACTATCGACAGAGCAATGTCCATGTCCCGCATGGTCTCTTAACCAAAATTAGGGTGATTTTTGAATTTCCATGGCTCGTTTCCCTCCATTCAGCGTAGTGGAACAAAGAGTCACGCCTGTGCTGCAGCAAATTTTTTTTTTTTTATTTGGTGTATATTTATATTATATTCAAAGTTTTAAGATAATTTTTATATATTTTTTTCCAAAAAGAGACTACAAGCTTCTAAATATGATTCATAGGAGAAACAACAAGCTCCTAGTCTAGGAACGCAATCGTGTACACCCGGGTGCGTGAAGTCTCAACGCACCCGGGTGTACTACACCTATTTTTTTTAATTTTTTTTTGAAAATTTTTTTACACAATGGTTAATC
>JAXCLR010000073.1:5060414-5073909 GCA_035584095.1 Annona squamosa
AAAAAAAAATTTTCAAAAAAAAAAAAAAAAAAAATAGGTGTAGTACACCCGGGTGCGTTGAGACTGCACGCACCCGGGTGTACACGATTGCGATCCCCCAATCTACATTATCAATAGGTGAAACAACAAAATATATATTATCAACAGGTGAAACAACAAGCTACCAATCTACATTATTTTAGATTGAAATCTCCGCTGTGGGATTCAAATACCGCACGGGCTCGAACGAAAAACCTATTTCATTGCCCATGACATGCTGCAGCAAGTTTTAGTTTGAGTTCCCGTAGAAAAAGTTTATTTTGAGTGTTTCTGGTAAATGATAAAATTTTTTAAATGTGAAAAAAATGATGGAATATGATATAATTAATGTTAAGGAGTAAAGATAATAAAGTTAAAATATAAGTAGCTGTGTATAATTGATTGAAAATATAGCAGCTGTATTAGAAGATGTAAAGAAATAATTAAAAAGTAGAGTAATCATGGATAGTGAAAAGTTTTAGAAAAAAAGTACGGTTGTGGTTGAATGCACTCGGGTGGACTTAGTTTCAGTGCAATCAGGAGCATTTAACCTATTTTTTATTTTTAACATTTTTTTATGTAACTATTAATTTAAGTGTATTTAACATGTGTATAAGTTTTATTATTTTTGGATATTTTTAATTTTTTATCTTTTGAAAATTAGTAGCAAACACATGTTAATTATACTTAAATTAACAGTTGTATAACAATTCAAAAGAATTTAAAAAAGGTTAAAGTACCCAGGTGCACCGAATTTGATGCGCATACTAACTATATTTAGATTAACAATCATATAAAAAATTTTAAAAAATAAAAAAAATAAATTAAAATACATGGGTGCACCGAAGCTGTGCACTTAGGTGTAGAGTATCAGGACCCGAAAAATTATAGTTTAAAAAGGTCTTATGTTTTAACAAACATCCCCCTAAAGTGACATCTCCGCAGCCACTTTATTGGCATATGCGCTAGAGTTACACCCCTGATGTTAATTTTTTAAAAAAGAAAAAGGACCTGTCAAAAAAAAAAAAAAAACAGATCGTGGGCTAATAGGTCCAGCCGATTAATCGACTTCCTCGTCTGCTTGTGCTCATTTGCAGATGGTCATGGTTTTCTCTCCTTCCAAAAGATTGCAAGTTTCCAAGTAAAACCAATTATAATTAAACCAAAACGTTGAATATTTTTAAGTCAATATTGGACGGCCAAAATCTTTCCTCATACTACAACAGCAGCAGCAACAGAATTATGAATTTTCCTTTATATAAGAATCTCAGGCGGAAAAGGTGAAGATGTCATGTTTTGAAAAAGAGCGGGTTTATTCAGAGCCCAGACTGAAATTTGGTTAATTATGGAATGTGATTGTATTGGCTGGTTGAACAACACCATCTGTAGCTACAGCGCCATTAATAATCGATCTAACTTGGTTATTTCGACATGAATTTTTTTTTTTTTTTTTTTAAAAAAAAACGACAGAATTTCACCCCCTAGAGTTCGAACCCGGCAACTCATACATGCACGCAACCCTGTCGTGCTATTCCCAGGTACGCATTTCGACATGAATTTTGTTTGCTAGCAGTTGCAAAATTGGAAGTGTCTCTTCCTGGGTGTGTTTGGGGTATAGGAAAATATTTCGAAAAAGAAAATCGCATTGCTAAAGTATGCGACAATCTAAGCGTGGAACCAGATTGTATTAATTAATTAAATTGAGGGAGTAATCTATGATCATTTTCGACATTGAACGGCCCCACTTACTACAGGATCATAAGAAAAGGGGAGAAAGACCAAAACAAGATAGAGAAAATAATGATAGAAATAGAAGGCATTAAATAAAATGGCATTGCGTTGATAATCCTAAAGTGCAGTAGGATCCATATACAGCTGACTTACACAGACAATAAATAATTAAATAAGACACGATGACAAAAAAGGCATAATATGACATGATATGGTTGTGATAACGTTCATCACGTGTATTTGTTTATATATATTTATTTCATTGGACAATGGTTAGATTAGAACCCATCGTGTTATTGGGCAATGCTTCAATATAAATGGGTTCACGAAATTTAATTTTCAAAATAGTTTTTCAAATTAAATCATTTACTTTATTTAAACCATTTATCTTATCACGTTCTCAAAAAACATTTTCATTGAAATTTTATGTTTTGTAAAAATTAAATTAGCATTTTCGAATTAATTTTATGTTTTATATGAGTCTCCCAAGTTGAAGTTGAAGTGGGTATGGTGTTTTCATATTAAAAATTTGTAAAAATATTTTAAAGGTTAATTGTAATAACGGTCAAGATGAATATAAATATACCAATAAAAAAAAGAAAATATAAATAAATCATTAGAAAATATGATAGTTATGGAAGATAAAAGATTTTATATTCAAAAGTATATGATAATGCCGAACATGCCCTTTATGTCTTATTACAATATTATTATTATTATTATTATTATTATTATTATTATTATTATTATTATATTCTTTTTCTTTCCTCACCAACCAGCCCTAATCAGTAAATATAAAAGCGTGAGGTGCCCTACATGAGAATTGATAAGCTACCTTCCATTGTAATTTAAAAATACAAATCGGTGGAAATTATCCATCGCATTTCGTACGGTCTTCTCTCTCCTTTATATAAAACCGGATGCAAGCGTAGGCCTGCATCCAAAAAATCGTAAATAAGTGATCTACCTGTCAGTCGTTCGAGTAGGGGAATTGGGTTCAATTAATTACTTCGGAGAAAAGTATTACAATGGGTTGGGTTGCGTCTGGATATCAATCAAGCATCATTGGCAGCCATTGTATAAAATCAAAAACTAGCAAGTTACTTTCAAGGATGTAACTAGGCCAGGTCAAGGTCAAACATACGTTGGGTGAATTAGGTTCACTGGTAATTACATGCCACAATATATAAACATTAACGGTTTCCAATTCGATTCCATGGAATCCATGAAACCTTTTCATTTGGAGGCTTGATGATAAATCAAGATTCAACTAATCATCTTATTTAACCTCGTCTACTATTTAATATTAAAAAATAATTTCAATTGGAGTTTAAGTGGGTCATACCTTCTTGAAAATATAGAGTCATGTATAAATTATGAAAACATCAAGCTACATTCACAAAAGTAATAGAATATTATACTAATTTGTATAATCATTTATCTATGTATAAAAAATGATTTAGATAATCTAGATGTTGAATCAACAGTTTTAAAATTTTTATCTATATCGAAAAAATAATTTTATTTGGTTGATTTTATACTTGGAATGTATGGTGTTATGAAGTGGTTTGATTTATATAAAACTTGATTTATTGGCTAAACAAATAAATATAAATACAATTGGTGGTTGAATTTGGTATATTGGTCTAGTTGGATCCCAAATGAAAAGATCCTATAAATTCCCATTGGATGGGTTTCAAATGAAGAGGTTACATAAATTCTATTGGATTTGAACCCAGCTTTACTTATTTCAGTTAGAATAGATAGGAGATAATCTTTATAATTTCTTCCAAGTTTCAATGAATTCTTATCACTTAATTTTTCTTAGTTGGTGCATGATCAAATAGCTAATATGAATTTGAAGAACGAATGCCTAAAAAGTCATAAATTCAAATTTCTAAAAATATTTGGTTATTATTTTAGTAAAAATAAAAAATAGTCGACGCAGCTACTATCCATTTATAATTTAAATATCATAATTGACTTTTAGGATTTTATTTCTTCTCAAAATTTTGAGTCTGTCGAAGTTTTATTTAATGTCGTTTGTCAATTTAATAGTCATTTCTTAGGCATTGATGCCAATAATATGCAGAAAAAAGACGGAACCAACAGTGATGATAATTGAGTAATTTGGGGTTTGTTGAGTGTGGAGTAAGAAAGAAATTTTCACTCTTTAATGTAATTTAACATTTTTTAAATTTTATTCAACAAATTTTTACTTCAAACAGTAAAAGAACAAGCTCTTAATACAAACGGGAGACTAACAGTACCTCTTCCGGTTTGAAACCGAGCCAATCGGCACAAGGGCAAGCGTAAAAGCGTCATCCACCTAAGTTACGCTCCTGATAGTAATATAACTATCTAAATATTTTACTTTCTACATTATTATCTTTGTTTATTCATTTTTATATTATTATCTTTATATTCCAATTATTTTTAAACATCTTTTTATTCAACCTTCCCCTCTATTCTAATCTTGTATTCGTTTACTCCTAACCGTTACCCATTCCTATTACCACATTCTCTTGTTTTTTTCAAAATTTTTTCACAAAAAATTTTCAACCTACCCTTAATTGAAAAATCAGGACACCCTTAAAAATTACCTCCAAATACATGATCAAGTCCAACGTCTAACGGGCAGTGACAACTGACAAGGATATAAACCAGAAGTTGCTAGCGGACTCTCATTAATACATACCATGGATGATGATGGACCACCTAATATCTATGTATTATAACAATTAATACTGATTTTTATCGTTATGCAAAATTTTAATTATCAGCTTCTCAATTATAAGTTTCACGTCATGATGGCATCATCTGTAATTTAAATTGCATATGCATCTGCATCTTATTTTCTTTCTCTTCTAATGTAAAGATAAAGTCAATTGGAACATATATATTATTTAATTCTCTGTTAGAGGATTAAGTTCGCGTCTCTTTCACTTATAATCAGGACAGTCGAACACGAATGATTTGGTTGGTACGTGGCGCAGAATGATACGGACCAGTGGAGTCAGTGGACAGCTCTTTTACGTACGCAGGATGATAACAGACGAAAAATTACAATTCAATTGATTTAGTCGAGCTTCGCTAACGTGCTGACATTTGGACGTGAATCTGTCCGAGGCTATCGTTATTTCAGCTTCAAGCTTTTTCAATTTGCGGTGGCACATGTATGTATAATCAAGTCCCCAAGTTTTAAATTAATTGTTTGAAGATCTTAGGCTGACTGTCATTTATGTGGGATATGTCAGAAGACACCATTGATGAAAACGAACTCATAATATTGGTGATGAAATCAAAATTAAATCAGTGACATAGTTGTAAATTATTTATTTTATCGTGATATGAAATATCAGCTAAATTAGATTTTTTTCGGTGTTCTAAATTCGAAATTTTGATTGGTTATATTTTTGTTAAAAATAAATAGTATATACGTAAATTATAAAAAACGCTTAGATGCATTTATAGGTGCATTAGAATATTGTAATACTTATAAAATTATCCAATGACATATTAGTGATGTTTTAGATAATTTAAATTTTATATTAATAAATTTAAACTAACACTTACTATTATATTATATATTTTTTAAATAGGGTTGTGTACTTATTAAATTTTTATGTAACTTGGTATTCTAGTCCAATAAATGATACTTAATGCAATTGATCAAGTAAAATTTTATTTTATTATCAAAGTGAGCTTCCATTGCGGTGCAAAGTGGTGCACCTGAGTATATTCTGCTTTATATACTCAAGGATGCAAATGTGTTCAAGTTGATCATGGCCTTGTATTAATCTATGCAATTTTTGTACCAGAGTAAGTTGAAATCTTTTACCAAAATTTTAAAATAAAATTAGAGCTGGGTTAACGATGCCTTGACAAGCCAACGAGGCTTAGCCACATTAGTAACTCGCTTTTTTGCCAACATGTGAACGTGAGTTTGAAGCATTTCAACGCACTTTTTCTATAGTATTGTATAAAAAAAAAAATCGTATGTCTCCCTTGTCAATAAGAGTGTTTTACAATTATTCTCCCTAGTTGTTGAGGTATTTATAAAAATATCTCTCTAAGTGTAATAGTTTTGAAAGGGTCTAATTTGTAATATCAGATGTCACAAGTGTGTATAATATCAATAAAAAAAACCATGCCCTGACACAATATATTACCTAATTTGACATATGAATTACTTATAAATTAAATGTCTCACATTTAATTCTAATTATGATCACTTATACATTGATTTAATTTATAAGTAAATATTTTGGTAATATTCAAGTTCAACATTTACATCACCATAAATTGCAATATGGTAGAAAATATTTAATATTTTTAATATGGCCTAAATTTTTAATCATCGTTACCAATTTGAACCTAACGTAATGTCAACCCAAACTCAACTCATTTTATAAATATTTGGGTTGAGTTTGAGTTCACCTTGACCCTGTCTATAGAAGGTTGGATAAGAAATTTTCTAAATAAGTATAGGATTGAGTTTATTTATTAAGCTCATCCCGATTATACCCCTAGTTGCTATTATATATGTTTCTGGTAGAGAGATTTGTGCAAATATTGGGTTAAAAATTTTCTTAGTACGATTATTTGTCTCACACCGGAATGTGATTCTTGGGAAGTAAAGGTTGTTGGTTGTAACAAAAACATAACAGAGGCATAGAATCTGTGAACAGAAATAAGCCTAAGCTAAGAAGAAAGAGAATATATATTTTTTTGATAGAAAGAAAAAGAATAATTTGAGAAACTTATAGAAGGTATATTAATTCTAACGAATATTATTTCTTTTATGATTTTTATAACTAATAGTATATTTTTTATGATTTTGTCTCTCTATATTTCCTTTGGAGCTCTCCTTTTTCTCTAGCCATCTAACCCAATTCAAATCATTACTCTCCAATTCTTCAAAAAAATAATTACTCTCCAATGCTACGTTCCAGCATTAATTCTATTGTACCCCGTAGTAGAAAATTAAATTATAAAAACAAAATGATATTTATAAGGACATATCATCCAACTCAAACCCACGTCTATTTATATTTAAATTATATTTTTCATTCATCTATTTACTCAAAAAGTATACAATCGCGGCCATAACAGCTCTTATGGTAAACGTAAAACCCACAAGCGATGATTGGCAGATTGTGGGTTTGAATCACCAATGGGTGATTTTAGAACAGAATTTTATGAGTGATTTTATAACAGAATTTTATAATAGTAATCTTGAGTTGTAAGGGATTTACAATTTCCTCTCGTGTGGCGTTCTACTATAAAAATTTTAATTAAAAAAAAAAACATGCAATCAAGAGGGAAGAGGGTAGGAGAAGTCAAAGGACGGCCTTCTTCTAGAATTGTTTGAACTCCGAACAATGCCCAAATGCATAGAAAATAGAAAAAACCGGTTTGATTGTCTTCACCCGCGCTGGACTTTGTTCTCTCAACTACCGTCTTGTTAAGTTTTAAGTCGCTGTTCCCTTTTAAATACGCCGTTGCATTTTCAAACTCTTCCCACTGCATTTATATTTGCCTCCGATCATTCCTGCCACTCTCAACCCCCCTTCTTCTCTTCTGCTGCTAATAACTAGGTGAAATCAAGAAAAGAAGTAGCAAAGTTATAAGAAGATATGGGGATGGGTGTTCTCCTCTGTTTCGTGGCTGCAGCCTCTTTCTTATTTGTGCAACCGATTGTAGCAAAGGATGATGCATGGCCTCCAGTACTAGCTCCTTTTGTTGGTATGCATCTCTCTTCCCCCAACTTTTATTGATTTTTTTTATGTTAATTGGATTATGGATTTCACGTACACATATACACGCCCTCAATTACTAGCTAGTTGATCCACATAACTAATAAACAAAAACATATACAGTCATCTATTAATATTCGTCTTCGATCATCACTTGTATTATTTCCAGTTTTTCTTTCATTTAATTCGATGGTGGTGTCACTGATTTTGTGCACTTGGGTTTGTGTTACTAACCCTAAGCCTTTTGTTTTACAATTTCTCTGTGGGTTTTTGGAAAATGGTGTGTAAATAATGTCAGCTATATACAAATACAGCTAAAATAAAAGAAGGGTAACGTCTAAAACATGAGAAGTTTAGTAATAACAATAACAATTAGCTGGTGATCATAAAAAAAATCTATAAAGTGCATAGCCAAGTTTAGTAATAACAATAATAATTAGCTGGTGATCATAAAAAACTTCTATAAAGTGCATAGCCATAATTAATTATTGAATTATTACCGCCATTATTTTCATCTCATGTCAAGCACACTGACGGCGTTGAAGTCGAATGTAACAGATGACATATGCAATGATTTCGACTGTGGGAATGGAACATGCAAAGCTTACAAAAATTTCACATTCACATGCGAATGCAATCCTGGGTGGAGACGGTTTTACTCGGACGAAAAGTTCAGATTTCTGCCCTGTGTCATTCCCAACTGTAAGTCGTATATATATATAACTACTCGACCAGCTTCTTTGCATTTCTTTCTCATCCTGCTGTGCATCTCCATTTATTGTTCTCTCTCACTATATACATGCATATATTAATTAACAAGCAAGTGAGCATTTGGATTATAAAATTCAAGATTTTGATAATTTTCTGAGTGACTTTCTCTAATTATGAGAGGAAATGTTTGTGCGGGCCACTTAATTACAAGAAATAAAGAAAAATCCTATAGCCGATCGAAGTGGTTGGATGGAGCTTTTTTTCCCCCTTGATAATAGTGGTTGGATGGAGTTAAGAGCCCTGAAAATCAGTTTGACTTCAGCAATTAATCCTGTGGGAAGGAACTAAATGCAGTAAGTGGTAGGTAAGGAACTAAAGACTGCCTAGCAATTATAGTAGTATTAAGCTGTGCAAGTGTAACCAAAAGGTGGGGTTAGGAGGAATATGTTTGGGTCACCATTGGGTGCTTTTGACGTCTGGAATATAGGCTCACAATACCTGCGTACGTGTTGCGTGCATGTGCATGGTGGCTGACAGCCCATCTCACCACTACTGCCAGTATTAGAATTACCAGTCATCGCCGGCTGTGTCCTGCCATAATGGAAGAATAAGGCCCTATTTGAAACAAGAAACAGGATTTTTTTTTCTTTTTATTACAAATAAATTAACGATAATTTTTAACTATAATTTAGTAATTAAATGCATAAAATATTTGAAAAAATTAGTAAGCCAGAAAAATTCTCGAGATAAAAAGTATTTCCTACGATAATTTCATCCTAAGACAATTTCCAAGAACCGACCAAACCTCATGACTGCATTAACATGTTTCTCGTGTCTTATTAATATACCCTTCTCTCCTTTTATCATTTGTAAAACACAGGTTCTCTGAATCTGAAGTGCACTGACGAAGCAGCTGCTCCTGCACCTGAACCGCGCCATGATAATTTTTCCATCATTGAACGTAATTATCCTTGCGCCTCTTTCCTCGTTATCATCAACATTCTCATCACCAACATCCAAATATTATTTACTAATTTTTTTCCATAATATATATATATGTATATGATTTTATATATAGCATGCTCGTGGGCCTATTGTGGAGGAGGCACGTGTGTGAAGAAGTCCAAATTCCGGCACAGCTGCGACTGCAAAGTTGGTTTTGTCAATCTCTTCAACATTTCCAGCTTCCCGTGCCTGAGCGAATGTACGATAAGCATTGCTGTCATTTAATTTTTCATGTCATCAATTCCCAGCATTTTTGGGGTTGGGATTTTATTTGATTTGATGTGATTTTAATACTTTAAAGTTTAAAACATAATATATGGGGCATCCTTAATTATTTCATGGCTTGTGCTA
The DNA here is from genome assembly GCA_035584095.1 of Annona squamosa. NCBI lineage: Eukaryota > Viridiplantae > Streptophyta > Magnoliopsida > Magnoliales > Annonaceae > Annona > Annona squamosa. The sequence goes on from JAXCLR010000073.1 coordinate 5,069,990, forward strand.
GTTACAAATTAACGAAGATATTTTGAAATGGAATGGCAGGTGTACTTGGAACAGATTGTGCAAAGCTTGATGTGGGACTGTCCAATCGTTCTTCTGCTTCTACAACGCCCAGCTTGTCCGACAGGGGTCGTTCTTCTGCCAATCAAGGTAATGATAAATTAGTAGTCTTGTGGGATTAATATTAATTACAGATAGGAAGACTAAAAAATCTGTAGAAATTGTTGTAAAAACTACTTTCCATAATCTTTAATACATGGATGAAAGAATCAACAATTGTCAAGCATGTGAAGGTTTATTTACAGGGATAAACTATGGAGATGTAAGTAGGATGCATTTGATGTTTAACTTAAATTTTAATTCATTTATTGCATTTATAATAATTTATTTAAAAGGCAGTGTATTTTCTTCCAAATCTATGAGTTTCATCTAAAAAAGGTGCAAAATCAAGACACTTAATTCCATGCACCTGTGGTGTATTTGAGTGCAATTTTTAAAATTTTTTAACACAACTGTTGATATAAGTGTATTTAATATACTTATTAAAATTTACTATTTTTGGATATTTTAGCTTATTTTTTGAATTTTTTAAAATCAATGACATTTTTGTAAAAATTATAAAAATGCCCCTAATTTTAAAAAATTCAAAAAATATTTACAAATTTTCGAAAATAATAAACGATTAAATACACTTAAATTACTAGTTATATAAAAAAAATTTAAAAATGAGTCTTTATACCCAGATGCATTGAACCTTAGCACACCTTGTGCACCAAATAACAACCTCGAAATGAATATAGTAAAATTATTTAACTTAAATATCAATTCAAAGCTACATTTTCAACTTTATACCCTTTAAAATATCAATTATATGAAGATAGATAATGTTATAAAGCATAATGACACATTCTTATATGCGTTTTAAAGTAGATATGGCCTAACGAAGAGTCTGAATAGAATATCTTTAGTCATAATTTTTTATGGGATAAAATAAAATAAATAATTTTAAATAATATAACTAGTGCGGAATCTATTTTTAGCAGGCGGCCTGCTAAATGGCGTGATGCCGCACCACATTGTCTCTCTTATTTATTTATTATTCACTACTGGGCCTGATCGTAGAGGCTTAATTATAAAATGAGGATATATGCTTATGTTGCTTCTTCAATCAATTTACAGCTACGCGTTCAAGAAGTCTGCTGGGGCCAGTCATGTTTATGATCCTGATCATGCTTTCATGGATTTAGAGTAGATGACACAGCTTGCACTAGATATATTTTCTATTTCTGTTTTGTATTGATCAGTTCATTGATTGTGTGGAGTTTTTTTTTGTTGCATTTTTTTCCTGGGCATTTGATTATGTGTAGCACAGTTAATTAATTAGAGGAGCGTTATGTATCCTTTAATTTATTAGATTCTATGAACCCATGTATTATTGTGATCATTTGTGTAATAAATAACAGACCTTTGTGCTTGATTTGTCTTTTTTTTTTTTTTTTTTAAATCCAAATGGGCTTGTTTAGAAAGGATGTAAGGAGCGTGAATGCCATCACGTGATTAACGCCACTGATGAAGAGTTCCGCTTTTGTATGGAAGTAACTTTTTTTTTTTCCCCTGGGCATTAAGTACTGACAAAGGAAGCTCATCTTCCGTATCTTGCATTTTCTTCTAGGAAATGAAAATTTATACCGGTTCGAAAAAATTGTATTAGAAATAGAAAAAGGATAAGGTTTTTATGTATTAGGAAAGAAAGATTAAGTTGAAAATGAATGTGTTTTTTGAATAATTAATCTTTTTCTCAAGTCCTTACATACAATGAAACAGGTCCTTCATTTTTTAAAAAATATTGCATATATTTTAAATCGTTGATATAGATATTTAATTTGACTGCACGTGTATGTTATTGTGCCTAATAATTTACCGAAATCAATTAAAATTTTGGCTAAAATTTAATAATATTATCAAAATACCTTGCCGATGATGAATGTTAGATTTTTAGACAAATGGTGTTTTTGGGAAATGATAAAATTTTTGAATAAAAAGTTTTTAAATTGAGAAAAAATGATGTGTAGAATATGAGAAATTATGAAAAATAAAGAGAATAAAGTTAAAATAAATAGATTAATTGTATAAAAAATAATTAAAAAATATTGTGGTTATATAAAAAAATGTGAAAAAATGATTAAAAATAAGATAATTATGAAAAGTAAATAAATTTTATACTAAAAAGTTTTAACCAAACATATTTTACACATGGTCAAACACACCTAAAAGCAATAAAGACAATGTGTATCGTGACTCAAAGATTTTATCTTGTGACTCTAAATCTCTAATCATTTTAGTCGGGTTGCAATTTGATTGAGTCCAACAACAGCAACAGCGTGACTTGTTAAATGAAACTCAAAGTTTGCCTTAACCTTCGACCGAACTTATAAATTTAAATATTAAACTTAACCTTGATATCTTATGTTGAAATTTGAGTTAATTATATTCGTTCATTTAACAATAATAAGTTTAAAATTTCATATGAACAGATAATAAATAAATTATGTAAGCAAAAACAAAAATAGATGTTCTCAATTAAGTTTTTAAAATATAATAATTTAAAAAAAGAAAGCAAATATAAATGTAAAAATAATATAATTTACTTAAAATATAATTTGGCAAGACAGACATTTAGTCAAACATAAATACAAATAGTATCAAATATATAATATGGAGAAATTTTTTAGATTTTATTTATATAATATTAAATATATAGGTTGGGATTTGCTTAAACTAAAACTTTAACTCTGTTTACGAATTAAGTTTTCGGAATTGGGTTTTCAGAAAGCCAATCTTAACACCGTTTTTTTCCCCTTTGGTCTTCTCAGGCTGGGTTTAGGCTTCGTTTAGCCCAGTTATATTAAAATTGTAAGTAGCTGCTTTTTTTTTTTTTTTAACAAATATTGCATTTTAAACTTTTTTTATTACGCGTTTTTGTCGGTTTTTTTAGCCAATTTTTTTTTTTACGGAAATAAAAAATTGGGGCCAAAACACCCCCGGACTTGCCGAGAGCTCTCGGCCTTTTATATTTCCATGACTCGCGGCAAAATGGCGCTAAGGCTAACCCAGACAAACTTGCATTCAGGGTGCAAACTTGTGGTTATAAAACTCGAGTTTATCTTAATTTTATTCTTAATTTTATTTAAAAAATATCAACCTTCACTCTAACCCTAACACTATATGTAAAACCTAAACCATAATCCTATTTTTAAAAATTAAATTCGTGTTGAAATTTAGGTTGTTACATTTACATTTTATTTAAGAGTGATATGTTAAAAATTTTATGTAAATGTTTAACAATAATGAATTATATAAGTACACATAATAATATACAGTTAAACCACATATTTTTTAAAAATATAACAATATAAAGAAAATGAATGATCCTAGTAGCTAAGGTTAAGTAAATGTCTCGTTTAGGTTACTTCAAAAAACTCATTTACAATAACTTTTTTTTTTCTCTTCATCTACTTGTCTATTTAAGTATATTTAACATATAAACTAAGTTTTACCATTTTCGAATATTTATATATATATTTTTGAGATTTTCAGACATCTGTGTATATATATTTAAAATACCCTTATCTTTAAAAATATAAAAATATGTATACACATATTCAAAATTTGTAAAACTTGTTTTATGCATTAAATACAATTAAATAAATAAGCGTATGAAGAAAGATAAAAAATATTGTAAATGAGTTTTTTGAAGTGTGCTAAGCGGGGCATTTGCTTAACCTGAGCTAATAGAATCATTCATCTATAAAAAAATATATCTAGAAAAAATTTAACATAAAAAACAAGATAAATGAAGAAGATTATAGAAATAAAAGATAAATATAAATAAAAATAATATACTTTATTTATAATATAATTAC
>JAXCLR010000073.1:5084633-5111348 GCA_035584095.1 Annona squamosa
AGTTGTCAAGTTAAAACTTTTCAATCTAAAACTTTTCACTCTCCACAACTACTCTATTTTTTAATTATTTCTTCACACTTTTCTATATAATTACCCTACTTTTCAATCATTTCTACACAACTACCAATACGACAAACCTATCTATTTTAATTTTATCCTATTTATTTCTCATCATTACCTCTATCATATCATATCATTTGACAACTTTTCATCTTTACAACTTTTGATCAAAAGTTTTATCCATTCCCAAACACCCCCCTGATGAAAAGTTTTGTATATAAAAGTTGTCAAATCAGTAGAAAATAATGTAATACTATAGGGGTAATGATAATGAATAAAGAGAATAAATTTAAAATAAATATGTTAGTTGTATTAGTAGTTGTGTAGAAATGATTGAAAAGTAGGGTTGTTGTATAGAAATATGTGTAAAAAATAAGTTAAATAAGAGTAATTATAGAGAGTGAAAAATTTTAATTTGATAATTTTTTCAAATTGCTAAACATACCCTAAGATATAATCAGCGTCCCCCACCCGCCCAAGACTCGAGTTTCGAAAAGCTTTGCTCTACTCACCAATCGTCGATACTCCTGAGCCAGATGATTTTCAGAAGTAGGTGGCTGCATTTCCTTGATTTTTGGAAGTCCCGAGGGTAGAGATGGAGTTCTCGTGCTTTTTTCCAAGCTCTAGGGCTTCGATTTCGATCGGTTCAGATTCATCGAACCTTCGATGCCAGTGGAATTTTCATAGTTCTGTTAATGATTCGTTGGCGTTGAACAGACCTTTCTCTCTGTCGAAGAGGAAGAAGCAAGGGATGATGCTGCCGGTTGCAAGTGGCGGTGATTCGAGCATCAGCGCAGGCAATTTATTGAGATTTTCTAGGGTTTTATATATGTACATTGTCGAAGTAGCGAGTCTGAAGCTTATTTTACATAGATGGAGGAAGGCCTATGGATTGGCGCTCTCAAAGTTGCTCTTTTACCACCCTCTCTACTGCTCTTCTATTTCATTGGTTGGATTTTGACCTGGAACTCTCCAATTCTTTCCGATCTGTTAAGAGCTGGAAGAAGGTATACGGAATTCAAGGTCGCTGCCATCGCCAACCTCGGCAACGACTCGACTTCAAGGTCTCTCTCTTTCTCTCTCCCTCTCTTCCTCCCTCTCTCCTAAGTTCGGTAGTTCGATTTGAACTAAAAATCCTCAATTCTTTCCGATCTGGCAACTTGGATGTTGGGAACTCCTAGTTCCATTTGATCTAAAATCTGCCTATTGTTTCCGATCTTGCAGGACGTGGACCTTGTGATCGGCAAGGCGACCAACCACGCGTGGCGCACGCGATCTCGGAAGTGAGTTTTGCTTCCGATTACACCTTTTTCCCCCTCCCAATCTTGCAAACTTCGATTTCTTCAACATCCATGGAAGTCTTTAAGTTTCGATTATGCTGTTATCTTGCGTCCTTCTCATGCATATGATAGTGAATATCTAAGATGCATGAATTCCAGTTTGGGTTGGCTTTTGAAAGGTAGACAGACCTTTGCAGTGGTTTAGTCTATGAACAACTCGCATGCAAATCATCCTTATGTCTTGTATTGGCTAATCAAAGTGATTTTTGCATTTTTACTCTATTCGTGATGAGGTATTTAGGTGCATGGCCAGGTATTTAGGTTCATTTTTACTCTGCTCACGACTCAAGAATAGCGCCTATAGGTATCTTAGTTCTGTTTGAGATTTGTTTAGAGTCTCACTTCCATGCAGTAATTGACTAATTGCACAGTGAGTACAAGATGCGATCCCAGGTTGGGCCAACAATGCATGCATGACAAATATGGTGTTGCATTTTAAACCAATTTTAAACCATTAAGTTAATTTGTGTTTTAATCACTCAATGGTTACATCAACCTCCAAATAAAATTATTAATACTAAAATTCTAAGTAAATTATTTTTAAAGAGAATTATTATGAAATCTTAAATTCTATAAATTAGTCTTTATTGCTCATGGTGCGTTCTTTATTTATTCTCTTAGGCTTGAAAGAGAACTTGTTAGTGCTTAGTCTATACTCTATAGAGATAGAGATTATGTTAGTCATGTTGTTACCACTACTTTTTTTTTTCTTTTTCTGCTGTTACTGCTCTGAATAGGAATGGTGATTAAGCTGTTGATGGTGTTTTTCCCATGTGTGTGTTAATTACTGATGACACTACTAGGATGCTACTAGGTAATTAATAGACCACACAAGTCATTGTGCAGTTGTATTCTTGTGATATATTTCTTCTAATGCCTTACGATAATAATGTAATATTATTCCGAGTTTTGTTTGTAGTGTTAGATGGTCTTATTGTGATCTTTTCCATGATTTTAATTTAGTTAATTGATGTTTTTAAAGCTCTACTAAATGCATGGAATTTGCGATACATTTATGTTTGGTGAATGGAAATTAGCAACATATTTACATTTAAATAAACCTATCATTGTAATATCATAAATTTCATTTAATATTAAATTACTTTATGGTTTTTTTATATGACTTATATGATGTGTATTGTACCTTTAAAAACTATGGTTCTGCTGCAGAAAATGACCATATCACACTTGGTATTGTAAAATGATTTACTACATAGTTTGGTGTTGTTTATCTAAAAGAGGTATATCATATTGAACCAACCTTTTGGGACATGCAAACAAGTTAAAAACGAATAATAAAAGACAAAAATAAAAATGATTTGAAGTAGGTAAAGCGAAGAAATAGAAAAATGAATGATGCTCTCAAAGAAGTGGGAAGATAAAAAAAAAGTAAGAAGATTAAATATTTGAATGATAGAAATAGAATATTCTGTCAGAAATTAAGAACGCTTGCATGCAATAACAAATTGTTTATTGATATTTCAAATAGTTATGGACAATAGTTAACATGTCTTCTTACTTAAAAGATAATATTTGTTGATTTCAATTCTCAATGTAATGTTTTTTTAACATTATCCTAATTCAAAGTGAATGAGAAAGGAAAATGAAATCCTACGAAGATGATGGGGTAAGATTTTAATGGTGTGTTTGGTATTTACTAAAACAAAACTTTTTCATTTTAAACTTTTTCCTTCCACAACTATCCTATTTTCCTATCATTTCTTTATATTTTTATATACAAGTACTCTACTTTTCAATCATTTTTTCATAGCTTTCCATACAACTCTCTATTTATTTTAACTTTATTCTCTTTAATCCTATCATATCAGATCATTCTCTCATTTCAAAAACTTTTCAGCAAAAAAACTTATCTTTCAAAAGTTTTATCAAATATCAAACACACCTAAGTAATAAAGAAACAATTTAAACCAATTGAGGCCATTCATTAAGTTAATTTAGATTTAAATCACTTAATTTTTACATCAAATTCCAACTAAAATAATTAATACCAAAATCTTAAATAAATAATCTCTAAACAGGTAATTATTAAAAAAATACTAAACTCTAGAAATTATTCATTATTACTTGTATAGTGTTCTTTATCGTTCTCTTCAATTTGATAGGAAACTTATCTTTGAGCTTTGATTTTGATTATATTGCAATTTGATCTTTTATCTTACTTCACTTTAGTGCAAATTAATAAGTAATCCTTCTTGTCAATAATCAGATAACATCTTTTAAATCTTGTTTTCCACTTAGTTGTTGTGGCCATTAACTTTTGTTTCTTTGATACGTAGATTTCTTGAATTTGAATCATATCAACCAACCTAGACTTATATCTTGATATGACAAGAATAGTCTTCACAAAATCAAATAATTTAATCCCTTCATCAATAATTTCATCACCCAAAGTTTTTTGCAACATAATTATTTTCTTCAAATTCTATTTTGTAATATTTGAAAATTGAATAATTTATTCACTATCAAGAATAAATTTTCCCTAGCACATGCAATGCGGCTTTTATTCCGAAAATAATAAATAATATCTCAACTTGATCACTAGAATATATTTTTTTAAGCCTACGAGTCAACTACTTGCTTTATGAATTATACCATGAATTAACTAACAAAGACACATCAACAATCAACTGTTCATGTTCAAGGATATTCAATGAATCTTATCATGTGTAAGAGAAATTTATAGGATAAGACTCTGATTTTGCCCATTAGATGATATATATGCTCCGTATTCTAGTCATAAAAATCACTTACTCAATTTTCCTTGATATGTCTCTTGAATACCACAAAATTTTAATTTATTTGAGTGTTTCAACTCAACTATAAAAATTGTTGAATGTTTGATGATTAACTAGGAGAAACTTGAGGTGATCATTAAAATCTTGAGATCAATGAATAATATTTGAGGAAAATGTGTTATATAAGGAAGAACAATCGATATTTTTCATTGACTTTAAGATTTTTATATGTGATGTCCTTTTTCTTCTCAACTCATTTCGTCATTAAATATAGTCAGTTGAGTCTATCAATCTTACACTCATCAACTATGACTTTTTAAATCATAATTTCAAAACTTGACAATAATATCTAACTTGATACAAAATACATATATATCACTGCCAGTTTTTCACTCATAATGTTCATTGGTATATTCTTTCATACTTTGATTACTTTGTTATCACTTGTGAAATAATTTAATAATATATTTATATGTCATGTATGTAGAAAACCTTTATTTCAAGATAACTGTTAATTCTAACCAATTTTGAGCAAACATGAAATTTCCATTTTTGTCATTGGGTTCTTAATTTGCCTATGAGCTTGGTTTTTCATGTTCACTTACATGATATTATGCAAAATAATTCAATGAATTCCACCTTGACTTGAAAAATTCATAGCTTTACTAGTGTAGAGCATCATATGTATGAAAAGGAATTTACTCATATCATCTCATTTTTTGGTAACTTGGATGGTCATAATTACAGTATTTTACATTTGAATTACTTCAAAAATAATATTTATAGAAATATCTATGGAAGCATTCAAATTAGAGTAAGAAGATCTCATTGATTTGGCTCGAAAGTTTTTATTTTATAAAATTGATATTTTTATTTTTAAAATAGGTAATCTTTGTGGTGGTGGTTATTGTGGGGGGGGGGGGGGGGGGGGGGGGGGGGGGGGGGGATATACTTGTCAGGAATTTTGTTAAGCCAGAGATTTGTTTTTTTTTTTTCAAAATAATTATTGTCTTTCGAATTTTTAAGACATTTTGTATTTTTTTAAAGCTATCTTGCAGTTATTTTATAAAAGTGAACTGTTTTGCAATTTGTAAACAGTTGTTTCTGTCTTTGAAATCAGATTTTTATTTTGATCTTTTTAGTTTTTTTTAGAATAAGCTTAATTGAGTTTTCTTATTTGAAAGAAAATCTATCTGGCAGAAATTATATTTCTGGTCTCTCAATGAGAATTTTATAAGTAGATGTTGCTGGAATTTTCACGAGTTGGTCTGGCGTTGAATTTTACAGAAAATATTAGTCCCCGAAAATTTACAAATGCCTCTCTGAGGTTTTAGCGTAAAAAACACTATTTGCAAAAAAGTTCTAGTTTTGAAAGTATATAAGAAATTTTGTTAAAAAATTAACAATGGATCAAAATAATTATTTCATAAGAATATTATAAAAAATTCCAATAAAAAATGAACAACTCGATTTCGAAAAAAATTGTTTCAACTCAACGGAAGTTTTTTGCAGGACTATTTGCAAACTTCTGAATGTTTTGGAAAAACACCTCTGTCAAAGTTTGATTGGTTAAATCAGACTCACTTGACACTGTGATCAAGTGATGTACAGTCCAAAAATGCCATTATATTTAGGTGGGCAGTGAAATCCAATCAATATTGACAATGAGGGCATTTTTGCAAGTGAAGTTCATAATTAACCTTATTTTTACAAAGTCAGTAGTTATGAAGAAAAATTGCAAAAACATGGGTGGGTAAATGGAGATAACTGATTTCCAAAGAAATAAAGAGATCTTTTGACTTTTGTTCCATAGATATTTTTATGGATATTAATTCTAAAGTGATTCAAATGTAAAATATGGATAGTATGATGTTTTGATTATCAAAAAAAGAGATATAGGTATAATCCATTTTATACTAGTGATATTACTCATTACGCTAGTGAACTATGATATGTTTTCTAAATTGGGTGGTTTCATTGAGTAATATTTTGCATGTTATCATTTAAGGAAAAACGAAATGCTATAATTTGCAGTGTTCTAGGCTAGAGATGAGTTAAGAAATTTTTGACATTAAAATTTGAGATTTTGGGTTTGTTTGGATAAAAGCAAAATTTTTTGACAGTTTTTTATGGTAACATATTCCTTGTATTAATTGAGCTTTGACCAAAAAAGGGAGTGGCGTATGCATGGGCATTGTACGGGCCGGGAGCATGCGCTTTAAATGTGCCGGCCTGACCTCCATGGAAACTTGACGTTGACCATCCATTTCTAACAATTATACAAGAATTTGAGTAGTCGGAACCCCATGCGTTAATGGTCATACGAGAATTCCATCTCCTTGGCATTAGCTTCCATGCATGCATTAGCACTTAGGTACGACTACTGGACATTAGCTGGCGGAGATTCATTTTGGATAAGCCAATGAAATGACAGGTTTTCTCATGGACCTCTGCCCAAAGAAAAGTTTTGCAAAATAACAAGAGTTTTCACATTTACCAAACAGACCCTTTATGTGGTTCAAAATTGACTAGGATTTTGAAAGTGATTTTGAAATATAGGTTTTTTCATGCAGAAAATATAAGCGCATCATCAACTTATTTTACAAGTGGTAACAAAGTAATCAAAGTATTAAAGAGTATACCACAAAATATTATGAGTGAAAAACTAAAAATGAGATACATAGATCTCTTTTGCACCAAGTTAAATATTATTGGAAAGCTTTGAATTATGATCTAAAAAGTTGAAATTGATGAGTATAAAATTGATTGACTTAATAGGTATATTATATGACAATATGAGTTGAGAAGAAACGAGGAATAATATACAAAAAATCTTATAGTCTATGGAGATATGGCGTGTTCTTTTTTGTATAACGCATTTTCCTTTAATGTTGTACATCAATCTTAAGACACTAGTGATCACTTCAAATTTCTCCTAGTTAAACCATCAAACATTCAACTTTTATAGTTGAGTTGAATACTCAAATAAATTAAAGATTTGATGTATTCAAGAGACATGTTCAAGGGAAAATGAGGAATTTATTTTTGGAAGTAGAATATGGAGCATACTTCATCTAATTGGCAAAAATTCTCATCCCGCAAACTTCTCTTGCTCTTTATAATATTCATTGTATATTTTTAAACATGAAAAGTCGATTGTTGATAGGTCGTTGTTAGTTGACTCATTGTATTAGTTATAACAATGTGTAGTTGTTGTTGGTTAAAAAAAATTCAAATGATCAGGTTGAGGTAGTATTTGTGATTTTCAAAATAAAAGATTTATTCCATATATTAGGGGAACTTTGTTCTCTTGAGTGAATGAATTATTCAGTTTTCAAATATTCCAAAAGTAGAGTTTTGAAGAAAATAATTATATTGCGAAAGCTTGGTGACGAAATTTTGTTGAAGTTTAAATTGTTTGATTGTGTGGAGACCATTCATCTCACATCAATGGAAAAAGTCTTGGTTAGTTAATATTTTCCAAATTCAAGAAATCTAGATATAGAAGTAACAAGAATTAATGACCACAAGATCTAACTAGAAAAGAAGATGTTATTTGATTATTGACAAGGAGGATCAAATATTAGTTTGACCTAAAGTGAATTAAAATAAAATATCAAATTGAAATATGATCAAGATCAAAACTCAAGATGTCCTTTGTCAAGTTGAAGAGTGATAAAGGACACTATACAAGTAATAATGACTAATTTGTAGAGTTTAGGATCTTTTAATAATTACATGTTTAGAGATGATTTATTTGAGATTTTGGTATTAATTATGTCAGTTGGAATTTGATGCAGACATTAAGTGATTTAAATATATAAATTAACTTAATGAATAACTTGGATTGGTTTAAATAGTTCCTTTATTATTTAAAATCTTATCTTATCTTAGCAGGATTTGATTTTCCTGTCTTATTTTTCACTGAATTAGGATAATGTAAGAAAAACATTGCGTGACGATTGAAATTAGAATATATTATCTTATAAGTAAGAAGACATGTTACTTGTTTTCCTTAGCTTTTGCAAATATAAAAAAATAGTTCGTTATTGCATGGAAGCTTTCTTAATTTCTATCATTCAAATATTTAATTGTTCTTACTGTTCTTCACTTCTCATTTCCTTGAAAGTATTGTTCATTTTTCTTCTATATCTTCTCTATACCTACTTCAAACATATACAAAGTTACATTCTTTAATGGGCCCTCATCAATGAATGAAAAGTAAAGGGCCACTAGCACAGCCTAAGTTTATTGAAATTTTATTTTTGTTTTCTATTATTCATTTTCTACTTTTTTTCATCTCCAAGAAGTTTGGTTCAATATATCATACTTCTTTTAGATAAACAATGACAGACTATGTAGTATAAATCATTTAACAATACACGGTCATGGTGTGATAGGGTTAATTTCTGTGGCAGAACCATAGTTGTTTTAGGTGCAAGAATATCACACAAGTCATGTAAAGATCATACAGTAATTTAATATTAAATGAAATTTACAATATTGCAATGATAGGTTTACTTAAATGTAAATATATTGCTAATTTACATTCATCAATAATAAAGACACTTTTAAATTTCATGTATTTAATAGGGATTAGAAACATCAATTGACTAAATTATAGGCATGCAAAAGATCAGAGTAAGACTATCTAACATTACACACGAAAAAACTTGAGACAATATTATATTATCGTAGCAAGGCATTAAAAGAAATGTCACAAGAATACAACCACACAATGACTTAAGAGTTATCAATTACCTAGTAGCATCATCAGTGCTTAAAGCACACACATAAAGAAGCACATCAAAGGGTTAAAAAAAAAAAAACTCACCATTCCTACAATATACTAAACTGTAACAGGAGAAGAAAAAATTATGGTAGACAACATAACATAATCTGCATCTCCATAGAGTGCTGATATTGAGCACTAACAAGTTCTCTTTCAAGCTGAAGAGAATAATATAGAGCACACCATGAGCAGTAGGAATTGTAATGATTATATATTTAAAAGCGGAATGATCTTGTTAGTCCGGGTTAAGCAAAAATGACTTTACAATCCCAGCATTTTCTGGCTGTGTATTCGCAGCATTTTCTGAATATTTTTTTTCCCTTTTTGAGGCATTTGATTTAATTGTGTTCTTAGATTACATGGCAATCAGTCATCGTCTCTCTTTTTCGTTTTTCGTTTTTTGAAACTAAGAAAGTTGTCAAGCCTGGTGATTATTAAAGTAGCTCAAATCTTGTGGCTGGATCAATCCGATGCTTTCGTCACTGTGATATTTGGTTTTCGTCAGGGTAGAGAACGGATTTGAAAGGTTTAAGAAGAGGAACGTTTTCTGCGCAATTATTTGAGAAAGACTTGAGGAAACCAAAAGTGAAAAGAAGGAAACAACGAATATGTTTGTGTAGTCTATTCACTAAGCTCATGCAAAAAGGATGAAACTTCAAGTAGGAAGCCACTAATTATAGTAACATGATATGTACATATTGTATGACAAATCAAGTTGTACCATTTTTAAATGTTATATTTTATCACAAAGCTATTACTGACACTTGTATTTTTAATGCTCGATTTTTTATATTTTGCATTATATCATGTTTACAATATCAGTGATAGTTTTTTTTTTTAAAAAAAAAAAAAAAAAAAAAACAACAACAAAAAAGGAGTGCTTAGGTAACGGTTAGAAAGAATGCTGAGTGACTTGAAAGACTAATAACATTATGAAATGAGTACGTAACGCAAAAAAAAATAATTAATCAATTAATTAACTGTAAAAAAAGTAGATGATTAGCAATGCTGAATGAACGTATGAATATTGATAAGAAAGATAATGATAATGATTTAAAACACAATTGAGTGATGAATATCCTTCTGTAGAAGCCTTACCTTATCATGCTGGTATCTTGATTCCATTACTACTCTCTTACCTTACCATGTGAAGGTTGGGGTCAGTTTAGTTCTGGTTTCAAATGAATTCCTTAATAAGCCTTCAGAGCATATAAGCTTTAACCTGTACGTCCTTTTTTGAAAAAGGGAATGGGACCAAATTGACATGTTATATACACAGAGAGAGAAGTTATCTCGTGCATTTAAATGCATCATAAGTTACCATGCATTTGACTCAAAATGAATGCTAAATAATCATAATATATATATCTACTTCATCTATTGTATTTAAAATTATTTTTTTTAGTCGCTGACTAATTTTTACCTAAATTGGATGTATCTATAGGCTTTATCTGAAAATGATATAAAATTAACGAAATAAAATAGTTTTCCGTAAATACTAATTTTAAAGCAGTTTTTTAACAGTTAAATTATTTAAGATATAATTTATATATGGATAAATAGTTGTATAAACTATTAATACATTTAAATGCATGTAAATATACGGTAACTTATTGTGTATATAAACGAACATGCATTTGGCCCAAAATGAGTTACATATGATTATAAAATTTACATCTACTCCACTTATTGTATTTAAAATTATCTTTTTATTAGCATACTAATTTTTACAATGACATGTGTATAGGCTCTATTTGAAATGATACAAAATCAATATAATAAAATAACTTGATATAAATGTCAATTTTAAAGTTGTTTTTTCAACATATAAACTACCTAAGATATAATTTATGCATGGTAAATGATTATATAATGTATTAATACATTTAAATGCATGTAGAATTATTTTAAATTATCCTGTGTTTACCTGCATTTAAATTATGGTGCATTTGACTCAAAATAGGTTCTCACGTGATCATAAAAATGTACATCTAGTTCACCTATGATGTTCAAAATTATTTCATTATTAACGTACTAATTTTTACCTAAATTAGATATGCATGCGGGCTTCATCTGAAAATAATATAAAATCACCATGATGGCAAATATATATTTGTTGGTATTGTACAATATGACAACCAACATTACAAATCAAGATTATTTATACAGGAGACAACAAGCTCTTGTTCATACTTAGAGGAGACTAAGCTTCCACCTCTATTTAGACTAAGCTCCCTAGGGTTGAAGAACTCATCCACGAGGGACTCAAACTCACTCTGTAGCCAAGGAAGGCAGCGCGAGTACCAAATGAGCTGACACCTAGTTGGCATATGTTATATACTACATGGGAATGGGAGTATGTGACCTAACAAGAAGCGTGTTAGTCGCATGAATGGGCCTTGATCGAGTGATCCATAACATTGTGTTTGATGCGGCCCACTGGATAGCAGCCCAAAAAAAAAAAAAAAAAATCTCAACAACTGGCATATGCTGCCACGCATCTTATCAACCCATAGTGTCGACAGGCAGCATGTTAGAATTATCTAATGAAGAACATTTGAGGAGCATTTCTCCTTCAAACTGCCAGTAGCATTTATGTCAATGCTGCACAAGATCGCTTGCTGAAACTGGACAAGATATGTGCTTGCATAGGGCAACGGTCTGTCTGTAAATGTTGATGCCAAAAAGTGAAACATCAATCTGCAGTTTACCACCAGTGATGGCTTTATGCGCATCAAATATAAAAATGAACCAGAATAGGATATGATATGATACAAGTCGCCAAAATATTCTATCCACAAGGAGCTACTTACAGCCCCCTTTACAGGCACGCGGATTACTTCAGTTCACATCTACTTGAAAGAGTGAGGTCTAAATGAGTTCCTAAATTAAAAGATGATATGCTAAGTCTTGCGGAGTCATCCCTAAATTAAAGAAGAAATTAATCACTGAACTCAAATGTTGATAACAAATGAAATAACTCCCATACACACCTATACTTTTCTATTCAGAAGATGAAATGATTTTACACCAATGGGTGAAATTGCAATGGGTATAATTTTTTAATACGAAATAATCAACACTAAGGGTATGTCTAGGAAGTGAAAAAAATTTTGGAAGATAAATTTTGTAGTTATATAAAAAAGATTAAAAGGTAAAGTAGTTGTATAGGAAGACGTAAAAAAATAATTAAAAAATAAATAGTTATAGAGAGTAAAAAGTTTTAACTTGACATTTTTTTCTTAATGCCAAACACACTCTTGTATAAGGGCATAAGGATCTTTCAATTCATGCAGGAAATTGCAGCAAAACCTTGCTTTCTTCTTAGGAATGGGATTCTTAAAGCTCAGAAAATTGGGACGTACGCTCAGCAGATTTGATTGATTCCTAAAACTCAGAACACTGGATTACGCAGCAGAAGTGATTTGAGTTGGAAAAGGAATTTATTGTGATGCAGAGAACTTTATCATAGGCGCATAAGGATCACAAAAGTTGAATAATTTGCAGCACTAACAGCTCAGTGCTGATTACTGAACAGCATGTGTGGCACAGACATCCTATGTAGCAGCAAAATTGATAAAATGCATTGCAGTAAAAATCCTGTCCAAATTGAGAAGTTTCCTATCTGATCATTGTGAATCTATGATCTTCTGCCTCTTGGCTGAAGATGATTTGCATCTTTGCCCAACTAGAGCCCATCACAATATCCAAACCGTAATGGAAGTTTTCAGAAATATTCTATTCGCTCATTGGAAAAAAAGATGGAATCTTCAAATCGGAAGCTGGAGGGGAAATTTGCATTTTAGTACCATTTTGGACTTGAAACTCTTGGGAATCTTACTGCGTCTTGCCGTCTTTTGGTAGTGAAAAGTAGCTCATACGGTAAAATGAAATGATAGTGAAGAAATGCAGTCGTGTAAAAAAATACAGATATGAAAATAAAAATACAATAATTAAGTAATTAATATGTTTTACTTTTACATTCTTATCCATCACATTCCATTTGCAGAATATTATGCACTTGTTACTACGCAAATGAATCTTTCATGTTTTTTTTTTTTTTATCAATATTATATCATATTTCATTTCCGACTCATAATAAAATGTATATCATTTGGGAAGATCATAGCTTCTATCACACACATTGAGGCTAATCTTATGCTTCCGGGAGTATATACTTATTTTTTTATTATTTTTTTTCAAAATTTTTTCATGAACTTATTAACCTAAATGTATTTAACGTATGTATCAATTTTTTACCATTTTCGGAAATTTTTATATATTTATTTTGGATTTTTAAAAATTAATGGCATTTTAGTAATTTAAAATTACCTAAAATGCCACTGATTTTCAAAAATAAAAAATTAATATATAAAATACTCTAAAAATGGTAAAAATTTATACATATAGATTAACAATATTGTAAAAAAAATTTAATTAAAAAAAATAGGTGTATGCGCTCGGGTGCTATATGCTCCCGGGAGCATATAGATCGGGGTCCCACACACACACAAAACCAAGTATTCTTATCCTACGTAGAAGATCACTTAACTGCTGTCAACCTGTGTACAGGACCAAATCATCTGCTGAAAATCCCATTTGCAGGGCCGTTTGGTAAATCTTTCTTCTATGAGGATGAAACAATGCGTTAAACCATACGGGGCATATATGCGGAGACTATCAATTTTTTATTTTTTTTAAAAAAATTATACATAATTCTAGCTAACTTTACCGAGTTCCGATTGTATGCACCTAGGTGCATTGAGGCATATAACTTATTTTTTTAATCTTTTAAATTTTTTCATAAAACTGTTGATATAAATATATTTAACATGTGTATCAATTTTTACCATTTTTTAATATGTTAACAAGAATTTTTCTGATGACATAACTTTTTCTTCCCACTCCTAATATCGACATGCAATTTCTTCATACTAGCACTAGCTTACAGCACGTTGCCTCTCAGTAACCTTTGTTGGCTTCCTTAACTTTTAATTCGAGTTGATGGGTTGGGTCGGGTCATTGAATTTTAAGTCTCATATCCAACTCGACTATCTCAACCAATCTTTTAACCTAGCCTACTCTAACTTGATTTAGAAGAGTCAAGTTTAACCAGTTCAACTGTGAACCCAACCCACTTTGACCCCTACAATTTTAATAATGATTGGACATTTTAATTACTATTTAAAAAATTCTAAGGCTTTTTTGCTATATAAATTCGCAAATTTTGTAAGGATTTTGATATCATGCACCTCGCTGCACTTAGCTTCAGTGCATCCGGATGTATTTAACTTATTTTTTTTATTTTTTTTAAATTTTTTTATAAACTTGTTAACCTAAGTGTATTTAACTTATGTATCAATTTTTACCATTTTTAAAAAATTTTAGATATTTATTTCGGATTTTTAAAAAACAGTAACATTTTAGTAATTTAAAATTACCTAAAATACTACTGATTTTCAAAAATAAAAAATAAATATTTAAAATACTCCAAAAATGGTAAAAATTTATACACATAGATTAACAATATTGTAAAAAAAAATTTTTAAAACAGGTGTATACGCCCGGGTGTTACATGCTCCCGGGAGCATACGATTGGGGTCCACACACACAGAAGACCAACTATTCTTATCCTATGCAGAAGATCACTTAACTGCTGTCAACCTGCTGAAAATCCCATTTGCGGGGCCATTTGGTAAATCTTTCTTCTGTGGCGATGAAACAATGCGTTAAACCGTAGGGGGCATATATGCGGAGACTATCAATTTTTTATTTTTTTAAAAAAATTTATACATAATTCTAGCTAACTTTGTCGAGTTACGGTTGTATGCACTCGAGTGCATTGAGACATATGACTTATTTTTTTAATCTTTTAAGTTTTTTCATGAAACTGTTAATATAAATGTATTTAACATGTGTATCAATTTTTACTATTTTTGAAGACTATTAGATTTTTAAAAATTTTTAAACATTAATGTCATTTTTAGTAATTTAAAATTACAAAAATATCACTAATTTTTAAAAATTCTAAAAAAAATCTAGAAATCTCTAATGGTTGTAAAAATTGATACATTTATTAAATAAAGTTAAATTAACAGTTTTGTAAAAAAAAATTAAAAATGGCTGTAGACTCAGCTTTATTAGGATGGATTTCTATATTTTTTAAATTGATTAATTTTCTATATATGATATTTTGAATTTTTAAAATAAAAATGAATTTCTCATACTCCAATGCATGAGAAAATGAGAAACTGAATTTTGTAATTTTAAAAAATTCAAAAAAGTGCAGAAAATTCAAAAAAATAAAATAAAATTTAGAAACGAAAAAACGGATAAAAACTTATTATGAACGCAAAGGATATGCTCCCGTCTTCTTCTATGCATTTTTGCTGCCAAATAATGATAGCCCACTTCCCATCAAACATAATCCCTCGGATTCTGCAGCCGCCGATGGCTTTTTCGCTTTTTGCGCCTTTGCGTTTTCCGTTTCCTTTTCTGTATTTAATCCAGCACGACGTCACTTTTTTTTTTTATTTCTTTTTCTTTTTTCCTTGTTCTCCATTACTTCCTTGTAATTTGTGAATGGCTTTGAATCCGACGGATTAGACGGCGGTGTTGGAAAAAAAAGGAGCGGGGGAGAAATAAAGCTAAATTAGAGTAAAGAAGCTTTTTGAATTAAATTGTCATTTATTGCCATTCAACCAGTCAAGACCTACATTAGAGGGTGAGGACATGGGAATTTGCGTGCTCGTGATCAGCACTTGGATTTTTGTAATGATTGTAGCTGCGAATTTTTGTTCGGACGTTGGAAAGCTACGGCAATTTTACTTGCTTTGCCACCATTGCTACTTGCTTCTTGCTAAACCGCTATGTTGCTTGCTACAGATCAATTTCTGGCTATCTTATCCTACCCTATTACTTATACTTACTTACTTGGAAAAGAAGATTATTTCATTAAATAATAATAATAATAATAATAAAACCATAGAAGTTGATAGCTTTATGTACTTGTTGATGCATATGTATACGTACGTGGGTAATTAATGAGGCATGCGGGTAGCTAGATAGCCAGAACGCGTCCTTTTAGCTTTTTGAAAGCACCCATGACCCAAGTCCAAGAGAGAGGACTGTAGATGGATAAGTTAGGGCCTTCAAAGTAGTTCAAAGCAGGGCAGCAAAGCAAGTCTTGGATCACTCACCCCACTCCACTTACCCACGCATGCGCTGAAATCAAAGCAGATTTTGTTTTGTTCCGTTCTATATATCAGCTTTGCCGACGAACCGAACCGAACCGAACCGCACTTTTACGCGTGCGCGTTTGCCTCTTCCGCTTCCTGACGCTGCTGACTCCTCATTGCTTTGGTCTCCCAGCTCCGTCATAAATTCTCATTTCCCGTCTTTTTTATCACCCTCTCGTTTCCTGTTTAGCATTCGTTAAAAAGAATTTCACTGCCTTCTGGTCCTTTTTGATACGCTTTAACATTTTAACAACTTAGTTACTCTATTTTTCATCAATACTTCTATATTTTATTTTTTATATATGTACTTTACTTATTTTAAATTTATTATCATTATTTATAATCGCTAACTCTACTACATCATTTTCACCTTAGGAAAAAAAAATTTCCCTTAGTTTTTTCCTCACATTTTTTTAAAAACTGATTTCCAGGTACATGCGTTTTCTTAAAGTAGCATATCAATCTTCACATAGTGTTTAGTATGAGGTAGAATAATGGGACTATTTTCGTGGAATTTTTTTTAAAAAAATTAGAAAGCAACACAACAGCAGTAATAATTATTAGTAAAAAATAAATAAATAGTACTTGTATGAAAAATAATTGAAATATAAAAAGAATAATTAAAAAGTTAAATAATTAAATAGTTAAAATAACAAATCATATCAAAAGATGAGTAGAAAAGAATAAAATAGTTAAGTAGTTAAGATGATAAATCATATCAAAAGATGAGTAGAAAAGAATAAAATAATTAAGTAGTTAAGATGACAAATCATATCAAAAGATGAGTAGAAAAGAATATAATTTTTTTTTTTACTTTTTACCAAAAAATACTCAACGTAATCAAATTATTTTCTCTTTTGTAATATTTCTATTTTTCATATCTTCTACTTCTTTATTTTATTTGCTTTACACCAAATTATCGACATTATTTTTTATTTGCAGGCGTTCATCGTTTAAAACGTGTGAGGATGGATTTGGAAGAAGCGGCATCTGTCACTGTCACTTTCTCCATCAGCAATTAGCAATTTGGTTGGGTTGGGTGCAAGCTTATCAATTGGGTGGAGGAGAGGCAGGGTCCTCTTGAAACGTGGATGCCTAGTATAACATGAATACGGCCCCTTGATTATGTTGATGATGATGAACATGGTTTTTCTTCCTAATCCTATTGATCGTGTTGATGATGACGATTGTCAAAATGGGAACCTTTGCAAGTGGATGGTATATTCGTAACATATACATATAGAATTGCTCTAGTGTTAGCTATTGGTCTCCCACTGATGAAAGATGACATGCACTGAAGAGTTCTTTCGGGGGAGGCAATGATGATGATCCTGCTTTGAGTTTGGATGAACTGAAAATTTAAGGAAAAAATATACAATTTGGTAAAAAGGGAAGCTGTTGGCAGGACTAGCTGCAGTTGGCATCGATACCTTTCTTGGCCATTCATCCTTCGTTCCCTTGTACCAATGCAAAAAGGAAAATAAATAGAAAAAAAAAGGAGGGTTAAGAAAGTAGAAATTTGAACTAGCACCAACAATAAACTGGGATATTCTGTCCCACATGAGATATGGCTGACATTTCCTTGTTGCAACTGAAGGCCAGCCAAAAACTGAATTTCAAAGTGGGTTGCTTGAGAAGAAACTATTGGAATGGTTGAAAAGAGTAATTAGAATGGGAAGAGAAATAGAAATCAAAAAGCTATTGATGATTGCTGCCCTCATGGATAAAGTCACAATTATGAAACCATTCAAAAAAATATGCATTGATGGTTCAGGTGGTGCCATCATCTGAACATAATGGAAGCTAAAACTAATGCTAAAGTGTGTATGTATTCATAAAAAATGGATGACAGGGATGATGATCATGTTGATGATAAAGTAATTAAGCCTATTTATGGTCCACACAAAAGGCAGAATTTTGGGCTTCTAATTTTAATTTTTAGTAAGAAAGTAGCAGGTGGTGCTTTCAGTCCATTGAGTCTGTAATTGAGACAAGAAAATGGCCCAAATCATGATGCCATGGAAGAAAGGACCCCCTTCCTGGCAAGTAAATTATAAGCATAAAAATTAGTAGTACAATGAATGAAATGCTTTCAAATATACTAATCACTAATTCCCTCAAATTAATGTATGTTTTAACGCCCCCTGCCCAAAATCTCACCATTCTCCAGTCTATATATGAAAAGGGTTGTGGATGAGAAGCCGATGATTGAGATATCCAGATGGTGATTGATGCAATCCACCATGAACGACCTCGGTGGGAAATGCCCTAGAATCTGCCAAGTGGGACTTAGTCTAGCTTTGAATAATTAGGTGTTAAGAAGATGTGAAAGATGGGACCCCTGAGAATTGGATATTCTCCAATGGTTCCTATCATGGAATGACTTGGAGAAATAAATGGATGCTCCTATTCTTGTGAGGTGCATGTCATGCTGGTTGGAGTTGGATGATGGAAATTAATTCATCATGGGCCTAACAAACAGTTGTCACCATTAATGCTGATTCATGCGCATGATCATTTATCTATCTATCTGAAAAGATATATGAAAAGGGACTTTGATTAATTCTTCCAAAGATAAAGATGACTGATAAATGCTACGATCAAAAAATTTTTGATGACCCATGAATATTAATGTGCACTTCCAACGCACCCAAGTTGGTCACGACCAAGGCCAGGTGCCTCGTGAGGTTGTGTAGTCGACCCCTTGTAGGTTAAAAAATTACAGTGAGAGCTTGGTCTTCCGTAAGAATAAGATGGTAACTTGTTTTCTCTCCTAAAGATAAAATAAATAAACTTGATTACAATATCAAATATCCGATTATATGGATACTAGTAGTTTTTTTTTTTTTTTTTTTTTTTTTTTAAAAGTCCACTTTCAACCCAAGAGGTTATTTTTATTTCTTGTACGGCATAGCGCGGCTACTAAAGCTGGGCCTAAAAGATTATGGAGACCCTTTTAAGACAACCCAACCCAACTTCTAGAATTCCGTTTGCTTGCCAAGCAGAGGGTTTTACATAAAAAGTCGGTCAAATTCTCTAAATTACAAAGTACAAGAAAATTTATGTATATTTTTGTTACCCTTTTGCTCGTGTCTTTAATATGTCTATGTTTTATTTTCTCATCAATTTAAAACCTTTATGTTTTTCCTTTTATCTTATTATTTCAAGAACTCTAAATTAATTTATTAATATTTTGAATTATGCAAAAATGTATTTCAAAAGGTAATGATGAAAAGTTCTCTTTATATTAGAAAAGAGGAAGTAATTAATTTTCAAAAATATAATGTAAAGATAACTTTTCTAACAAAGTTTGGTAAAATTACTCTCAAATGTTTATTATATTTTATAATACATATTGAAAAATATTAAATTCGAGACCCCATTTTATAGGCATGCAAATTGAGTTGGGTTAACCAATGACCCGTTCTCGAGGAAACTCGCTTTTAACCGGGTAGGATAGGACAGGACTAATGTTTTTGTTGACTTCGTATGGGTGGGTTGAGAAACTTAATTTTGAATTCCAAAATTAGGTCAAGGCTTGTCAACCATATACTAACAGGAATCTATGCACGGTATTAGAATTAATGACTACTTCGTAAAATAATTAAATAATTTGTTCTTGGAAGTGGTACGGCCTAGCCCAACCTGATATCATCTTGACCCGTTCATTTTCTTTATCTTAATAATAGCTAAGTTTTACAATTTTTTATATTAATCCAGGTCATAAAAATACTTCGTCTTGATAGATATTTAATTATATGAAAATAAATTATTATTGAATATTTGTATAAACTACAAATCTTATATGCTTACAAAATAAGATTATAAAATAATTAAATGAACTAATATATAATAAATTTGACTTTTTAATTTATTGTTGTAGAAAGTTAAAATTTGATTGCTAATATTTTCTTTAAAAAGCTGTCTCTTAGCAAAGCTTTGACTTTTTTATTGAAAATTATCACAACAAAGTAACTAATATTACAATTAAGTATATTCATAACACTCACAATATGGAGAGAATTTTTTATAAACTCCCTATACTATGTAACATTCGAATAGAACCCCCACATTAGAGGAAATTGTGAAACCTCTACAAACTCAGAGAGGACAATTAAAATAACCCACACCAAGGTGCAGGGTGTGTTTCAAACCTATGCACAGTCGCCAATAAAGCCATGAATTTACCACGACAAGGCCACCCAGCAAAATAATTTGGGGCATGTTTGGTAACAACTAAAACTTTTTACTTTTAATAATTATTTTATTTTTAATTTTCGACATCTTTTTATACAACTAACCTACTTTTCAATTATTTCTGCACAATTACTCATACAAATAAATATTATTTATTTTTTGATGAAACTAATTATTTATTTTAATTTTTTTCTTTGTACTTCTTATCATTACTCTATCATATTACATTGTTTTCTACCCTTTCAAAAACATTTACATCAGAAACTAAAAACTTTTCATCTAGAAATTTTATTACTTGACATACCCATTAATTTCAAATAGGTTAAGGAACTTGTGTATTTTCCAAAGCTAACAAGTCCCATACAAGTATTTTTCTGATGACTGGACTTTTGCTTCCCATTCCCAATATCAACACGCAATTTCCTCATTCTAGCACTAGCTTACAGCGCATCGCCTCCCGTTAACCTTTGTTGGCTTCCTAAACTTTTAATTTGAGTTGATAGGTTGGGTTGGGTCATTGAATTTTAGTTCTCATATCCAACTCGACTGTCTCAACCAATCTTTTAACCTAGCCTACTCTAACTTGATTTAGAAGAGTCAAGTTTAACCAGTTCAACTGTGAACCCAACCCACTTTGACCCCAACAATTTTAATAATGATCGGACATTTTAATTACTATTTAAAAAATTCTAAGGCTTTTTTGCTCTATAAATTTGCAAATTTTGTAAGGATTTTAATATCATGCACTTAGCTTCAGTGCACCCGGGTGTATTTAACCTTTTTTATATTTTTTTGAATTATAAGATTGCAAATTTAAATGTATTTAACATATGCATTAATTTTTACTATTTTTTGAGTTTTTTATATTTTTTTAAATATGTAATATTTTTAAAAATTACTTTATGGGATTTGCAAGCCGCGTGGGGTCGCCTGAATCTTTCTTGAATATGTGTACACAAATAATCCCGACAAATTCATCGTCTTCAGCTTCAATATCCCATGAATTGCAGTTTGGATGTTACAACATTGCAACAAGGCTGATGAAATCAAATGATGAAAAAAGGCTGTAAACCTTATCTCTAGCAGTGCAAGTTAGGCCGTGTGCGCTCTCTCTGTCTTCTTCTATCATCATCAACAATTTAAAACACTGCTGCTGCCAAATTAATCAATGAAAGCTTTGATGGTACCATCAACATCAATTATAAGTGTACGCCCTACAAGACTCCAAATATATCCATATAATATCAAATATTTAAAATTTATTCCCGCATTAAAATTTTCATCAAGAAATTGTATTGATGCTTTGTTCTTGTACAATGACGAGTTTCGTTATGCAAATTAAATAATATTGGGAAAAGGTAGGGAAAAAAAGAGCCCTAATTATTTCACATGGATTTGAAATAAAGTCATTTTACACCGGTCTAAAACATATATTTTTTTCGATTTTTCTTTAAAATTGTCACTCTAGTTATATTTAATCTATAAATTAATTTTTACTAATTTTGAATATGCGTATATATTTATTTTAAATTTTTAAACGCATGGATATTTTTGTCATATTAAATTGTTAAAACATGACTGAAATACTCATATATCTAAAAATCTAAAATAAATATATATACATCTTCAAAATTAGTAAAAATTAGCTTCTAAATTAAACATAACTAAATTACCCATTTTGAAAAAGAAAATTTGGACTGGTCTGAAATGAATTCAAGACCGTCCGAAATGATCATTTTGCCCGGGGGGAAAAAAAAGGCGCAAGCGAAAGTTTTAAAAAAAAAAAAAAAAAAAAAGCAGTGCCGCAGGGAGCGTCCAATGACCAAGACGGCAAGACCATATGGCCCAGGCTGCATCAAAGCTGGAGCGATTCCCGTCCAACCTTCCCAACGTCTTTGCCGATTTCTATCCAACCTCGTAGACAAACTACTTTAACCTATAACTTTGTATTTCATTACAAAAATACGATCGCCCCAAGATTAATCACCATGCTAATTTGTAAAAAAAAATTTTACATATTTTAAAATTTTTAAAATAATATATATATGGCCACCATGTCTATGAAAAAAGTGGAGAAAAATCGAGTAGCTGTAATCGTCCAATGCACGGGCCGCAGTGAATCAAAGCACTTTATAAAATAATAATAATAATAAACTTTTTAAGAATGTCCATCACAATAAAGAGAAATATGTTTGTAAGGTAGATATGTTGCGCCTATTAAAGGAAATTCTATGGACTCATTAATTAATTAATTATGCTTGGTTGGTATCATATCTAGAAGATTATCTACTTCACTAAGTAGTTTATCAATTCTCCAAGTTAATTTTCCTCCACAAAGTAATTACATATTGTGATAGCAATTAAAGGAGGGAGGAATAGAGGAGGGTTTTTAAACAACGTTAAGAAATAGGCTTTTGGTAATTAAAAACACGATTAATTTGAGAAGATATAGGGGAGGAAAGCCGACAAGGCAAGAGAGGCTGCAGTGGACTGATGGGGGCGGAGGTGGCCATGGCGCAGTATTTTCTACCACTAACAGACCCGAGTCAAAGCGGCGTTGATTGAATGTGGTTTTTGGAAGTTTGGCTGTCCACTGACATACATATATAAGTCAGAAAAACCATCTCTCTCAGCCTCAACGGAACAAGGCAGGAAAAGCTTTTTGGAGGAGGCTTGTATCTTATCGAATCCCAGATGGGAGGGCAGATGGGTCCCACGCTCACCCCCACTCCCCCCATTGAAATTTGAAAGATTCCTTGCCCCTCACTTGAAGCTTACCCGTATTTTCCAATATTCAAGATTCCAAGATCCCCCTCCTTAATTCCCTTGGTATCGGGACCCACCTTAATTCCATGATGATGGCTAAAACACACACTAGCTTTTTCACCCCACTCCCTCTCCGTGTAAGAATATATATATGGCTTTCCTCGTTATAGCGCACTAGCTTCCAAAATTTATAATACTAGCATCATCCTCCTCCATTTTGACATAAATAATCTCAATTCTTCCTTTTGTTGAAAAAAATAAAAAGGGAGGAATGCATCAGCCATCCATGTGGCCCATCTCCACCAGCTCTCAAGGAAAGTTGAATTTGACTCTTTCGGCACTTGGTCCCTCCACCTTCAATCAGTCTGTGGCTTAAAAAAAAAATTTCTTAGCTAGCTAGCTAGGCTCCCAACAACATTTTGAATAGTTAGAATGAAAAGTGATTAAAATATAAAAATAAAGTTGAAAAAATAATATAATTTAATTGTAAAATTAGTCGTTAGAAAATATGTTTACCATGTCATACCATCTCATTCTACTTCAAATGTCTCCTTGGTTAAATCATTTGCTTTTTTTAATGACACTAAAAATTATTTCCATGAAAGTTTTAGGTCTAATGATTATTCAAAGAACTTTTAATAAAATGGTATCAATCAAACATAAATATAATCCACAATATTGAAATTAAACTGCAAAAATAAAAATAATTATAGTAGTTTGGTCAATACAAAACTTATTTCACTATCAAAACTCAAGACTTAAATTCTACTAGTCAACTTCAATGCATGAGTTACAGTGATGCTACTAATTCAATTGTCTTTTAAATTAATATTAAACTTCGAGTGGGCTTGTGAAATAGTTAACACATTGATTCACTCATTTCTTTGTTTGATCATTACTAATATCAAAGTAATACAAAACAAAACTTAAAATAAAAGGCAAACCAATTTAACATATTTGCATGAGTAGCAACTCTTCAGGGATCAGCAACTTCAACCTTGTACTTAAATCTTCAATGGAAGCAATTTCATAACGGAGCACTTAGCGTTTTTCATTCTTGCACTTAGACATCTCTTTTAATGCCTTCTAGCTATCCATCAAGGGTCTCTTCTTGTCACAATCCCTCTTAAAATGTGGCCTTAGAGACGGGAGAAAAAGATTTCATACTTATTAAACTTATTCAAAGCTGAAATTTCTAGTGTTTTAGAGTTTATATAATAAAACATAGATGCCCTCTTTTCCTTTCCACATGTTTTCATTAGCAACGCGTGGGAAGGTTTTTTTTATGAGGCGTCTATTTATTTTTATAGATAAGATGATTTAAAATTCAAATAAGAAACAGTAGCACCCATTTTTGGGGGATTATGATTTCATACCACCAGCCGTAGTTTTTATGTAGACAACCTGTAACTTTTCATATTTTCGAAAGTATACTCTTTTTTTTTTATGGAAAAAAGTACACTTTTAAAAAATCAAACGTTTTGAAAACGCATAAGCAAGTTGTCTCACAAATATATTAATCATCCCTCCTGATCAGCAGGCATTGCTAATAGGATGGAAAAAAAAAAAAAAAAAGGTTGCTAAGAAAAGTACTTATCAAATCCATCTTTATATCCCATAGAATCACGGCATCACCTGATCAGTTGCATCCAATTCCAAACATATCCTTTCCGATGAAGCACAACAGAATTAATATACCTTGCTTGATTACTGTAACTATCTTCTCTCAAAGATGTAATGGATGAAGAAAATCACATGTAGGAATGGTCCTCGAAGCTGCGGTGGGCATGCACCTTCAAGCTAGCTAGAACCTGTCAGTTTTGAGAGGTCTATTCAATTACTGGGTTCCATCGCTCGCCAAAGCTCTCTCCATCGAAAGACAGGCCTACCTCTCCGGACATTCACATCATTCATCTAATGCAACTAGTTGTTGGTAGGGGTGCAACTTGAGGCTGGATGAGCCCGAACCTGACCCGCCGAACCCGATTTTGGGCAATGTTGAGACTTGATTTTTCATGTCCTGAGCTGGAAAACCCGAATCCGATTTTCCGTTTTATATTTATTATAAAATATATTATATGCATACTATTTAAAAAATATTTCTTTAGATTCTTCATATTTTATGTTATTATACCTATATTAGAATACATATTTAGCATATTGTAATTTTATTGTAAATAAAGTATATTATTTCATTTATATTTATCTTTTATTTTTATCATTCATTATTACACTTATTAATTTTTTTCTTTACGTTAAATTTTTTTTAGAAATATTCTTTACATTACTATTTTTAAAAAATATATAGTTTGATTATATATTATTATGTTTATCTACGTAATTTGTTATTATTATTTATTCATATGAAATTCTAAACTTATCATTTTTAAATTAAATGTAAATTCATCAACATAAATTCCAACTCGAAACTCAGTCCGAATCCGATTTTCAAAAATAGGCTTAGGGTTTAGGTTTTATAAATAGGCCTAGGATTAGGGTTGATATTTTATAAATAAGATTAGGATTAGGATTAAGATGAAACCCTGGTATGTAACATTGGGGGTCTATGCAATTCCGAAGTGGGTGGAACTGATCCAATCGCAACTGAACTAGTGAAGAGAGGATGGCACAGCGATGGCATTATTTCCCCACCGCATCCCATGCGCGACTCGTCGTGCTCATTAATGGCTGTCACATGTTCACGCGACGTGCGTGCCACCAACTCATGGATGATGCAACTCGTCTGCCTTTTTCTTATCTTGCGGGCTTGCCAGGGCAGTTACTGTTTTTTTTTTTTTTTTTTTAAATAATTTTAAATCTGATTTGGATGTAGACAGCATTCGAAATGAAGAGGCCCACCTGCCTGCCTGTTATACATCCATAGGTCGCCTCCTATTTATTTCAGCAATTCACTCGGTATTCGGTAAGC
The DNA here is from genome assembly GCA_035584095.1 of Annona squamosa. Lineage (NCBI taxonomy): Eukaryota > Viridiplantae > Streptophyta > Magnoliopsida > Magnoliales > Annonaceae > Annona > Annona squamosa. The sequence goes on from JAXCLR010000073.1 coordinate 5,110,712, forward strand.
ATATATGTTCTGGGCAGACAGAGAGATTTGAGTTGTGGCAGGCATTTTGATTTCAATCCAATCCCAACTTCAACTTCTATTTTATTTTAGAATTTCAATTTAATTTCAACCGAGGCCGTTTCTTAGCCAGCTTAAGTGGGAAAGTAGTTTCCCACGTATACTTTCCAATTCTATTTTTTTAATCGGCTTCCACTCTTCATTTTACCTCGTAACTATTTAACTAACCTACTTTTTCCATTTTACTCCTATATTTCAATTATTTTATTACACAACTATTTTATTTATTTTTACTTTAACCTTATCATATCATATCATCATTACACTTTTCAAAAATATTCTCATTCTCACTTTCTCAATTCCCTCTCTACCCTCATCACAAAACAACCCTTAGTTATACGTATAATCCACTTAAGGTCAATTTGTTGTGAGAGGATGAAGAATGTCCAGAGAGCATTGGATAGCTGCTTGGAAGCAACTTTAAATTATTGGCTGCATGGTGATTGAAGTTCTTAAAGTTAAAGTAAGGAAAACTGGGGCAGGTCTTGATAGGGTAGTGTATGTGTTGACACCCCACCCGGGGCTCAAAGATGGATAAATTAAAATGGATTCCAAGCCCAAGTAAATTCAAGACAAAAAA
>JAXCLR010000073.1:5115273-5128088 GCA_035584095.1 Annona squamosa
TTAGGACCACAGTAACACTGATAGAGAACAAAGACGAAAGTCCCTTCCAAACTTGCTGATATATTTGTGTGTGTTGAAAGGAGGTAGAAATGTTAGGACCACAGTAACACTGATAGAGAACAAAGACGAAAGTCCCTTCCAAACTTGCTGATATATTTGTGTGTGTTGATGGAGACCTTTGTTTCCGCGTGCATTTGATAATTTTGGGGATTCCTGATACTTCTTGCGCATGCTCCCCAAAGTTGTGGGCACCATTCATCTATGCCAGGTTCAACAGTAAGTAAGCTCTGCAAGGCTCTCGTACAAGATGATGGCTTATGATTGCCCAGGGCTGAACGATTGCATGGTAAGAAAAGAAAATTAAAAAATAAATAATATTGCATTGAGGATAATAATCCTATATCTCGTTTATTACTTCACTACTAAGTAATAATCTTGTACATCTTATATTTTTTCATTTTTTTAATTTTTATGTGAACTCACGTGTATTTATATTCATGCGTAATTTATTAAGTAAAAAAACCCTAGCATCCGTCTACATATGCGCTTATGCGTTCTTCTGTTACAATAGTTTGTACAGTCGTTCATCTAAATGGAAAGCATATCTTAAACAATTTAGATGTTGAATTCACGTATTTGAAATTAATATATAAATCAAACTATTATATTACCTTGAGTTTACATTATATATATAGGTCCCAAAACTGGTCACTTGAAGGAAATCTGGTGGACTAGTTAAATGATTTGAAGTAGAGTATATATATAGCAGTTGTAAGTGAAATATACATGATTTGAAGTTTGGTAGAGATACTATTCTTGTTTATCTCTCTTTGTAATAGACCTCAATCAAGAGGCTTGTCATCCAGTGTTGCTGACTTCTATCAAGTGCATTGTTATCTAATCATCCAAAAAATGGAACAGGTTGTCTGCGATTGTTTATGAAAGAAATTCATTGATGATGCGATGCTCCATCTGGTACTCTACTGGATTGTCATGTGCAGAAATTAAGGGGAAGTTTGGTACTGTGAAATTTTGTGAGATTATGAGATGGGTAGGAAGTGGAAATTAAAGGAACTATTTCGAGAAATGTATGATTAATATAAAATAATAATGATTAAGTTAGAATAAATAGAGTTGTTGGAGGGTATTTTATAAGAAAAATAATTAGAATATAAAAGTAAAGTTGAAAAATTAGGATCGTTAAATGAATTAATTATTGAGTTTGAAAACCGTTCTTCCACCCCACCCTGCATGCTGCTTACCAAATGTCCTTCGAAAATTTCAGATCATGGAAATACGGTGATAGATTGCTTCAATATTCTTTGGTGGGCATCTGGTCATGATAAGAGGTTTAGACTCTTTCAATCATCAATTTATACCTTAAAGATCGAGGCAGATCGTGGCCCATCAATCAACGGTTCCAAGCAGTGAGACTGAAAGAGAACTGAGAAAGAACTGTTTTTAGTCATTTTGGGACTTCTCATACGTCAGCCTATAAATGAAAGGGAGGGAAAGTGGGGACGAGACGAAAAAAGAAAGCTTGTTAAGCTCCTGCTTTTTCGTCAGGCCGGCTAGCGTCTGGTGAGTAAACGGAACTTCCGAATTTTTGTGTATCTAAAATACCAATATATTTTTGGGTGATTTACAAATACACAATATAATTTGACTATAATTATGAATATATTCACATAATTTGAAAAATTGCAAATAACTTTTACGAAATTGACCATAATTACAAATATGCTTACATCATTATAGCACCGTTACTATACCGTCACGGGGTGGATATATTTATAATTTTTAAAATTAAGTAGATATATTTAGTTTTTACAAATATACATACATATTTTGTATATCTTTACAAATATATCCACACTATGAGGGTGCAACATTGGTATCATAATGGCAATGGCACATTTGCAATTATAGTCAAACTATGTAAGACTTATTTGTAATTTTTGAAATTATGTGGATATATTTGCAATTATGGTCAAACTATGTAGGAGTTATTTGCACTTTCCGAAATTATATAAATATATTTGTGACTATAGTTAAACTATATAAGTATATTTGCAAATTAACCCATTTTGTTTATTGGAATAAATAATTCATAAGAAAGATTACTAAGGAAGGGTTAGATTTGTTTATTTGTTTTGTGTTAATTTCAAATATGATCATAGATTATAAAAATATGATCATATTTATAAATACAACCACACACTTGTAAAAATCTCACAAATTGTTACATATTTTGCCCACGATTCTAAATGCGACAAGCTTATTAAATTTTGTTAGATAACATGATAAATTTTTTAAAAAGACAAATTTGCCCTCACCATTTCTTTTAAAAGTGTTACTATGCACACGTAGAAGAGGTTGAGCTTGCTTTTATTTTAGGTTTTTTACATCATCTTGTTGAATTTTTAATAATATCTAATTAAAGTAGTCTTTTATTTTTACCAAAGGTAATTTTGCGACAACTTCGCATTACTTTTAATTTCGTAAAAGGTTAATTTTGTAGTCATTTATGACATTTTTATAAATATATGGTCATATCTACAAATAAGGGTAAATGTATAAGTTAGGGTCATATTTAAGCCTTTCACTTTTCGATACTTAGAATCGAGATATATTTTTTCAATGTTATTTTATGCTTAATTTATTGTTTTTAACCTTATTTATTTGACGAGTAACCTCATGATTCTATATATTATTGTCATTATTTTTTCATTATGTTTGATTCAACGACAGCCTCCCTTTATACAAATCAAGCCTTTAATATTGGTGGGCATCGAGATTAATTACTTCAGATCTATACAAATAATGATTTAGATATAAGTCAATCATCAAATTTATCTTTATATATATATATATTTTTTTTATAAAAGGAATAACTTTACCCCGACCCCCCCTCATTCCGAAAAAGATTCGGGATAGAGTAATCCGTAAAATTCATTGCAAAATAATTGTCAGCACAAATTTTCTGAACAATAGGATGTGGGGGGTTTCCCCACCAGGACAAACAATCCAAATCAGAAATAGAAATCAGGTCTGCGACAGCATGCGCAACCGTGTTCCCCTTGAGACATGGTGTACGGAGAGATAATCATTGGCTTTTAGCATTGTTCTAATCTCTGAGATAAAGTGGCCCGCTGGTGAGAGAATTTGGCAATCATTGGTCAGGTATGTGCATAGAAGAAGCGAATTAGACTCAATCAGGACTCTGGGGAAGTTGAGATGAGTAGCCCACAGAATACCAAGGTGAAACGCGTTTTCTTCCCACAATAGAGGTTCCCCCCGCCCTTCTGTTTCCATCCTCGAGTAGCAATAAATTGTCCACGAAAATTCCTGATCACTGCCGCGAGGCCCAAGGTTCCCCGATCCGCATATATATTTTATGACGATGAAAACTTAGGTACCTAGCATGTAAGTGCGCAAGACTGAGCAAATGAGATGCTCTGTTTCTTGGATGGGTGCTTGTTTGGGACGGAGGGAGAGGACAAAGGGAAATGGACAGGGTGAGGGGGAGTACGGTTAGTACATACGGATGCAAGAGAAAATGACGTAGGCGAGGCACGCCTTGGATGAGGCAGAGGCAATGGCAGAGGAAACAGGGCAGCCAGGCCCTCATTCTTCGCCAGCGCCTGATTCGCATGTTTGTCTCGTGCCATGCCATGCCATGCATATATCTCATTAGAAAATGATGGCTGCAGACTCCCTCATTCTCACATGTGCCACTGCCACATTCTTTTTCTTTTTCTTTTTTCCGATTTCTGATTGTAGTGGGCCCCGAAATGCATGGGTGGTACCGCATGCAGCTTATGACCATTTTTTTAATATTATTATTGCAGAGTTAATATATTGATCTTACTCATGGAAATGGGGGTGCAAAGCATTTACTATATATAACTAATCAATTGATGAGAAGAAAACAGAAGAAATTAAGAGCTGTAGCTAGCGTTGACAGCAGCCTGTCTTTCTCGTTACCACGCGCCTACGTTGGAATTCTAATTCGTCTCCTTCTATTTGCTGGTATTCGTGGGGAAGAATAAAATCTCTCTTCGTCTTTTGACTGAAGCTTGTTGGATGTCGATATAAAATGAAATAAAACATTGATGAACATACAACGGAAGAGGGATTCTGTAAATTTGTTTCTGACGAGGCCTCCATATCTGTCGGCTTCCATGGACGCATGCGGCCAAGGCTTGAAAAAGCCACACTGCAACTCTAGCAAAACAATGTCGGCCTTGGAGTAGAACGCGGCTGCTTTGCTCACACACACATTTCTTCTTGGATACTTTCACACCATAGCAAATGCACACATTTCTTCTTGTATACTTTCACACCATAGCAAATGTAGTTGAATGTTGTGAACTTGGCTCACGACAATTAGTTTTTTTTGTTTTTTGATGATTATATTTACATACATCTCAACACATATTATATTGTAGTTCTAAGACATTCTTACAAATATGAAAATATATAACTCCTCCAAAGAAATATGAAGACACAGCTCCACTAAAGAATTAGGAAGACGCAGCTTCCACCCATTCAAACGGAGACAATAACTTCCACTCCACCCCAAAGGGAGACCACGACTCCTACACCATATTATATTAGGACAATCAGTTTTACGTCTGCGCATATTTGTCCGTGGTACAGGGTTTAATCCCTATTGTGAGGGTTGTCTCCTTCAATACTGATGTAATAAAAAAAAATGTAGTTGAATGTAGCTGATTTGTTTATCTTTACACAAGATATTTTTTACTGTATTAAATATTTTTTTATTATTAACACTTGATTATTAATTACAAATACTTATCTGCTTAGAAGGGTGAGATTTAATATACTGTTAAAATTTAGTGGCAAATAATGATAAAATTTAGCTGCAAAATGATATATGACTTTTTTATTACATTGGATTACAATGGACACCAAGCAGCTGTATTTGATACCAAACGTAATCAAATTAAAATTTTGCCAAGAGCATATGAAAATTTTCCTCAGTGGTATACTACGTCTGCTAGGTGGCTAGCTACAGCTACAGTGAATTCGGGAATTTAAAGATGTGGACCCTTTAGGCTTCCTTTTGCAAGGCTCAATGTTCTCCCGTACATCCGAATTTTGGTGAATAGTGGAAATGAATCATATTTTTTTCCAAACAAAAGTCATGAGATTCTATTGAGAAGATATTTTTCGCTCATGTCCCATCTCTATATGATGTAGCATACCACAATAATTTTGGAAACTTTCTTAAAGTGGGCCCTTTGAGTATAACATCCATCCTATCATAACATATGGAACCCCAAGAGATGAACCCCAAGAGACTACAGATTGGTTAATATATGTGATCACATCCAGAAAATATATAATAATCCAGTGTGGTATTGGTGTTGTTTACTGTCAATTAAATCCATTTTGACGTCATAAATAAATGAAGGCATATGAATGATATAAGTAGTTTAAAATAAAATAAATATACAGTGAGATATGATCTTGTTAATCTGGAATCACAACCTAACTTTTAGCTCAAGCTATATACACTTTGTTTTTTTATTCTTTTATAAAACTATTAATATATGTGTCTTTAATTTATAAATTAAATTTTACCATTTTCGGAGTCGTGTATATATTTTTAAATTTTTTAGGGATATTTTAAAAATTTAAACCATTGGAAATAACTATAATATCTTTTTGTTTATTAAATCAAAAAATATACATGTCTCCAAAATTAGTAGAATTTGATTTATAAATTAAATGCACTTAAATTTTATAAAAAACTAAGAAAAAATAAAATTAATAGAGTATTAGTCCAAGTCTAGTGATATCATATCTCATATATATTTTAGTATACAAAAGCAACTAACTACACCATCAATGCCCATTCAAATGGTTTTACTTAATATTTCCCACATATGGAGATATCGTTGCAAAAAATTAACTTTTGGAGCCAACATAGACAACCGAGTATGTAATATAGGTTGTAATAAAGAAAAATGTAGTTTAGGCTTTATGCAAGGAAAAAATTAATTTCTAAGTACCAGTTGTATCTAATACTAAACGTAGATGAAATTTTTTATTCACCAAAGATATTTTTTTCATTTCCAAAAATAACAATCTAGTTTTATAATTTTCTATAAAATTTTGCATTTTCAATACATAACAATTTTTTTTTTGTTTACATCCTCGTTTAATTCAACTCATGAACAAGAACAGCATCTGTGCAACCTCTTTTTATTAATTTTAAGATGTTCTCTTTAAACCTAAACTATCTATTGTAGTTTTTTGCAATCAAAATTTTCATTATAAAAACCCATTTTCTTGTGATTTATGTAATGACCTTAGAGTAAACGATTTCCTATATACGTGTAGTAAATACAAATCATTCATTATACTTGACACTCGTTGCTTGATTAAATAAAAATTATCAACATTATAGGACTTCGGCTAGGGGCCGGCAATAGAGGAGAAAACGTAGGTGAATAAGATACGCATTGAATTTCAAAATGAAATAATTTTCATCAAAATTCAGATTACTTACTGAAGTATATCCGAGAATTATATTCGTTGCGGATATCAACAAATGATTTGCCTGCATATTTTTTTACAAAACATTCGCGGGGAATAGTGAATCATTTCGCTTCCTTTGTCATGACTACAGTCATGATGATTTAATGATCATTGCTCAAACTTGTGAAACGCAAACCCAACTCAACTCGGATAGAGTCACGTCATCTCAAGCTTCAGAGTTCAGACCATCTAAAATATTCAGATTTCAGAGGTGGAACAGAGAGAAATGAATGAATGAACTCTCGCCGACATATCCGACCATCCAATCCAACCCCTGTTTCTCGCACTTCCAATCGTTGTCTGTAGCATGTATGCATTCCTGTAGATGGAGCTCTCATCTATGTATCCAACCCCTTCTGAATTAAGCTCTGAACCTTTCAACATGAATACATAGGCATAGAACAGCAGGTGGGTCAATTGGCATTCATGCAATCAGTCAAATGTACCCATGATAATAACAGGGAGAGCATACAAGTGCATTGCATGTGAACTAAAACTGCTATGGTATTGGTGGCATCTGTCGTCTGTCTGCATTATTATACATGTAGTACTATCGGAAAGAAGGCTGTCATCTCGGCTATCTCATCGTTTTCCCTACCCACCACAACAAATTAAATTGGTTTTTCCAATCCAAGTTTAAGGGCAAAGAAGCAATTGACTATTAACCACAATATGGTAACCAAATCTTTTGCTAGAAGTAAAATTTATTAGTTAGCTCAACTTTTCTTGTGATACATTAAAATTTAGAAGGTCGATTACAGAGATCTAAAACCAAGCACGTTAAGTCGCAAGTATATAAAGCTACAGAGTCGACTTTCTAAATCCCCCCCACCCCAAAAAAAAAAAAAAAATTCAGAGAAATTTCATTTTGATCCCACGATGCTCAATATATGTTTTGGAGGGCCAACTGATTAATTTACCCTACTCCGAGAAAGCTTGGAATTTCCAAATGTTTGTTGCATGTATGAGGGAATTTCACAAGCTGGCGAGCTCACATTCGACAGGAATTACAGAGGGAGTGACAGTACAACATTGGCACATGCAAGGAATGCTCTCCATCCACCGAAACAAATTCAATGGCCCACATCAATAAATGAGCAGTTGGCAAAACAGACTATTCATCCAAGCTGTTCGTTTGTTCGGCCCCCATTTTGGGCGTGTCATAATCATACAGCTGTCCGACCACAAGGATTTTTTTTCTTAAATTTTCTATCTTTCTTTTTTCTTTTTTCTTTTTTAGAATGGGGGGAATAGGTTTCACATTTTGTTGGTCCGTCCATTTGTAGGAAGGATGTTAAAATGCCATACAACACAACAGAACAGTTGTCTGGACCATCAACTCCGTTGGGAATTTGGCCACATGCGTCTTGGCTTTTGAGTTTTGACGGAATGAAATTTCAATCAGAGAACCGGGAAATTAAAAGAAGAAGAGGAAGGGGAGAAAGAAAAGGGACAGTAAAAAGCTGTCTACGGAATATAATCTTACGTGGTAAAGTTTTCCATTTCGGAGCACCAAAAGACGGAGTCATTGTACCGATCTTCACTTCTTCATGAAACTTCATCTTCATATTCTACTGCAGGAAACTGCCCAAGTAGAAATTTATCACACTAGCTTCCTTGTTTGAGTGAATGCTTCCGTATTACCTACCCACGTGCTATGACATCACCTTGGTCGAAATCAGAGCATATTATCCTCAGATGCAAGGAAAGCACTTGGGGCTATAACGAGACCCGATCACCTTTTTGAGCTCTGTTAGAATTTCCCTTTTCATTTTTTTTTTTTTTGGGTTTTTTTGCCTTTATTCGAAAATCAGTTACAAAAAATTAAAGATTAAAGCATCGCAAAGTAATTAATAGCTTATGAATCGTTAAATGAACATGAATAAATGAGTAGTTTGATCATTTGATACACCTTTGATTGTTGCCTAGATTCGTTTATCGGATATATGCCACAAATGTTTAATTCTTTCCTTTTTTCCCATTCATATTTAATTTATTTTGCTTCATCGTACTAATGATCTTGGTTAATGCAAAGGATTGAGAAAATAATTATCCGAAACACTAGTGTCAAGCAATTACAAGATTTCCATTAACAGTTGAAAAATCTGGTCTCCTCTGTTTCCCGTTCCTTCAATTTGATGCGACAGGTGGTTCATTGTCAGTTTTGGTTCTATCCATATTTTTAGTTATCATGATTATTTTATTATTTAAACGACATGTCTATTTTACGTTTGTTTTATTTTCAATATTGAATTTTGTCCTTTCTTTTTTTTTTTTTTGTTTATTTTGATATTTTTTAAATTTCTTTTACTTTGTCATCTTTGGATGTACTTTTTCATCTCCTTTTTTTTTTCCTCTTTATTCTCTTTTCTGCTGAACCTCTTTAGCCTTGGAAGTTGGAACTCGCCATCGCCCCAGTGGAAACTCTTGGTGGAAATTTTTTCATAAGATATGATTTTTTATTATCCTTTAAAAATCAAAACCATACATTAAATTTAAAATATAATGTGGCCGTTGATGAAAAAAATATAGAAAATCAGATTGTATTAATTAGTAAGATATAATTAAAGAATTTCAATGATAGTTGTAGTTTTAGATATAAATAATACATACAATGTAGTTTATATAATCTAAATTATTATATATGTATTTAAATTAGACAACTGTAACAATTCTTTGCATTTTATTAAAATTATGTTATTAATTTTTATGTCATTTTTATAATTTCTACTTATTTAATATTGTATTAACATCCCATTTACAGGAATTTTATTACTAACGGTCAAAATAATATTTTAAATATGCTATATAGTTTATTTTTGAAAATCAGCTAAAATTTTCAGAAGAGTTGCCACCGAGTTTCCAACCAAGCCTCTCTCCCCAGCAACTCTGAATGTAATGAAGCCTGTCCTAATTGGATTTACTTATTTATTATGAGTTTAATCTAATTAATTCCCCATAATCTCCATATGCATGCGATGGACGTGTAGGCGGTTGCACGACTGGTTAGGACGATCCATCAAATTGATTCAATTAATATATGGGATGTAACTATCGTCGAATTATTGGACGACTTCTCGGCGGTACATGGATGCGTTCACTCGGCATGTTTAATATATCATTTTTAATTAAGAAATAAAAATTTTCCATCATAGAAATAATATACTGTAAAATCAAAATCATTTTGCAATATGTATACCTATTAGAATTTTTACATCAATTTTGACACAGGTGGTCATACTTTTTGATTAATTTTATTTATGATATATAAAACATCATTAAAAGCAAGATAACGGTTTATGATTCCACAAAATCAGCATGCGTGTTAATACATTTTCAAGATAGGAATGTGTGAAACGGTGTATAATACACGTATCCAAGATTTATAGATCAGACACGGAGTGGGGTGAGATGGGGTTTGTGACAGTGGGAGCGGGTGGGGAAGGAAACGGAGGAGACGGGACCATTATTCAAAGCACGCTGCTGAGAAGAAGGAAAAAGCTAGTCTAGTCGTCCAAATTCAAAAGGTGGGATAAGGCCAAGACAAACAAATCGCTGCTGCATGCTCATCATCGAGTTAGCTAGCTACCTGCTTTCCCATATTTTCATGCACGGTCCCAGATGGGATTGCCGATGTGGACGGTTTAGATGTGTATACGCAGATCATGGGGTTGTGGTGGTGACAAAAAGAAAAAGCTCATCACTGTCGTCTCGACCAGTAGTAGAATATTTTACGGACGATAAATGATAATAATAAGATTATAAGAGGTACGTATAAAAAGAATTTGAAAAAAAGCTGTGCTTTGTCTCTAAACTCATGATTATTGAAGCATTAAACAAAACACCTAGGGAAAGCAAACTTTGTTTGTGTGTAAAAATGTTTAACTGCGCCCCCCCCAACGCACGTGCTGCTCGCATTTTTCTTGTTCTGCAGGTGGGTCCCACCCAGCCTCCCCCTTTATTTTAAAAAATATAAAATATCGGTCATTGGTATCCTGGCCCTGTCCGTAAGATAAAATATTTTTTTTAAAATAACAACAACAATGCGGATAGAAAAAAAAAAAAAAAAGGAATTTTCTGTCAATAAAATAACAAATCACGGACATTCTTGTCAAATATCAGAATGAACGGTCACAGATTACCGACAAGGAGGAAATTTTTTTTGTTGAATCCCCCACCCCAGATTTTTCCAACCTGGCCCCATGAAGCTGCTTAAAATAAAGAAAGTGGAGAATAAAAAGAAAAGGTAATAATCGAAAACGAAATAAATAAATACGAGAAAATAGATGACCGTTTAGACGATAAAGAAGAGATGCGTGAAATTTAAATAGTAATGAGAAAATATAAATTATTGAAATGGACACTAAGCCATTAATAATGTCGGATGGGCAACTAGGGCTTGGAGCAATAAAACCAGAATGCTTACACGAAACACTCTTGTGTTCAGCTTCATTTATTTTAAATATTTTAATTATAAATAAAAATTTATTTTATTGATTATATTTAATCTTATTCATAGTATTTTAAAAATTTATTCATTTATCTAGTACTACTATGCGTAAGCTCCATGTACAGATGTGTTTAATAAACATAATGAAATGATCCAATAATAAATATTAAGTTTAAAATTATATCTCCAATATATAAATTGTTTAAATATCGTTTCTATGGATTAATAATTTTTATAAAATATTATTATATTCTAATATATACATGAATGAATCTAAATATTTTTCTAAATTTATATCTTATTTTCAAGCAAATGTGGCCACGAACGTAAATAAGTTATATTAAACTATTTCTATGTAACTTTGCGTAAAAGTAAAAATAAAAAAGTATGACTATGGCATAAGAGGCTCCGATTACCACAAATGGTTTAACATGGATGTATGTAGAATACTATAAGTAGAAGATCAAGGATTAAACATTAGGTATAAAATATCACTTTATTATCTTGTTTATAGAGTACACTTTAATGAGATATCCAAATCTAGTTTGGGCAAGGAGAGAGTGGCAAACATCAATCCCTAGCAAAGTGCTAATAAGCACACTTGACACCACATGCCAACTTAAGGCACACTACTAAAAAATATGTTTTCACTATTAATATATAATTTTTATTTTATTTCATATTTTTAATATTATTTTTATTTTTAAAATAATTTTTTTAGGATTGATTTCAAATATACCCATTACATTTGCCCTTAATTACAAATATAGCTATGAAATTTGAAAACTTTTACATATACCCACTAAATGCGAGTAAAATTTCAAGTATACCCATTATGATAGTTATAAATGTTTAATAATTTTAAAGTCCTAAAATACCCCTGAATAATCTAACATTTATTGTAATTCGTGCAATATTCCATCATTTGAAACTCATTTTGTCTAGCTTTTCTCTCACATTAGATGTAATTCCATTATATTATTTAATTTCTATCATAGTTGAATGACTATTATTATTAAATAATAATAGACATTTTGGATATTTCATGTGACGGACAACGACAATTTTTAATTATGGATAACAGAATGGGTATATTTGAAATTTTAGTCATACTTAGTGAATGCATATATAAGTTTTCAAATTTAGTAAGCACATTTGTAATTAAGGGCAAATATAATGAGTATATTTGAAATTAATCTTATTTTTTAATACACGAAGGTTCCCCTCCCCCTTTCACATACAATTCATTTATTCTGCGGACAAGAAGGTGCATCTATTTCACGGAATGAAATAAAAATAATTTCTAATATTAATTTGAGATATCTTATATAATTGTTTTCTAAATAATTAATCATAGAATTCGGTTACTTTTTCGTTTCTAATATTATTTTAAGATTTCTTATGTAATTGTTTACTTCTAAATAATTAATCGTTTTAATTTTTTTATTATCATAACTATTTTATTATTTCAAAGCCTGTCATTTATTTTTCACTACACACTAACTCTTTCTCATCCAATCTAATTGTTAAAATCGCATTTCATCTTGTGCCTCAAAACACTAAACATTCCTTTGGAGGGAATGAGATGTATATTAAATTACTTTTCGAATGTTATTTTTCTCATTTTATATGCAAATTTTCATTTCAAGATATATCTCCACATTACTTTTCTCATTCAAATACAATATCTTACCATCCAAACTTATCCGCACGATACTCATTGCCTCCCTCACAATGAGTTCCTTTCGTTTGAACACTAGCATTATACGGGTACACCGTGACATTACACCCCCCC